>MNCI01008022.1:491959-513972 GCA_015680685.1 Gnetum montanum | reverse complement strand
CTACTTGTTCCAACAAAACTTCAACTTCATGGGCTCTTAATTGGGAGAGTCTCCCTTGGGCGTAAGTCCCAAGAGTTCTTCTCGTTTCATTTCGTAGCCCATCCACGAGGTGGAGAAGTTGATCCCGTTTAGCGTACCCATGGCCTGGGCAACGATGTAGCAGTGTAATAACGGGTCATGGCAGCATCCAAGGATTCATAAGCTCCTTGTTTCCAACCTTGGATCTGCTTACGCAAATTGGACACTCTGGAGTACGTTTGATATTTATTGTTGAACAATTCAAGCATCGTACTCCACCGCCTGATGGTTTCCAGTTCTAAGGACCGTTACCAGCTCTCTGCTTCTTTAGTGAGTATCCTAGGGAACAACTTGAGTTTCTGCCACTCATTATCTATGTTCTGCAAGGCACATGCATCGTGGAATGCCTGTAAATGATGCTGAGGATCAGCGTTGTATCCCCCTTCAAAACGTGGGATATTATTTATGTCCAAACGCTTGATCCTACTATCCATTAAATGCCTTGTGGGAATCCTAACTGCCTCTCTGATATCAAGCATGCTTCGGGTTGCGAGTAGGGGTTCGTCATGATCATCTCTTTCATGACGTTTGTGATATCTACATGGTGGTTCCCTACTCTCCCTACGTCCTTGCCCTTGTCCTAACTCCTCTCGACCTTCCTGTCGAGGCATTTCATCTCTTTTACCTTTACTCTCCGTGTTATGCTCATGGTGGCTGCGCCCAGATGTGGAAGGAGAGGGTGAATGATGAGATGAAGGAGAAGAAGAAGGGGATCCATCACCATGGTGATGTTTCTTGCCTTCTCTTCGGCTGCTTCGGCCCCGATCGTTGTGACGATCAACGAGTCCGTCATTAGTGTGAGTAGTTGTTCCTACCGTGAACAGCTGGTGCTCACGGGGATCAGAGCCTGGAATATGTATCGTTGATCTAAGGCCCTGATGCCTAACCTCTTCACTAGAGTGAGGAGGAGGAACATCATTTTCTAAGAAACCCATCGTGAGGGGTTCCTCTTCTCCTATTTCACTAATGACGTGGGGAACCTTGCCCTTCAATAGTGAATGTTGGCTCTCCTGCCTTGCATCCCGAATACGTTGGGCGTTTGTGGGATGATAATCCCTTGTGTCATAATCATCCAAAACGTATTCAGCAAGCAGCTCATGCATGCCAATCTGTACCAAGGCACGGGAAAGCATGTTGGGAGCAGAGCGATCTGGGGGTAACACGATGTTACCTTGCATGTCTCTCCACCGCAGTTGCTCATCTTGATGGAAAACAAAGGTAAAATCCGGCACATACTCATCGGGATGAGTATATGTGACTTTGGATTGTTGAGGACATGGTTGATTTCGGTTATGCGTATGATCCTGACTTTCTCCTGTATTGTCCTTAGGTGAGTTGATTGCATGAGAAGAAGCCATTTCTAATGGTGTGCTAATTTTCACCGTTATTTATGTTCTGAATTAACTGATTAACCCTAAGGTTCGTTTTAGGCTCACAACGATGTGAGTGATATCCCTTATGTTCAATTGGCGTAAAAACACTTAGTCCCCGGCAACGGCGCCAATGATGAGTGGCGAGGTACCCCTACACTCAACCATACGAATACGAGCGTGCACGCGCGATCCGGTCGAACTCCGCAGACTAAATGCCTTAACACCACAAGAAACACTTGGGGTTAATCGTTCGTTGTCTTCCCAGGCTTGCTTGTAAGTGTCACGGTGTATGGTTAAGCAAGTCTGAGGTATGTGATTTTTTTGGTATTTTTGGCTTATCTTCTATGCTACCAGGAGAAAGGGTTGAGAAAACTAAACTAACTCTAACTAAGATCTAAGTCTAAATTAACTAGCGTCAGCATCCGTTCCCACTTACCGGACACACCCTGAACTATGCAACTGCAGCTTACCAAACGCTAATCGTTACTGGGATCGCCACACGTAACGCAAGTGCTCGAAGTGGTCGTACTGAGGCACCTATTTAGCCTACGTGTGATAAGCAGCCGATTCCTTAGCCAGCCGTACACACCCGTGGGTGCTCGTAACTAAGTCGTACTTATCACACGATCTAGCCTAGCAATGAGCAGCCGATTCCTCAACTAGCCGTACACATTAGACCCGGGAGTTACCAAGCGCAGAATCCTGGAATACGCTACTGGGTTACCAAGCATCCAATGCTCGTAATTGAGTCGTACTCATGCATTGCGTCAAGCAGCCGATTCCTTGACTAGCCGTACACGTCCGTAGACGCTCGTAATCAAGTCGTACTTGAACGCACTAGGAAAGCAGGAAATAAAGCAATAAATGAAACCACGTGCTGCAAGGTTTATCCAAACAAGTTCGTCTTTATTGCCGTACACAACTTGGGTTCAGGTTACAAGCTGCTCGAATAAAGAGCCGTTCACTCTAGGACTCCTACTGCGGGCACATGGGAAAAATTCTAACTCTGGAGTGATCAATCTGCCAGAGCTTCGCTACTTCTAGCCAGGATTGGGAAATGAAGGGAGTGCCGCCTCTTATTTATAGATATGGTGGCGGACCGCGATATCACGTATGCGATATCGTAGGGGAAGACGCGATATCGCATGGGATGCAATATCGCGGCACAGTGCATGTCGCGTCTCATCACTAAGGGTTGGAAATGTTAGCCATTGCCCTTGGTTATCGTACTCTTTGAGCTATCTTAGTACTACTAAGGATAGGTGATACATAATCAATACATAAATCTTTAGAAATATGAAGAGTAGAAAGGTCTCATCTCATCAACTTGTTATGACTAATGAAGGTAGAAATATGAAGAGTAGAAAGGTCTTGTCTCATCAACTTGTTATGACTAATGAGGGAGGGAGGTGAGTAGGCTATGTAATCAACCCACCATTATATCATTTGATGTATTTTGTTTCACTTTTACTATTCTTAATCCTTTAGATTCTCAAGTTTTTCTTTAGGTCTCCATTTTCATAGCACTAATAAAGCAATTGGCATGATAACTTTAGGTTATAGGTTTGTTTCTAGTAGGCAATCCTTAGCCATGGACTAAAAGGAATTTTGAAACTAATGCTAAGTTATTTTTAATTGCAAGTAAGCTTAGTAAAAAAGTACGCTTAGCAAGAAATGCACCTCAAATATATGTTGCATAAACCATAAAGAGAAAAACTTATGTATGTACCCAATCAATTTCAATTTCAATTAGATTCAAGCTAAATTTTTATTAATAGTAAGTTGATTGAGAAATATTAAAATTAAAATTGCATTATTTAGTATCATTTATACAACAAGAAATTCATAATTAATGTTTTTATTTTCAATAACACTATGTTTAACAAGAACATCCTTACGCAACTTTAGCTTTTGAAAGAGGACAATGTTGAAACAAAACTTATGTACTCAACCCATATTAAGGCCACGATGATGATGCTCCTTGCCTAACATTCACATATGGCTATTGCATCACAACATTCACATACGGATTATAATTATGTTGCAAGTTGTCAAAATTTGAACATATATATTTCAAGGACATATAACATGCCCAAAGCTTTGAAAAGGATTATAATTATGTTGCAAATTGTCGAAATTTGAACATATTTATTTCAAGGACATATAACATGTCCAATGCTTTGAGAAAAATTATAATTGTGTTTCTAAGTGGTTAAAATTTGAACATATCCATTTCAAGGAAAGATAACATGCCGAATGCTTTGAGAAAATTTCGGCATCATATTGAACAAATCATCAATGCAGAACGGCAGCAAAATACTCTAAAATTTTAAGACCACTATATTGACGCATGCAATGATAAAATTTTTAAAAGATCATTAAATCAAGATTCCATTAGTTGGGTGAAATGGAATCATCATTTGCACTGTTTTGTAAATGCAGTAAATATTTATATTTACAAAGCATATATAAATTATCGTTGGCTGCAAGCATGCTTCCTAAATGCATATGGGCTATGCACTGCCGCTGTCCAAAGCCCACCAGAGGAATTCTCAGTTTCCTCTCAAATTTCCATATGCCAACGTAGCGCTTTTGTACAGGCTTTGCTGTGAAAGCGGGTTCCTTTAAAGAGCTGTGAATGACAAGAACTGCTAAAGAAAAGACATTAAAATGGTACCCTATCCCCAAAGAGAAGACCAACGTAACATGTTAATTCATGAAAGTATAATTATTAAAATGCTTTACCTGTGACACTGAAAATTCCAGCCCAACAAAAAGCTATGACCACTTTGCAATATACCAATGGCAGCATTGTCACTGTTATAAAGAAAGATGCAACAAAAATTTTAAAAACCAGAAAAAACAACCTTGGTAAATTCATGAAATGTGGATGATAGTAAATGCAGCTCTAATTATTAATAAGCTAAAGACAAAAATCTTTGTCATGGAAGTAAGTAAGAAACCCTACTAAAGAAACACAGAAAAATTCGAAGACTTACAGAATTCAAGGACAACAGGGGAAAAAAAGAAGGTTCCAACAAAAAAGCCCCAGAGAGAGAAAGAGTTAATTTTCAGCAACGTATCATTCAATCAGGATCTATAGAACAATCATTTTTGCAGACAGCGAGGTTAATTTGTAGCTTTGAAGTGAATCCAATCCAGGATCAATAGAGCAGTCATTCTTGCATGTGTTGAAAACGCCAAAAAGGAATGCAATATCAAATTTTTTATCACTTCGCAGATAAAAAATGCATGAAACCTAACAAAGTTGAACAAGCTCAACCTCTGAAACAAGGAATTCTGGGCATAAAGACACTTACAGAAATTTGTGGCGACGATGAACGCCTTGGAAAGAGAGGCATGGTTCTGGAAGCTCCATCTGCGGTTGCATATCCTAAGCATGTGCCACAGCCCAAAAACGGCAACAATACCCAGCAAAGCCAACGGCAAATTGTACCTGTTTGCACAAACCCAGAACCAGAAGTCTAAACTTGAACTTAAACCCCCAAAAACAATTAACCTGAAACAACCAGAAAGGGAAATTGGGATTTGGGAATTACAGGAAGCAAATGAAAATGATGAAATCCAGGCGGAGGTAATTTGGGGCAAAATGAGCAGTGTTGCAGTGGAGGCGGCACTCCAATTCCTTAACAGTAATGGGCATTGAATAGCTATCAGAATTACCCGTAAATTGTTCCGTCCATGGCACACTTTCCTTGCAAAAATCCTGCACTGTGATCTTCTCCAGGGGATTTATGCTGGCAATACTGCGAACTTAAGTCCAGGGAGAGGCCAAATCTGCCCTGCTGAAACCATGTGTGTCTTCCTTGCCATAATTGCCAATATCATCATTGTTATTAATTGTTGTTGTTCTGCGTTTGCTGGTGGTGTGATTGTGATTTGCATTTGCATTTGCATTGTGGGATCGAAGATATCCTCTGTGTGATTCAACCACGCATCAATTTCTTCCTCAGGAATGTTCAGCGATGGAGGATTTGGCCTGAAAGCCATTTCTCTTCTCTTTAAGTTTTGCTTCTTAGCTTGGCTTTGCTGTGTTTTTTCAGCCTTTTGCATGTTTAGTTTTCCTGAAATACTGGTTTACCAGAGTGATATAGAGCGATTCTGGTTTTTTCTTGAAGTTGCCAGGATTCTACGAGTCTTTGACGGGTTCTACTTAGAAATAAGCTACACCGTCACTCATTTCCTTCAGGGTGATAAGTTAAGTTGTTTTAATTTTTTTTAATATTTAAGTAAAGTTTTTTAAGCAAGTATTATCTATTTTGAATTTAGTTTATAAACATGTTGATATGCCCTGGGTACATATATAACATTTCATTATTATTATTATTTTGACTGAGAAAGCAATTACAAAAATGGTTTTGCTTGGTCCAAGGAAATAACTTCTTTTATCGTGAGGTTAACGGGAGCTTTTTAGCTCATGGTTAATATTTTATTTCATGATAAGGTTGAGAGAAGCTTTCTTTGGTCACAATGAGGTGTTAGCTTAGTGGTAGGACTTAGTTTGAAAACTTGAAAATCATAGGTTCAATTCTAGTGAACAATGTTAAAAATTATAAAGTTTTAATTTGACTATATATCTTGGAGTGTACCTATATTACTTCCCTAGTAATGACTAGGGAAAGTAACCATTAGAAGAGTTTTCTCATCATTGTAAATAATTCTTTCATTGTAAATTTTCCACCATCATAAAGTAGCTTACACACATGTTGATTGATAAAGTATTTTTGGTTGATGGCATTGACATATCACTATTAAAGCAGCAGCCAATGATGCATTGATGTCACTCCATAGATGCAATAGCCATTATTACTTATGTATATGAACCTTGTACTGCATTAATGATATCCATTAATGCATAGTTTGCAAAGCTTTGATAGTTTGTTTTCTCAAATTCTAATAAGAGTCGATCAATTTTTACAGCATGTCCCAAAATAATTGTATTATATTTAAACACTTTACATGAGGATAATAACGACCGAGATTGTTCCATCTTAGTTTCATTGCATATAGATTAATCTTTGCATTCCCGTATACCTATCATAATAACTTACATTTTCACGCACATTGGCAAAATAAGTGGGACTGATTTCCACATAATCAGATTGAGTATAGGAGAGCTGGGAGGGATGAAATTTTTCCTCTTTCGTTTGCGCTGCTTTTTAGAATTAAGATCAAAGGATGAAGGAGACAGTGAGGACTGGATGTTTGAAGTCAAAGTCCTCCTGTAACAATACTTCTGAGATTAAAGGAATCCGGAGGCAAAAGGGATGCGTGAGATCCGCTGAGAATGAGAATGGATGTAACCAGGACCACTACTGTAAGAGTTCTGGTTTCTTTCTTCCACATGCGTCTTTATTGTTAGCTAAGCAATTGCTATTGTCCAAATCAAAGGCTGCAAATGCTGGCAAAAATTATATGCGCTTATGGTACTGTGACTCTGACGGCACAGAGAAAGCAGAAACAGGATGCATAAAGCGCCGGTGAAAACACCAGACATACCGACAAGTGAGAGCTGAAACAGAAACATTATTGTTCATTAAACGGTGAAAAATGGCAAAGCTCTTGCATTTTGCGAAAACGACACATGAATGAGCCTGCATTCCGTATTTTTGAGTGAGACGACTAACTCACAGATGAGTGGCGCAACAGATGTTGACGATTCAGCGAAGGTGTCGTCCACATCTCCAGCTAACAAACGCATGACATTGGCCGTCGCGGTGGCAGTGAGTGAGAATTCGATTTTCATTTTGTGGCGCTGGAATGGCGTGTGTCCACGCTTTTTGTCTTGGAATCACACGTTTGCAGGGAGCGTTTCAGAACTTGTGGCTTGCATCGTTCTTGCAATTTGTGCCATACGTTTTTGATCCCCCAATCTACACGTTCTTTCTCTCTCTTTTATCTGCATCATCGTCATCTGCATCTGCTTCGCTCTGTGTTTATCTTTATTGCATTTGCAGGCGCCCTGATTCTGGAAAAGTTTTTGCAGCAGCGTTGCTTCCATGGCCCTGGCAGCCAAGAGCCGTAGATCGTCTCTCGACCGGACTTTTCAATGGCAAGTATATGCATTTTGATCTTGAATTTATTTCAAGTTCGCATTGATCATCTGGCAGCTGCGTAGTTTTCAACGGTAGTATATACATTTTGATCTTGAATTTATTTCAGACTCTATTTTATCATCTGGCCTCTGCGTACTATTTTTAAATGGCAAGTGTATGCATTTTGATGTTGAATTTATTTCAGACTCGCTTTTATTATTTGGCTGCTGCGTATTACTTGCGAATTGAGTAGCGTTTGTGTGATAGATCGAGGATTACGAGACTTTTGGTTTGTAAAGTTCTTACTTGGCTTGCGCTTTCACACATTCTTGGAAAGACTTGAAAGGTTTAAGTTCAATTCTCTCCGTTAACGTTGCTTTATTGATCTTAGCAATTAGTGAATGAAGAAGGATGCACAGTAAAGCTAAACTTAAAACTTCGAAAGTTTGCCTCTAATTCGTAATTAGAATCACGGCCTGTTTTCAAATTCGTGGATTTGTTGCAAGATTCTAGTCCAGCGAGGAAATAAACGATGCTATGAATTTTATTATTATTGTATCTGCTTGAGATTTGTCAAAGTATGAAGTGCTATTTTTGCATCAGAAAGAGATAAAAGCAGTTATAGCATAGGACGCTTGCAGACAGTTAAAAGTTTTTAATACCTGTATTTTTTTAATCCGTATTATATGATTACACATGTGATTGAAACTATTATGACTGAAAGAAGAGTAAGACGAAATATTGAGAACAAGGCAAAGACAAGCGATGGTATAGCTCAGTTCCTATTGATGCAGATCGTCTGAATTGCTTTTATTTTGTAACTGTATAAACCGTTGTAGATTTGAAGTTTTAAATAGATCACTATAGCGTTGATATCCATACTAATTTTAATCATATTAATTTTTTAAATAAGCATTCGAACCTTTACGTTTTCAGTACCCTGTTCCTGAATTTTGCATGAATCATAATTTAGTGGATTGAATCTTGAAATTAATTAATACAATCCCATTGTTAATTTACGTTAGCTACATCTAATTTTTCTCAACAGGAGCAATTTCTTGTTTTGTTTTGTTTTTTCTATTGCTAATAATGTAAGTGTTGACTTTCGTAGTATGCTGTTTGCTTTCTAAAGCACAGTTAGAAGCATCTCGCTTTGGAGAATGCGAATTTGTCTTACTTTTTCGTGTCAAAATGTCAAAAATCGCTTGAGCAAAAAGTTATTGTCTGTTTTCTCTGTTGCACTGGCGGAATCTACTGGCCCTTCTTTTGTTTTCGACATTTGTTTTAAGCCCCTAATATGGAGAGTGAGAGCAAACTTTATTATTGTATCCTTTTGACTTCTTTTAATTATGAGATATTTTTTACAGCTTGAATTGAAACTGAAACGGAATTGATTTGGTAACTCGAGATAAAGATCTCTTATATAATAAGAGAGATCATTTTTAGTAACTTGAGATACAGATCTGCTAGGAGAAATAATTGTTTTGAGGATTTATAAATAAGGCTAAGGCTCACAGAAAATGAAATTGAAACTGAATTTTTATACATATGTTTTAACATTCTCTTCCAATTACAACAGTTTGAGAATTCCTTTTTACGGTTTTCATGCAAGGTCACTAAACGACTAACAACATATAAATGCATATGCAGGGTGCATTCACACGAACAGGAACAGGAACAGTCGATGGCAATAGCCATGGCCAGGGTGCCGGGGGATGCCACAGTAACGGTGGGCAGCAGCAGGTTTGCATTACGGAGCATCCCAGATGCAGTTGCAGCACTTGCAGCAGCAGAGAAGGAAAAACTAAAATACAAGTGCAAGTCCAATTCCAATTCCAACGCAACAGGGGACACAGTAATAGCAGGAGCAGGAATAGCTCTGATAGTGGAGCGCCTGGTGGAAGTTGTGGCGGACATGGCAGTTGCAGAATTCGGTCACAATTCGAGGGCGGGAGCAGGGGCAGCTCGTGATTGGTGGGCAATGGAGCTCACGGCACTGCCCATTGAATCGTACCGCATGGTGATCATGGCCATGAAACGCCGTGGCCTGCCCTATGCCGTGCTGGGATCCTCTCTCATGACTTATGCTCAGGCATCTCTGCGTGGTCTTGTTCCTCCTTCTGCTACCTCTAGCAGTCTCTTTAATGATGACGATGACAATCCTGCTACTTGTTGCACTGCTAAGAATAATAATCATATTATGAGTGGCTCTGCTGGTGCATCTTCTTGTGTTTGTGACGATCATCATGGATTGGAGTTGGAAGAGGAGCAACGCATTCTGATCGAGACCATCATAAATTTGTTGCCTGTAGAACGTAATGCTCTCTCCGTCTCCTTCCTCTGCGGCCTCCTGCGCTCTGCTAAGTTCCTTGGTGCCAGACAGGGGTACGTACCTATGATTAACCAACTCTTAATATCAAGTAGATTAAATCTGAAGTCTTAGTATTGTCTATTTTGCATTTGAGTATATTGAAATTGAAGCGTTATGACTGTAGAAGACTTGTAGTATCTATTTGATAGATATTATATTTTAATGAAAAATAAAAATAGACTTTACAAACTGGTCTGGGGACAGCAAAAACAAACTATACAAGTTTTTTTTTGCTGTATAACATAGTAAGGCTATTTTAAATGGATAGCCAGTCATAGCACAAGAAAGAAATACATGTAATTCATTTTCAAAGGCTCATGACCTGCACAACCTAGAAATGCACTTTTCGTAGGGGAGTTGAATCCATATTTCACTTTTAATTGTAAAATGATGAAAACTTAAGCAAAGCTTGTTGAAAGCATTCTATTCTTGATTGTAATAGCTTCTGTGTATTAAATGTAATGTGATATAAATAAAATTGTCTGTTACCTTGTACATTAGGCTCTATTTATGTTAAAACCTTTTGTTTAACTAGTTGGTAAATATGGATAGAATTTTGATGCATCTCCTCCGAAGAGATATTCCATTTTCTCAACCATTGCATTCCTTAAAATACCAACCACAGTCAATTGAATCCTCAAGAATTGCTTTAGAGAATTTGTATTGCTTTGAGATATGAAACCTATGAATATACTTAATAAATTGGCAGGCCTGTGCTTCTAAAGATAATGAATCACATTCACATAATAATAACATTGAGTAATGTGTTTACATCTTCACCTTTAATTAATGATGAATAAAAACTTTTTGCAAAGGTTACCATTAAGCCCACATCCCTAAATAATATATCCATATATTATGTGCACATCCAAAAATTTAATTGATTTAGTTTAAATGTTATAAAAAAAATGTCGATAATTTTCTCCCTGATGTTATCAGAACTCATAGCAGGTACATTTTCACTGTCCAGTATATCTAGAAACTTTATGGAAATAACAAAATTTCAAATTCGATATACTCTTTTAATTCAGACTGCTTTGTCTACTATCTTTCATTAATTGATTGATTAGCGCATAGTTAGCTACGCTACTTGCTAAATTGGAAAATTATTCTCGTTCCTCTTCCCTGTAGTCTTCAAGTTCCGTAGAGACGCCGTAGTGAAAAATAAACCTGTTTTTTCTTTCACTCTTCAATATTCACCAGTCCTGGCTCTTGCTCTTGCTCGTTTTTTAATGCAGAGACCCTCTTTCAATAAATAAACAATTTTCGATCGTTAATACAGATGCCATTCGTTTGTAAGCTGTCGTTGTTCAAGTTCCGCCTACAGCATTTTCTGTAAATGGTCTTGAATTGTGAAAGGAAACTCGTGAAAAATTATGTGATTAAACTCTATTGTTTATCGTATACCATCATCTGCCAAGATTCAAGAAACAAGATGAATAGGCCACAAGGATGATACGCTTGTCTTTTGAATGGGCCGCGAGACGAAGGCTGAATTTTGGCCGGGTTTTTTGAATTAATATATAAATATTTAATGTGTTGCCATTGCTGTCCGCTAATTGGATTTTGGTTTTGTTTTGTTTCTTTTTCCCAAATTGGTTTTTAAATATACAGGGCATCCCTGTTCTGCGGCTGACGTAGGCCTTTTTTTTTAAGGACATGACTTACCTGTGTACAGTGTACATGCATACACTTTGTTATTCTTCTCACATCCAATGAAACGACTACCTTAGCAATTTCATGGTGAATTATGAAGTCTTTCAGTAAGTTAACACGTTTGTAGTTGTTTCATGACACAGGAATTCTTTTAAAGCAAACTTTTCTCCCTACTGATCCAGTTAATTGAAGATTTTATCGTATTTATTAACGGTACATTTATCTCATGAAAAATAAAAATTGAAATGCTTTTTTATCTCATGGAAAATAAAAATTGAAATGTTTTTTATTAGGACCGTAGTTGAGACTTATTGAATATAGGAAATATACATAGTATGCGTAGTAAACACTTTAATAATAAATTACTGAGTTTCCCTTGGAAATTTAGCAACCTCCCTTGGAAAATTTAGCTATTGTGCTACATATGTTACAAATTCAGAAAGGGCCTCTATCTTTAAAGGCATCATATTTGGTTCAACAAGCAGCAAATCCTACTATACGTGCTTTTTAACCTGAAATTCTTCTACCAAGAAATGTTTTTGTACTTTTTCTATTTTCTTCTAGTATTTGCTAGTAAATCCAAGACCCCACATTGCACACCCATACAAAAATAGATTTAACAAAGTAGCTAAGCACTACTTATGCAATAAAAATAGCTCATACAAACTTTTTGTTACAATCATATACTTCTGTTTAAGATGTTCAGCCAAAGGACAAGTAAGAAAACCATGTTCTTTATCCTCATGAGCTCTAGAGTTAATGTGAACTCAAATGAAATTTGCTGATTAAGCTACTAGATTTTATTGGGATTTTAGTTGTAAGGTTAGAAACTTCTTAGTCTAATTGATTACTTGTAATCAGTGTGTGAATTTGATACGTGTTTACATATTTTATGGCATTTTTCAGAAGAAAATACATGTAAAAATTGAAGTTTAATGTTTTCAAAAATGTTTAGAATTATGGTAAACCATCACCTATAGTTAATCCAATTCTTTAATTTGTTAAAATGCATGTAATATATTGCTATTGTTTAATATATACTTTTGAAAGTTTTAAATGTAGAAAACCATGAATTACAACAATGAGAAGAAACTGAGCTGAGTTTGTATTGCTAGCAATAAAAACTACCAAATGCTCCTTGGTTCGCAAGGTGAACATGTGCATAGTGCATCTAGGATAAATGGCTGGCGTCCATTGGTGCACGTCAAATTCACACCTTGCCTCTAATATATTAAAAGTAAAATATTTTTCACATTTGGCAATAATTTTATCATCACTTGCTTGTTAACTAGCTTGCCTATCTTTTCTGAACCCAAGCAATTTTGGTATAGGTTACACCCTCAAACATATAGCCATATAGGAAAAGACATAGGTTAAGATACCTAATTTCACTAAAAGTAACATCCTTACACATATAGCCATACATGAAAAAGACGTAGGTCAAGATAGTAGCTTAAGTGCAACTTTAATGGGTAACTTCTTGCAGCAATTCCTTTCCACAGCCAACATGATATTCCTTTCCACAGCCAACATGATATAGTAACATGATATAGTAAAGGACAGAGTTTTTAAGTATGACTAGAATTGGTACTCTCTTGCATTGGTCTCACGCCATATGTATAGTAACATGATATATAACATGATATAGTAAAGGACAGAGTTTTTAAGTATGACTAGAATTGGTACCCTCTTGCATTGGTCTCACGCCATATGTACTAGCTGACTAGGGAGACATGGTCCACGCCCGCAACAGCAATAACCGCAACTACTACTCATCACCCTGCTCCTACTACCCTCTTGCAGGCAATTCCTTTTCAACAATAAATTAGGGGCCTCAGATACTAAGGTCACTAATTATCACTAATTATGGATAAAAGTTCCAGTGATCAGTGATAGTAAAATGTCACTAATTATGGATAAAAGTTCCAGTGATCAGTGATAGTAAAATGTCACTAATTATGGATAAAAGTTCCAGTGATAGTAAAATGCTTATTTCTTAAGTCTTATTCCAGCGTAAGCATTGCTACTAAGACTTGGCTTTAAGCTCCTTCAGTTCATGAGAAGAGACTCTACTTCATCAAAAGAAGCTCCTGCTATTGTTAAGACAAGATAGCTATGCTTTAATTCATGAGGAGAGAAGAAGAGAGATTTTCTGCTTGTTGAGACGAGGATAGAGTTATGAGGAAGGTAATAAGGTAACTACTAATTGGCCGTTTTTTTTTTATTTTCTAAACTTAGCCTTTGCTTACTACGTTTCACTCAACCATTAACTGTAAAGCTATTTTTACTTTGGCTTAATAATCCAGAAATTAAAATGCATATCACTGAAAACATATGTGGCAGAGAAATCATATGCATCAAGCTATGGATGGTGGATGGTGGAATAGGCTAACTAATTGAAACACCTCTGCGATCATGGCAGGAGCCACTGGATGATATGTTAACTAATTGAACCAACTCTCACTGGCTTAACGGGTCAGAATGTGATTATTCACAGGTACCTGCTGGAGGTAGAGAGGAGGATAGCGTTGCAGCTAGAACAAGCATCGGAGAACGATCTGGTGGCCATGGCAGACGTGGAAGCCGTGAAACGCATCGTCACCAAATTCATGGACTCCGAACGACGTCGCAGCGCCATCATAAACCCAGCAGCAGCCAACATTGACGATTACCACCGTCACGCCGGCGGTTGGTCGCCGGCAGTGTCGAAAGTAACGCGAACGCTGGACGCGTACTTGGCAGCCATTGCTGCTGCTGCTTCAGATGATGGTTCAACTGCAGATTCAACGTGCATATCTATGGAAGAATTCGTGGGCGTGGCTCGTGTTGTTCCGGCGGGTGCTCGGGAGAGTCACGACGGGCTGTACAGGGCGGTGGACGTGTATCTGAAGAAGCATCCATGGTTGGAAGAGCTGCAGCGAGAGAAGGTGTGCAGCATTCTGGACACGCATCGGCTTTCGTTCGAGGCACGCACCCACGCGTCTCAGAACAAGCGCCTTCCCCTCAACATCGTCCTGCAGGTGCTCTACCACGACCAGCTCGCCGTCCGCAGCACCGCCGCCGGAGCCGCCGCTTCGCCCTCCCGACATGTCCATGCTCATGCTGTCAATGCCAAGGTAACCTCTTTCTTTTCTGTAATGAAACTGGAACTGAATCTTTGGTCATGCTCCTATCACGTCTATAATGCTGGCTCATTTGGCTAATGCACGGTCCTGGAAAGGCCAAACCTCTTTTTACTTGTGGGCCTAGGCTCTAACGTAAGAAATAAGAACCTCACCATCACTCTAAATGGTGATCCCTGTCACGAGCAAGTCTATGATTTCATAAAACTAAAAACCGAATCTTTAGTCATGTCACTAACAAGTCTATCCGAATCTCAGATTTCCTCATCATCCCTGTTTTAACAAAATGAAACCAAAAACTAAAGCTTTAGTTATATCGCTAACAAAGTCTATGCTTACGAAACTAAAATTGAATCTTTAGTCATGTCACTAACAAGTCTATGCAAAGTCTCAGAATTCCTTTATCACCCTGTTCCAACAAAATAATGTAATGGCTTCTTTAAGAGGGTAAGGTCAGACCATTACTAGCAAGTTTATGCCGATAAAACTAAAACTGCATCTTTAATCATATCACTAACACTAACAAGTTTATGCCAAAGAGCAATTTCAGAATTCCTCATCATCCTACTTTAACCCTTGTTTCAATAAAATGGTTCAAGATTTCTTCATCTTCCTCCCCTTTATTCCAACAAAATGTTGTAATGGTTTTTTTAAGAAGCTACACTTATCCTTGTTCCCTTGTTCCAACAAAATAGTGTAATGGTTTTTTAAGAAGATAATGTCACATTAGACAAGAGATGCATAGCATGTACATAGGATGCAAAGGTGCTGGTGTTGGGCTTTAACTAGCATCTTTGAGTACAAAGCTGTACAAGCTAACTAACAAACCAACAGCTAATGCTCACAAAAGGGTGTAATGGGCTCATGAGTTCTGTATTTTAGTCTCTACAGTTTCACAATAGATGTTCATCCTACCTTTTCTGGAACAATAAAAACAAAATGAGATCGGTTACTCTAGGGCTCTTTGGCTGTTTATCTTTTATCAAATCTTAAAGACACCCTGTCTGTGTATGCAATTTTTGAATTCATGACCATATTAGCCTTGTCTTAACAAATATAGTAGGTACCTGAGTTCTGAGAATCTTTTGTATCATCTTCATCCATTTTTTTCACGATGTATTTTTTTTCCTATTTATTAATTTTTATATTGATGTGGCAGTTTTTTGATAGGCTCATTTTGTGGAATTCCTTGTATGAATTTGATGTAGCAACCTTTTTGATAGATTCCATTTTAGAATTCTTTTATCTTTTGTATAATCTTCAATCATTTTTCTGGTATTTTTCTTTTTCTTTTTTTAATTTGATGATTTTCTTAGAAGTTAGAACAGTGATGCGGCACAGTGATACGGCAACCTTTTCTGGTAGATTCATTTTCAGAATTCCTTTTCATGAATTTGGTGTGACAATCTTTTCTTAATAAGCTTAGTTTGAGAATTACTTTAATCCATGCCTACTTGGAAATTCTGACCTTAATGGTAAGCACATAATAGATGGAATACACGGTATCAAAATGATGATGATAGTTTTTCCCAAGTCTTTTTTCAATTTTGCTTTCTACACTTTTCTTAAATAGTGATGTGGTAACCTTAGATTTATAATTCCTCTTACCAATTTTTTTAAAATTTACAACTAGAATTCCTTTTGCCAGTTTTTTTAACCCGTAATTATTTGGGAACATGACCTTAACTATCCAATTATAAATGTGACAAAGGCACCAAAATAATGACTATAAATACCAAAATCTGTGACTTGGTTGAAGCCAAGAGTGTTGCAGCTACGCTAACAACACCTCATACATGTTACATACATCTCAATGCAATGTATCGATCTCATAGGAATGTTACATGCATCTCAACGCAATGTATCGATCTCATAGGAATGTTACATGCATCTCAACGCAATGTATCGATCTCATAGGAATGTTACATGCATCTCAACGCATGTATCGATCTCATAGGAATGTTACATGCATCTCAACGCAATGTATCGATCTCATAGGAATGTTACATGCATCTCAACGCAATGTATTGATCTCATAGGACATGTTTTCAAAATCTTCCCATGGAAGAGGAAAAATGTCAAAAACCGGATTACTTCCGTGCAGATTACTTACACGTAATAATAATTATCATTACAAGCAAAATTTGCCATTCTGCAACTGATTTGTGTGCATGTATATCTCACCAATTATTCAGCACGTATTCGCATGGGTAGGTAACAAAGCTGAAAAATGGCGAGGAGATTGAAGGAAGAGGAGGAGGAGGAGGAGGTCAGGTGGACATGGTGACAATGCTGTGCAAGGAGAACGAGCATCTGCGACAGGAGGTTGCAAGAATGAAAGCTGCAATGCGTACCCAACATCATTCACAGCAACTACTGCAACCCCAACCACAAGCACAATTACCAACAGGAGGCAAAGCCAAAAACAGCAGCAAAAAAGGAGGAAGTGGTAGTGGAGGAGGATTATTGGCATCTGTTGCTAAAGGACTGGGACGCCTGAATCCTTTTGCTCGTAGTCGTGGTGGGGCTTCCAAGGATAGTGATAATATTTTTGACCACAACAATACTCCTTCCTCAGATTATCCATCTGCCCGTACTCCATCCCGTCGTCGCAGATTCTCTATTTCCTGATCCCATGATCCATATGGTTATGGTTTGCTTTGCTGCCCCTGTGCATGCATGGTTTTGCATTGTTACAGCCAACCAACAAAATGGTATTTATGTAATTATTATTTTATATTGTTTTTTTTTATCGTCTGCCATTACCTGACCTGATTGCCTATCTGCAAGAAAATCAAAAACCAAAAAATAAGCAGAAACAGATCAAGATAAAAGAAAAAGCTAAAGAGAAACGCGAGCCTGAGCTTGTCTCCCCACCCTCATCTATTCTTAGGTACATTTAGACTCGTGCAATGTTGTGGAGAGTGCTTAGTTCAAAAAAAAACAAGCTTCAAAAAGTTAATTGTTTCTTAAGTAAACTGAACTCGCAAAGTGGTGTAGAGTGTTTAGTTTAAATAACAATATATTTTAAAAAGTCTCGCTTAAATCATTTTGTTATCTTTGTGTTATTTGCGTTGGGTTTATCATTGGGCCTTTCCTTTTCACGTTTGCTTTTGCAGCTTTTCTGTTATTGATGCTAATGCTCTTAGCTTTTTTATTTTTAATATAATTTTATTTTTAGTGTTGACATTGCCCACCTCCAATAAGGTAGATAAGTATTTGACCATGACTTACTATTGCCTTTGGGTTGACCATTAGGGTAAGTCAGTGATGAGCAGCTAGGTATCCCTACGTCCAACCATACGAATCACGAGCGTTCACGTGCGACTCAGTCGAAATCCGCAGATTGTAAGCACTTAACATACACCAAATTTCTAACCAGTGAAACCTTGGGTTAGAACGGTCGTTGTCATCCTAATCTCACTTGTGAAGTTTTGTTTACGTTGGTTAAGTGAGATTAAGGCTAATGATTTTTATATCTTTTTAATTATCTTTCGACGACTAATTATCTTGGAAAATAAGGATAGAATATTAATTAATCTAAAATTATCCTAATCTAAATCTTAACTATTTCTAACATAAGTATCCAATCCCATCTTCTGAGCACATTCTGAGCATTTCCTAATGCTTCTAGGTTACTAGACGTTAAACATCACTGGGCTTACCAAGCATTTGGATTACGTTCGAGTTGGTCGTACTTATGGCCTTAACGAACTACGAATGAACAATAGCGATTGAAATTACAATAACGAAAACATAAGTAATTAACAAGTAACTAATAAAGCATAAACATGTTAAATTATTAAATGCATAAAATAACTAAGTTCAAATGTTGCAAGGATTGCTTGAACAGTTTGTCTTTATTGTCGTCACGCCAATGAGCTCAGATACATCAACGCTTGAATAAAGATCCAATCACTTTTCTTACACCTGCTACAGGCACTTGGAAAATATTCTATCTCTTGCGAGAGCAAACTGCAAGAGCTTTGCTACAACTACTCAAAAAGATGCCTAAATGAGGCAGAAGGCCCTCATATTTATAGGTCGGGAAGGGTGGTTGCATAAACGGGGCCACGTCGACGCAGGGAGGCTACGTTGACAGGCCCGCGTCGACGTAGCCACGTATACGCGGCCCAATCGACGCATTGACTTTATGACACTTCATCATACCCCCACAACTGAGCAAAAACTCGTCCTTGAGTTACTTTACAATTTGGAAGGTATGGATTCTTATTTACAACACACATAAATGACACACACATGACACAACATGAATTTACCAAGTGCCCAAGTTATAGAGGAGGACAAATTACAAAAATGGCGGTGTTCAGAGACACAATTGAACACCTCGCTGGTCCTGGAGCCTCTGATGTATAGGATGATGCATAAAATTGCTGGAGAAGATCACATCGTCCCTAGGGGCGGTGGTTTTGACGGACCTTCTCCAGCCTCTGGCCTATGCGTTGGTGGCAGCACGAATGTCGGAAGTCCTGCGGCAACTGCAACTTCTGGAGGTAGTTGGAAAACCTCCAAGAGAGCCCTCATTTTTTCTTCTTTGCTTCTGAGGTCGTTCACGGTCCAGTCAGCTTCTCCAATGTGTGCTGGAACTGGAACTTCCCAAGGGGAAGACAACGCCGGAATGAGTTCTTTTAAGTTGATAAACCAGGCTGCGAACTGCTTGCGTTCGATATTGAACGCTCGGATTGATGCCTACAGTTGCTGGTAGTCACTCATTCTTCGGGCCAAGTCCTCCGTGACAATATGTTGGCCTTCAAAGCTTGTGCTGAGGACCTCGAGTTCCGCATTTGCTATTGCTAGCTTTTGTTTAGTTACCTTGTGCGCCTGGAACTCACCCTCGTATAGGGAATACGAGGTGGCCACTTGCTTTTCTAACTCTAACCGCAGTCTCCCAGCTGTGAGCATAGCCAGGTTTGCATACCGAAGGTTGGCCAACTCCATGTATTCTGTCATTTCTTCGATCTGCAGCTCCTTTAGGCGGATTTTTGCTTTGTTGTAGGCATTCAACCCATCAAAGATGGATGGCCATATATTGCCTCCCTCTCAGAGGTGCTGGAGTGCTTGGTACATCTTGGCTTTAGTGACTTGAATGTGCTTCTCATTCACCTTCTTCTGCAATCCCACTTGGTCCCTGTAATGATTTTTGACTTTTTCAAATTTTAGGGCCTCATTCTTCCAAGCGGTAATTTTGATTGCAAACTTCTATTGCAATGCCGAAACCTCCTCCATTGACATATTTCTATTTTTAGCTACCAACCTTCTTATGTCTGCGTTCACCCTGGCTAGCTTCTCCTGCTGTTGGTGGATGAAATCCTTCATGTGTTCATTCTTTGCACCAACATTGCATAGGCAATGAACTTCCGTGGTCAGCTACATGTTCTCCTGGCGAATCCTTGCCAAGTCCTTCTCTAAATAATACGCTCAAGCGTCTGCTATGGACTTGTCTAGGATCGCCGTCTCCCAAACATCCTCAACAACCTGAAGTTTAAGTTGAAGCTGTTGAAAAGCTTCATCTTTGGTGATTTCACGATTGAGGATGGCCGGATCAGCAAGCTGGGCTCTTAATTGGGCTACCTCCATTGCCAAGCGCTGACAAGCGGCTTGAGCAGTTTCTAGTTGCCCTTCCAAGACGATGCTCTTGCCCCTTGCTGATAGCAACTCTGACTAGGTCGCAGTGATGTTGTCTGAAAGGTCAAAGACATCCGGAAGCGGTTGCCCGGTTCCTACCAGTCGGTCTAACAATTCTTCATGTTGGGCTACATCAATCTTGCTACGCGAAGTTCCAGCAGACACCTGTACATCTTGTAGTCCATGAATGTTTAGTACAGGTGCTGCCAATGCATTGAGAACCGTAGCAATTGTATCAGCAACCACTTCAGCCGCAACTTCTTGTCCCTAGTGCTGCATCACCAGGACCATCGCCCCCTCACCATCTTCCAAGTGTACCGAGAAAGTAGCAGCATTCCCTGAGATTTCGGGGAATAACTGTTGAGTTGCAGTTGATACATCTCGGATGCTTGGATCTGTTCTAGTTGGAATTGGTGCTCAGGCGGTGGAGAATATCGGCCCTGCACTTTCAAGCAAGTTGACTGATTGAGCCACTTGTTCTAGGTGGCTCATGACAGGGCGATAGACCGAAGTATCTTCTCCTCCACCAGTCCTGCCAGATGGCTCTTGCTGACTCGAGAGCATTTCTCGGATCTCATGGATGTATTCTGTTGTGGTTTGCGAGCCCGGCTGTGTTGTTTGTGCAGGTGGTGGAGGTGGTTGCTGCTCTTCCTCTATCTGTGTGGCGGCAAGCGTTTTATCTTTCATCATTTCTCGTCACGAGGCAATTGGGACGTGCCAAATGATATCATTAGAGTATCGTGCTATCCCTGCCCGTTTGCATAACTTTCAAATTAGGCAAGGAAAGGGGAGAGCTCATCTTCCACGTTTGTTCTCAGCGAACCTTTTTTCAATCTCCAAAAAGAACAATTGTGGAAGACTCATGGGAAATTTCCCACTCAAGGCGGCACATGCACGAGCGGAGAAGGCTGTGATTTTGCTGGGTCTTACCGTTGGATTCAAATGGTAAGACACTATCTTGGAGTATACTCTCTCCGCTGTGGTTAAGGAGCCGAATTCCTTGCACTCTACCCCATAGCACCGTTAGATCCATTGCACCTTCACCTCTGGATCGGCCTGCTTTGGAATTTCTGCCATATCTGCCCCAACTTCAGGCAACCCTAGAGCTTGCACTATTTCTTCTGAAGAGTAAGAGACATAAATGTCTTTGATTCTTACTCTTGACCCTGGTTGCCGATTCGTCCAAAAGAGATAAGTTTCTCCTAAGTACCATTCCCCACTGGTTGTTATGATTGGCCATATTGGAGAGTTCTGCAATTGGAGCCTCATGTCTTCTAGAGCGTGCTCGAGGAATGGTCCAAAATTTAGCTCTTGGAGGACCGTCCGTTGCACCTCGCGTGGTGTGATAGCATCAAGTCAGGCTTCGGTCAAAGTGACCTCAAGTCGTGGTGCTATCCCAGGAGTCTCATCCCCTAGCAATTGCACACCGGGAATGTCCTCTTCGGGAATCTCGTGGACAAATTCCACGTCAAGTAGTTTGCGAAAGGGCTCAGTTGCATGAGAGCCCTTCGCATACTCTGGCGGTTGCACTCCTCGTTCCCTTCCCGTGTGTGGGCGCTTGTCCCTTGGTTGTGACGGTCCTTCATCCCTTGGGTGCCATCTGCAATAAAACATAACCGTCCGTTAGACCGTTCATAAGTAGTTTCAGATGGTCTGTATATACTTTCTCAATTTGACCAAGTTATGTTAATGGCACAGGCACACCGTTAAG
>MNCI01008022.1:340261-491739 GCA_015680685.1 Gnetum montanum | reverse complement strand
GGCTAAGGACAAGAGGAAGGTAATGAAGCACAAAAAAGAGACAAAATTGGAGAATGGGATTGAAAAAGAACTCCGCGAGGACAAAATCGAACGATGGGACACTGAAACCAGTCAACCAAGAAATCCAAAGAATGGGAGGCTTAACAGGCAGAACCAGAAATATGAAGGTGGGTCCTCCCCATAGCAGGCAACAGCCTTTGTAGCCCCTGTATATCCTCAACACTAGGGTCCGTGGGCCCAGGCGCAAAGAATTGATGCTGGCCAGTTAAGACTCCAAACCAAGAGAACCCGCCAAGGCATGAGAGACCTACAGAAAACACGACAAACACACAAAACATAAAAAGGGCAATGAGGTGAGTATGGAGAGGAGTGGGCACAGAGGGAGAGGAGAGAATGGAAAGTTCAAGTGTTGGCCACATGAAACCCTGTGTGCGATCGTGGTTAAGTGACTTGGTAGAACCTTCCTGAAGTGAGACCTAAAACCATCCGCAAGCAATGACATTGCAGCAATAAACGAAGTCCCAACCATCCCCCAAGGAAACAAGAATGACCCCACAGAGAAACACCACTCCAGGAAATGTGAGAAGAAGGAAGTGAAATGGGACGAAGTTAGAGGGGACAAAGGAAGTCCCATAACTAAAGCTTATGGCCCGTGAGAGGTGGTCTAAGGGGTGTGCTTTGAATTCCCCCACGATTCATTTTTCTTTTCTTTTGTGCGAGGGAACCACACCATGTGAAGACCCATGCATGTGTGCATGCATTCAACCAAGGGGTGTGCTTTGAATCCTCATTTTATTTGGTTATTTTATTTTTGCTTCTTTTTCCTTCTTTTTTTTTGAATTTTTGAGTTTTTTTTTCAGTGAGGATCACACCATGCAAAGTTGAACTACCCAAAAGCTTCCGTGGAGAGAGACTTGGAGTGGGAGGAAATCCGTGAGGACACACCAGCAACCCGGAGAACAGAACAAAACAATGAATAAAGCATTTCCCTTGAAGTCACACCCGATTCAAACCATTGGGTCATCCCCCAGTCTGGGAACTACACAAGTCACACATTAATTAAAATGTTTTTAAGTGAAGGGGTTACATATTTGCAACAAAAGGAAAACCATGCAATGGTGAATGGGCGAATGATGTGGACTCACTACCGAGTTTATGAATTGAAAACAACATAAAATCCAAGGACAACTATGCAATGGCAGGAGCCAAATAACAAGGAAGACTATTACAGGACCCATCGTAACGAAAACCAACTGTGCCAAACAATATGACGATAAAATGTAAACAAAAAACATGAAAAATGGAAACAAAAAGTGTAAAATAAAAAAGTGTAAAACAAAAAAGTGTAAAAAAAAAAAGTGGAAACAAAGAAGTGTAAAACAAAAAGAGTAAGACAAAAAAATGTAAAACAAAAAAGTGGAAAACAAAAAAGCACAAAACAAAAAATTACAAAATGGTGAGGGGTGCAGTGAAATGAATCAGCAGGGATGAGTGTCTTCCCCACGACTGGGTGGAAAGGAGGAGACACGAAAAATGGAGCGTGGCTAACCAGTTGATGACGAGGCGGTGGCACTAGTTGTGTGGAGCTCATGGAAAGGTTTTAATTGTTGGCGGTTGACTAACTGTGTTCTGGTGGGATCCCCAGGTTTGTGGATGAGCAAGGCCCCAGATGGGAAGGTTTCAGAGACAATATAAGGTCCCTCCCATAGTGTCTGAAACTTTGTCGGTTGGGATACATGTGAGGGGTTCCAATACAATACCTTGTCTCCACATCGAAATGTGACCTTCCGAATCCTAAGATCATGTCGTTTCTTGTTATAGGCCTTGTGGGTTTCATTGGAAAGTAGGGCCACTAATCGGTTCTCATCTAGCACACTTAAATTGATTAATCGTTCTCATTGTGCTAGCAGTAGGTCAAGGCCGAGGTCATTGGCTATGGATAGTATCCAGAGTTCTGCTTGGATTGGAAGTGTTGGCAATTTTCCATACACTAACTCGTAGGGAGAGTACCCTATAGGAAGTTTCCAAGTGGAGCGATAGGCCCATAGGGCATCGTTAAGCTTGGTGCTCCAATCCCTCCTATATTTGCTAATGGTGTGGGTAAGGATTTTGGTGATCTCCCTATTGGTGACTTCGGCCTGCCTGTTGGCTTGGGGGTGATAGGGTGATGTGAACTTATGTGTTACCCCTAAGTGTTGCATGAGTTTCCAAAAAGTGACACTCGTGAAGTGAGTCCCATTGTCAGAAATGAGTGCACGTGGCAGTCCAAACCTGGTAATGATTTTTTGTTGGACAAATCGTGCGGCGATGTTGGAAGAACAGTCGGTGATGACTACCACTTCTACCCACTTTGTACAGTAGTCCATAGTGACGATGATATATGCCTTTCCATTTGACAAGGGGGTGATGGGCCCCATGAAGTCGATACCCCAGATGTCAAAGGGCTCTAGTGGCTGGATCCACTGTTGAGGTCCCTCTAACCGTGCCGACATCCCACCATCTCTTTGGCATCGTTTGTAGGAGCAGGCAAACCATTGTGCATCCTTGAAAACTGTAGGCCAGTAATACCCTACAAGAAGGATTTTGATGGTCATTCGACATCCAGCATAATGGCCCCCACAAGGACCCTCGTGAGCATCTTGGAGGATGTGCAGTGTATCGTCATCAGGGACACACCATTAAACCAAGCCGTCTACGCACACCTTATAGAGGTGGCCGTTGATTTCCATGAAACGCTTGGCCTTATGGAGAAACTGCTATTTCTGCTGATGGTTCCACTCCTTTGGTAGCTCCTGGGTTGTAAGATAGGTCCGAATGTGGTTGAACCAAGGGGATTCCTTGGGTACTTGAGGATCAACAGTGCCTCTAAAGAGAAGTTCATCTAGAAACTGATCAGATAAAGGCTCCCCCTCTTCTACGTTATCCCATTGTAACCGAGACAAGTGGTCCGCAACCACATTCTCAGTCCCCTTTCTATCTACCATGGTAAAATCAAACTCCTAAAGAATCACCAGCCACTAGATTATGCGGGGGCTCACCATTGGTTTATTCATCAGGAACTGGATAGCACTATGGTCTGTGTGCACAAACACCTCGTATCCGAGCACATAGTGCTAGAATTTGTCTAATGTGAACACCACCACCATCAACTCCTTCTCGGTGGTGGTATAGTTTAGCTGTGCACCCACAATGCTACGGCTTGCACAATGGATATAATATGGATGTTTCTGATCATTACATTGTGTAAGCATGGATCCCAAGGCATAGTTGGAGGCATCCATCATAATGTGAAAGGATCTGGACCAATTTGGTGCCCGTAGAACTGGAGCTTCTACAAATTTCTGTTTCAGCACGTGGAATGCAAACTCGCATTCCTTGGTCCAAACGAACAGAACATCCTTCTTTGTAAGTTCTACCAATGACCTGGCTATCTTCAAGAAGCGTTCAATGAAACGCCAGTAGTACCAGTGTGTCCAAGGAATGACCACACTTCTTTGACAGTACTTGGTTGGCGAGTTATTCCTTGGATGACCCTGATCTTTTCAGGGTCTACGTTGATCCCTGTTGATGAGATGCCATGCCCCAGCACAATGCCCTCTTAGACCATCAAATGGTTCCTTTGCCAATTGAGCTGCAGAGTGGTGTCTACACACCGCTTTTGAACCTGCTCTAGACAGTCTAAGGCTTGCTCGAATGTGGCCCCATAGGTGGAGAAGTCAGCCATGAAGACCTCTACACCATTGCCGATTTGTTGCTGGAAGATGCTTAGGACGAGGTGTTGGAACATTGTAGGCGCATTGCACAGACCAAAGGCCATCTTCTTATATGCAAAAGTCCCCCATGAACTCGTGAATGTAGTTTTGGCCTGGTCCTTTGGTGCTATTTGGATTTGGTTATAACCACTATAACCATCCAAAAAACTGTCATATCGATGTCCTGCGATTGTGTCCAACACTTGGTCCACAAATGGGACTGGGAAGTGGTCCTTGAAGGTCACCATGTTGAGCAACCGGAAATCAATATGGACCCTCCACTCGCCACCTTTCTTGGGTATGATAATGAGTGGGCTAACCCATTCGCTATCGGCGACAGAATAGATGAATCCCACCTTAAGCAATTGTTCAATTTCATCTTTTACAACCTGCTTCAATTTGGGATTCAACTGTCTTTGTGGCTGTCATCGTGGCTTCATGAAAGGGTCAAGATAGATCCGGTGCTAGCAGATCCTGGGATCAACTCCAGTCAACTCAGGATAGGACCACGCGAATGCAACAACCCATTTGTTTACCATCACCAACAATTTCTTTTTCTGTTCAGGAGCAAGGGCGGCATTGATAATTACTAGCTTGTCATTTTGCAAGAATGCATACTCTAAGTGAGTCAGTAAATACTTTAACTTAAGGGGCTCTTGTTTGAAGCTCTCAGGGATTTGTAGCGTTCCCCAATCATCTTGGTCATCAACAATGGGAATTTGTTGATGAATCTCCTCCATCTCATCCATGCTATCAACATAGGCTTGCACTAGTCCTTCAGATGGTTCCATGCATAATGTGCTGCTATTAGGATCAGCTGTCAACCACTGGGCACCCTCTTGGGTAGTGGCTGCTGCGTACAGGCACTGTTGAATAGGTGATTCCTCGGTACACCGACTACATGCCTGAATGGATATCCACTTAGCAAACCATAACTACTACACACAGTTGCACCCCGAGTCACTGTACACGATGCATGGAACTCTTTTCTTCTCGATCTTCCTGAAAGGATTTTCCTTTGAAATTTCCAGGGATAGATCTTGGAGTCCTAGTCGTGCATCCACTATGCTTAGCCAAGCTCTTCCCATGATGATTGGGAAGTTCCCCTTACAGTTCTCGACACGAATGACCAAGAAATCAGTAGGGTAGGAACACCCACAAACGGTGGTCATAATGTCCTCCACCAAACCCAAGGGAACGATGATGGACTAGTTTGCTAATTCGAGTCAGATGTTGCTCTTCTTTAGCGGGGGCAGGTTCTAGTTCTTGTACATATCATGGGAGATCAAATTGACCCTTGACCCTGAGTCCAAAAGAGCTTTGCATAGCTTGTTCCTAGCCACCTAAAGATAGATGAGGGGGCTTCCTAAATCTGTCAATTTCTGGGGAAGAGAACCTGCTTTGATCTAGTTGATCATGGCATGTGTGAGCATGACCATCTGGACATTGGATTGCAGCAAAGCGAAGAACTGCTCAGGCGGTATGATGGTAGAGGCGTTGGTAGGTTCAGAGGCACTGGCCACAGGTGTAGGTGAGGGTGTGTTCAGATTATTGGGCAAAAAAAAGGACATTTGCATTGTTTTGGTTCCGGTCCACTCGGCTGAGGTGTCAATCATAAGTTAACATCCCTCGTAGCGTTTCTTTGCTATGGCTGTGGTGGTATTTCTTCCTGCATGGATGGAGCAAGTGGCAACTGAGTGGGATGGTGTGGAGGAGTGATAGAAGAAGGTGACGGAGGGTAGAAGAGATGTGGATTTGTCCCCCTGGGTGATGGAGATGGATGTCTAAAATATTCAGGGGGATGGTAGTAATTGGGAAAGGCCGCATGACTGGAAGAGTCTCTTGGAGAGACTGGTTGCTGAACATAGTACCCATAAGGATCTGACTGCTTGTAAGGGTACTGCTACCTTGGAGCTGGCATCCCCCACACTTGTGGTTGCTGCCACTATTGGAAGTATTCATATAGTTGCGGGGACATTCCACTCAGATAATATCCTTACTGTTGCTAGTGAATCACCTAGGGTTGCCTTGTGGATAAGGCAACCTTCGAAGTATCTGCCGCTATGCCAATCGAGGATTCAAGGCATACACTCCAGACTCTTGAAGGTGTGACACCACAGGACAACATCCCTTAGGATGCTCATATTAGCATACGTCACATTCATCATCCTCCTCGGTGTCAGAGTCTACAACCTGCTCTGCTACAGCAACTTTTCCCTTACCCTTATGTAGGGCACGTTCAGCTCCCTTCTTCCTGTGCCGTTCACAGTCACTACCCTGTTCTTTGGACTCTTCTACAATTTTCAATATACTTTGGAATTTCTCGTCCAAAGAGTCCCACATTTGATCCACCTTTGCTGATATTTCAGATGCAAACTTTTGTAATGGTAAAGTCTTCTAATTCACCGCTGCTTCCAAAGGTGACTCATCCTCCTCATCATAAAATCGGACCTCCCTCTTCCTGAGGAAAGGGTTCCGATTGAATTCTTCTACACTCTCCTTTTTTCTGAGTTCTCCTTCTTCCTTGGCCACCTGATCAATAAGGCGTTGCAAATGATGGGCCCTTAGCTCCAACAATCTTCCCTTGGCATACACGCCCAGGGTCTTTCGCATTTTAAAACGAAGCCCATCAATAATGTGGTGAGGCTGTGCCTGCTAAGAGTAACCATGACCAGGGCACTGATGCAACAGTGAGTAATACCTGCTCATGGCAGCATCCAAGGGTTCATGATTCCCTTGTTTTCAACCTTGGATCTACCATCTTAGGTTCACCACTCTAGAGTACGTTTGATATTTGTCATTAAAGATTTTAAGCATCGTACTCCATCTTCTGATTGATTCCGGCTCCAAGGACAAGTACCAACTTTCAGCTTCTGTGATGAGTGTGTGAGGGAACAGCTTCAACCGTTGCCAATCATTATCAATGTTTTGTAGGATGCAGGCATCATGGAACACCTGCAGGTGGGTTTGTTGATCACAGTTGTATCCCCCTTCAAATCTGGGGATGTTGTTCATATCAACACGCTTGATCTGACTATCCTTCATGTGCTTGCTTGGAATGTGAATTACCTCTGCAATTTGGAGCATGCTTCGAGTAGCTAACAACGACTTGTCTGAATCATAGTCCTGTTGGGAACCATGACGTCTGTGACAATTCCAACTACCCCTTCTTTCATGCTAGCAAGCAACACGCGATTGGTCGTGTGCTTCCTCATGTTGCCCCTTTCGAACCTGTTTACCACCGTCCTTTCTCTCCAGCCTTCCCCTGTTACGCTCAGAGCCTGAGCTGGAGGAAGGTACAGGAGAGGGGGAGGACGGAGAAGAAGGAGAGGCATCGCCACCGCTCTAATGGCGATCTCCCCATCTACCCTGATGATGGCCTCGGTCATCCAACCCAACCTTGCTACGTGATCCTCCATCCCCTTGAGGATCATGGTCACTTGGAGGTTTGTTCTGAATGATTGACTGGATGAACTACTACCCCAAGGGAAGTTCGATCGAATGGGTATCATGAAATACAAGATCCCCATCCTCTTGTGGCCCTTGCAAGAATAAGGGGTTACAAAAATGTTCCCCTTCTATTGTTCATATCTCTTGGCCTGCTGCTGATCTCTTATCCTTTGAGCCTCTGTAGGACGATAGTCCCGGTAGTCATGGTCCTCCATGACATACTCTGCCACCCATTCCTGGATACCCAATCTACCCAGATTGTGATATAGCATCGCAGGAGCTACTTGGTCGGGCGGTAGCACGATGCTACCCTCCATGTCCCGCCATCGAAGATGCTCATCCTAATGTAGGATGAATGTGAAATCAGGGACATATTCATTGGGATGTTTGTACACCACCCGATATTCTTGTGGCACCAGTGGTTCAAATGCATCTCTCCTGTGAGAAGACATGTTGGACATTAGATGGTCCATATAATTGGTGTACCTTACAATTAACTTAAGTTCGCCTAGCGTGCATAAATATTTCTACCCTGGGTTTGTTTCAACAACTTAAATGATAATTTCACTAAGGTTAGATGACGCATGTAAGACTAATAGTCCCCGGCAACGGCGCTAATGATGAGCGGCTAGATATCCCTACGCCCAACCATACGAATCACAAGCGTTCACATGCGACTCGACCAAAATCTGCAAACTGTAAGCACTTAACATACACCAGACTTCTAACCAGTAGAACCTTGGGTTAGAATGGTCATTATCATCCTAATCTCACTTGTGAAGTTCTGTTTACGTTGGTTAAGTGAGATTAAGGCTAATTATTTTTATATGTTTTTAATTATCTTTCAGCAACTAATTATCTTGGAAAATCAGGATAGAATATATATTAATCTAAAATTATCCTAATCTAAATCTTAACGATTTCTAACATAAGTATCTGGTCCCATCTTCCGAGCACGTTTTGAGCATTTCCTAACACTTCTAGGTTACCAGACGCTAAGCGTCACTGGGCTTACCAAGCGTTTGGATTACGTTCGAGATGGTTGTACTTATGGCCTTAACGAACGATGAATGAACAATAGCGATTGAAATTACAATAACGAAAACATAAGTAATTAACAAGTAACTAATAAAGCATAAACCTGTTAAACTATTAAATGCATAAAATAACTAAGTCCAAATGCTGCAAGGATTACTTGAATAGTTCATATTTATTGCCGTCATGCCAATGGGCTCAAATACATCAATGCTCAAATAAAGATCCGATCACTTTTCTTACACCTACTGCGGGCACTTGGAAAATATTCTATCTCTTGTGGGAGCAAACTGCAAGAGCTTCGCTACAACTACTCAACAAGATGCCTAAATGAGGCGGAAGGCCCTCATCTTATAGGTTGGAAAGGGTGGCCGCATAAACAAGGCCACATTGATGCAGGGAGGCTACGTTGACGGGCTCACGTCGATGCGGCCGCGTATACGCAGCCCATTCAACACATTGACTTTATGACACTTCATCAGTTAGGATTTAGCTTGGAACATATTTTTTTATCAAGGCATGTGTCTTAGCATACCCCTTGGAATGGAACTATCACTCTAACCTAATGCCTCATTGAATTTATATAAAGGTTTGAGTCCAAATTTATATATATATACCTTGGAGGTTGATAAGACATAATATGTTGGGCAACTTTGTTAACACATCTTAGATGTGTTGATGCATATATGTGGATGAAAATGCGTTGATGCATTAACAGGCAACACATCTTAGATGTGTCGATGCAACTAAATGCGTTAATGCATCCCCTTCGATGAAATGCTTGTATTTGCCTATAAATATGCAAGCACCCATCATGTATTTTTGGCATTAGTTGGTTAGTGTAGCGAAACTCTTGCAATTTTATTTCATAATCTTAGCAAATAATTAGTGAGTGCTACAGTATGGATTTGAGTTAGTTGTACAATGTCTTTGATAAATCATGTTTTTCATATGCTCCGATATCGAGGTGGCTGCAATATCGGGTACACAATATCAAGTACGTGATATCATAGCCCAAGATGCAATATCATACATTTGATATCACAGGGTTACACCCCCAGGTCTATAAATATAGCACCTAGGTGCACGATTGGGAGTAATTTTTTGTAGTCAAGTAGCAAAACTCTTGTAGTTTGTCCATTTGAGAGTTAGAATATTTTCCAAGTGCCCGCAACAAGAGATCTAAGTGTGAATAGATCTTTATTCAAGCATTGATGTACCTAAACACACCATTGTGTTGGCAATAAAGACAAACTCTTTGATCCATTCCTTGCAGAACTTAAGACTTTCTTTCTTATGCATTTATATATTGTGATTTCATGCAATTTACATTAATGCTATTAATGTAATAATGAATTTTGATCAATCAAGCAAATCATTAAAATACACAAACACGACCCCTTCGCACATACGTGTGACACTTGGTAGCTCAGAAACGATTAGTGTTTGACAACTCAACAGTGTTCACACAAAGTTTAGGATGTGTCCGGGAAGTGGGAACGGTTACTTGTGTTAGGCTAGATTAGACCATAGTTTACTTATTAATTAATCACTCTTACTTTAAACTTTGTTCTAGGCAAGTAATTTCATAAAAACACAAAATAATAAAAACCTTACGCATCAGTCACACTTAACCATACAATTGCATTCCACAAGTGGGACTAGGAAGACAACGAACGAACAACACACACGCACTGTTTAGCTCTAGCGTACTTAGTAATGATAGTCTGCAGAATTTGACCAGATCACACGTGAATGCCTGTGATTCGTATGGTTGGGCGTAGGGGTACCTTGTTGCTCATTAGTCTTATTCAACTGGCATTGTACCTAGACACATTCCATGAACAGTAATAAGATCGATATTGATTCATATTCATTTTAGCACTTTGACTTAGAATAGATTTACTTTTAATGCAATTTACTTTTGATGTACTTAGTTAATATTTACATTTTCCTGCGTATTAATCAATTGGTAGAATGAGCATGACTAGTTTTGAGTGTAAACACATATTCGTTTGGTAATCCCAATAGTGTTATAGCTTAGTTCACCCAATAGCATAACATTTGGTAATTCCAATAGTGGATACAAGTTCAAGACATGTTCAACAAGCTGGGAATGGACACTCATCATCTTTAGGCTAACTTAGAATTTATCTTTTTGTTATTAATTAAATTAATTAATTAATTTCTATAGTATCATTCAATTAGTTTAAGGACCGTAGAACATCAATAATCATATTCCTCACTCTAAACTAAACCATACATGACCAAACTATCACTAGTTCAAGTGAGAAGATAGCAACCTGCAATCAATGCTTAACAATCTAGATACCACATTAGTCCCATCCACAGAATTCGACTAAATCACACATGAACTTTTGTGATTTTTATGGTTGGGCATAGAGAGTACCCGCTCATCATTGGCGACGTTGCCGAGGATGGTGCTAGTGATTTAGATTATTTATATTATAAATGATCACTGTAAAAGTATTAACGATTTATCTTTTCAAAAATAATAATATTTTAATTCACACATGCTCTCAAATAAAAACATATCTTCTTCACATAGGTTCAATAATGCATCACATGATGAGAACACTAGTCGAAGAAATGGTAGGTTCTATATTCAAGAGAATTGGAGTGAACTACTACAAGTAGGGGTCTCATATGCTCATTTAGACCCTTACTACATTTAAAGACTATGTTCAATAGATGCAAGCAATCTTAGAGGAGATGTAGTACATCCTAGAATAAGGAGGGCCTCAAGGCCTAAGTCCTGCTCCAAACCTAGAAGAGATAAATCAAGGGACCAGAGGGGAAGACAAAAAGGCCATGGCGATTCTCCTAGTTCACCATCTTCCTCTTCCTCTTCAATGTCTAGTTTTGACAAAGGTGAATCTAGGTATAAAGCTAAAGATACACTAAGGGGTCAAGATTAAGATAAAAACAAAACACAAAGGCATGATGAAAGACATCAAAGTGAGCATGGATGAGATCATCACTATCAAACAAATAAAAATAGAGATTATCACCATGACATGTCTAATGAAGATGAACCCTTGTTGGCTATTAAAACTGTGATACAACTTAGGGAGGTAGTTCAAATACCTCATAGGCATCAAAGGGAAAGTTGCATCAAACAACTCGATATGAATAATATTCCTAAATTTAAGGGAGGCTATAATTTTGATCCCCTATATCATTTACAAGCCTTCCATGATGCATGTGCCTTACAAAACATTGAAATTAGGTGGCAAAAGCTTAAGCTCTTTCCTAGGACACTAATAGAAGGAGTCAAAAGTTGGTATAGATCGGTGGAACCATATTCAATCCATCGATGGTCCACAATGCTTGAGCTCTTTAACAAAAAATATCAAACCTATGAAAGAGCGTCCAATCTAAGAAAACAAATCTAAGGGTAGAAGCAAGAAAACCATGAATCCTTAGATGTAGCCTTGGATAGATACTATTCTCTACTACATAAATGTCCAAGTCATGGTTTTTTTCAAAAAGAGTAGCTTCTCCATATCATAGATGGGCTTCGTAACAAAATGAGAAAGACCTTTGGGATCTATGCCTTAGGACGATTATCAGAGTTGAGAGCCTATCAAATACAAAGGCTATTTGAACAAGAGGCAAAAGAAGGAGAGCTATGTCAAAGGAAGAGTATAGAGGAATATAACTAGGATCCAACTATTCATGAAAAAGAAGTCCATATTTATGATCAGGAAAAAGAGGTAGCTCTTGATGAGTTGATTTTACATAAAACCTTGCCAATACAAAATTCTATTGCTTAGATTAAGGCAAGGGTAGATAAGATGTGGGAATGAAAATGTTGCAACCAACTTGAAAATCATAGAGAAGAATGTAAAGAAAAAGGATTAAGTGATCAAAATAAGAAGAGGAAAAAGAACAAGGAAATAGGTAAGGACACTTATCAGCAAAAAGGGAAATTAGTTGTTTTAGAAGAGCTTACAAACTTAAATACAAAGGAGGAGGATGGATTTGACATCTATCAATACAAACATCTAAAGGGCTATTGCCTAGTTCTGTTACATCTACAAGAGTTTGGGGTTTTGCTTTGAATCCTAATTTCATAGAAAAGCAAATGCCTAAGAGATTACCTTACCCACAAGGTAATTATAAACAGTCTTCTAACCAACAGTACTATCCTAGTGGGACTTCTTATCAACCTAAAGACTACTATCAACCATAATGGAAAAATCCACAGTTGTGGGGGATGCCATCAACAAACCAACAATACCCCTATCACCAACTAAACCCTTTTGGATACTATGTTCAACAACCTATTTCTCCAAATGGTTCTACTTCCCCTACCTCAAATCACTACTACTACTCTCTTGAACATCATCAACCCACAACATCTCTGGTGGGATCACCATCTCATACCTCTTATCCTTCATCACATCCTCAATACTCTCATACTTCCCTCCAACATATGTCACCACCAACAATGTAGGAAGGATTGGCACCACAACCTCAATAGAAGAATGCCACTTGTGCTATGAACATACAAGTAAATGATAATGTTAGTAGATCTTAGAAAAATCTCAGAACCGTCCTTTCTTTAGGATAGTTCCCACATATGTGAATAAAACTCATAGACCTATTGGCTCATCAAAACCAACACAAGGCCAATCTAGAGCAACACCTCTCCTCACAAAAACAATGTATCTTAATCCTACACAAAAGCTAACAACCATCATTGCTCCAACAAAAAAAGTAAAAATTGAACATATCATTGTGGAGAGACAAATTCCATGCATAACTAATAACAATAAAGGGTGCAGTTGTGGGCAAAAATTCAAAGTGTTAACACAATTCCTATACCAATCCACAACAAACTAAAGGAACAAGTGTGTGTGCAAACCCAAGTCTACACAATAGCCACTAAACCAAAAGACACCCAGTGGCTTGAAAATAAGAACACAAAACCCTTTAAAAGATGCATGGAAACATCCAACCCACTTATTAGTTCTTGTCTTAAGAAAATGAGCCAAATAGAGAACTTAAAGAATAACATCTTACACTCTGACTATACACCAAAAGAAGATGTTAAATACGGAGACATAAGAACTAAAGTAAAAAATAAACAAGGAAACATGTTTGGACCTCATAAAAAGAAAACGTCTTTTGGTCCAACTAAAGATATGTCTCCAAATTATCGAAATGTGATTATCATCACTATTAACTGTGCTACCAAGTGAAAAATTAAATCATTAAAGATGATAAATGAAAAACCTATGGTGTATAACCAAGGAAATGTGTGGTCCATTTTTCAAATGCTTGCCCATGAGTTTAGTTAAGGGGGAGATGCTCCATCTTGAATCAAGAACTAAGTAGTGCGTTTTCACTTTTTTGTTTTACAATTTTTTATCATTTTCCCATTTCTTCAAAATTTTCTAATTCTTAATATGTTTTTCCATTTCTTGTTATGTTTCTTTTCTTTATAATTTTCTATTTTATTAAGTCATTTCCTTTATCTTTTATGAATGTCTACTATGTCTTTATTAATAAAAATATTGTCAATTGTGATGTAGAAGTCAACACCATGTGTTGGATCTTTGTCCTATGCTATCAAGATAATTGCATAAAGCGGTGAGACCACATCATCCATCCCTCTAGTTCACTAAATAAAAGGTCTTTATCATGAAAATAAAATAGTTCTTCTTATATGAAACTAAAATTAACTAATGATTATTGTACCTTGAAGAAAGGGGAAAAGACCAAGTGGGAATGGCAAACGGTGTGACCTCAAGGGGATTTGTTGGGTTCCCTTCTTGACTTCCTTCTTATGGTCTATGACTTTTCATGGAACATGTCATCACTTCTATCATTGACTAATAAACATGAAGCATGTCTTTGCATGGTGTGGTTCCCATGAAAAAAAAAAGAAAAAAAAAAGAAAAAAAACAATGGGAATTATAGGCACACCCCTTAGACATGATAATGGGCTATACGCATTGGTTATGGAACTAGAAAGACATGTTACCTATGCTTGAAGGCACTCCTCTAACTAATGCCCTTCCTTCCTTCCTTTTTCTCCTTTCTTCTCTTTTTTGAGTGATATTCGTTCTCTATGGTTGTTGTGGACTCATGATGGTAGGTATGAAGAAACACATCAATGTGAGGCCACTATTAATGGTATGGACTTGGTCTAAAACTTGGATGAATGGGTATGATGGTCATTTTAATCAAAATTGACATATGAACCTATTGTTGACATGGTTAAGTATCTTACATCCCAATCTTTGCAATCCCTTCTCATCCCATTACTCACCTCATTGCTGCATGCAATTATGGGCCTAATGATTTTGTATAGTATAGTCCGGGATCCTAACAAAGGTAGTTGTGTGTTTTTTTGAACAAAGGCATTATCTACATTTAACTTCTAAGGTGCTCATGAACATCTATAGAAGTGGTTATGCAATGGCATTATGGCATGGGCCTACTTTGGGAAGGACCCACTTGCATAACTTTTGTTGATCATGGTTTTAAACCAAACCTTACATCTTCAATAACATCATTGACAACTTGTTTGAATTTATGCATGATTTTTTGATCAACTTCTAATCAATTTGAGTTATCTTTATTGCTTTTATATTGAAATTCCCTCTAAATTCAAATTTTCTTGGCCATCTTCTGAACCAAACCTTTGGTTTTAATTGTTTGAAAACTTGTGCACTTTCAGAGTTAAGCTCATTCATCGTGGGGGCTAAGGATGTAACTTTTGAAATTTTTCTAACATCCTATTTTCGAACATTATGGTAATAATAGTAATAATAATCAAAATAATGTGAACAACTTGATGATTTTAGTTACCTCATAGCATTGGGAACATTATTTTGTCATCACCTTGTACTTAAATGCTAACATTTTTTTTATTTTTTACATTTTAAGCTAACTAAGGGATTCGAAAAGGATTAATTATTAAGGAAAATTTACCAAAACTAATATTAATTCTTTGGTGATTGTAGGTGATGCTAAAAGGAAAGCCTAAGGTTGAAGGTCTTTTGCAAGGCAAGGAAAAGAGGACAAGAGAAGGACAAAGGAGGATATGCCCATGGACAAATAGTAGCACATACAAGGATTAAAGGTCAAACATCATATGTTTCTTGGATCCATGGGACAATGAGAAGAAATTTTAATCTATCCTTCAAGAATGTTTTGTATAAAAAGAGAACCATCAACATAACAATCAAGGTTGGAAACATTGCCACAGCTAGGGAAAACAACAAGATTTATCTTCAGTGGATTTTTTGAAGACCTTTAACATCTATAAACTTTGTAAACTTTAACATATGTCAAGTATTTTTGTCATTTTTTAATACATCCACTCAAATAAAATTTTGTAATGCCACACTCCAATTTTTTAATGGTAGCCAATCTAGTCTTGGTCATCCCACAATTTCTGTAATGCAACTTCATCCATTTATATATAACACAAGGATAAGTTTTTAGTCAGTCATGATATATCAAGCAACTTCGTTAATGCATCCCCATTGAGGCATCAATGCATATGTGTAGATGAAAATGCATTGATGCATTACTAGGCAATGCATCTTAGATGCGTCGACACATCCCCATCAACACATCCTCATCGACACATCTCCATCGATGCATCCTCATTGACACATCTCCATTAATGTAGCTCAATGCATTAACGCATCCCCATTGATGCAGTGCCTATACTTGCCTATAAATATGCGAGCACCTGCCACGTATTTGACACCATTTGGTCAGTAATGCAGCTAGACTCTTGCAATTTTATTTCATAATCTTAGCAAATAGTCAGTGAGTACCACAGTATGGATTTGAGTCAATTGTATGATGTCTTATTCAGTGGCATTGTACTTGGACCAGTAAAAAGATCGAGATTGATTCATATTCATTGCAACACTTTAACTTAAAATAGATTTACTTTTGATGTACTCAATTAATATTTACATTTTTATGCATATTAATCAATTGGCAGAATGAGCATGACCAATTTCAAGTGTAAATACGTATTCGTTTTGTAATCCCAGTAGCATTATTGCTTGGTTCACCCAATAGCATAACACTTGGTAATCCAAGTAGTGGATACATGAGTTCATGATGTGTTTAACAAGCTAGGAATGGACACTTATCACCTTTAGGCTAGCTTAGAATGTATCTTTTGTTATTAATTAGATAATCATTTAATTTCTATATTATCATTCAGTTAGATTAAGGGTCACACAATATCAATAATAATATGCCTCACTCTAGACTAAACCATATGTGACCAAACTACCATTAGTCCAAGTGAGAAGATAGTGACCTGCAATCAATGCTTGACAATCTAAATACCACACCAGTTCCATCCATAGAATTTGACCAAATTGCACGTGAACACTTGTGATTTGTATAGTTGGGCTTAGGAGGTACCTGCTGCTCATCAGAGGTAAATCCATACTTTTTGAACTATATATGGTGAACAATATAGCAACCTTTCCATTGCATTAGTAATTGAGCAACACTAAATTTTCAAAATAGAAACAAGTTGATTGAATGAAAAATCTATAGTATCCAAAATAACAAACAATTTTCATTTTGGCCAAGAAGTTGGACTTTGTCATGGAAAATAAATATTTATCTTCGTAAAGCTTCATCAAGAGAGTTTTTTCTAGGAAGTATGATGGGTATGTATTAGTGAGATTGGTTGGACTTTATCACAAAATATCATCATAATGCTAGGCCAAGAGATGAACTTTTGTAGGAGAATTATTATAGGTATGTATTGGTTGTACTTTATCACAGAAAGAAAAAATTATAGACATAAAGTTGGGCCAAGAGATGTACTTTTTCATAGGAATTATTATGGGAGAATTTACACTAGTTTTGATTTTCTTTTTCCAACATAAAAATAAATTTTTACTAAATCAATTTTAGCATTTGATTAATTTGTAAAAGAAAAGGATTCTCTTGGTCAAATAATAGATATATATCATAATGCTAAACTACTGGGTATGTATTGGTGTAAAATAAATAATTATCATTAAAATGCTAAGCTAAGAGATAAACTTTTTCATGTGAATTATTAGAGATATGTAATGACTTGGCCAATCATCATCATCCTAGCCTTATCCCAACAAAATGGGCTTAGCTACACAAGTTCTTTTTCACCATTCATCTCTATGAAGGGTGAGATCTTTTTTTATTTGCAATTTCTCCAAATCATCTTCAATTATTTTTTACCATGTCTTTTCTAGTCTTTCTTGTGGTAGCTTTTATAGAATAGTGATGTAGCAACCCTTTTATATAGGCTAAATAACTACCATGGAAAGAACTATTTAACATTGATTTTGATTTTTTTTTCAACATAAAAATTAATTATTAGTAAATCAATTCTAGGATTTTATTTATTCGAAAAAGAAAAAAAATTCAACCAACATATATACACACATACATATATAGGTATATGTATACATACATACATATATAGCTAAAAAAATTTATAGGACCTAAAATAACTTATGCTGATATTTTATTACATCTATGTAGACCTAAAGGATCTATCAAACAAATGAACTTGTGCAAAATACATCAATTGCAATAAATCATAATTACAATAGATGTGTCCAATATTCATGTAACTAGGACATGTCTTTTATATAATTTTCTAGAACTAACACTAGTAACTTGAACAATTTATACAAAGACCAACTAGAGATTTGTCATTTTCTCCTAAAAAAATCTATTCCATAACATTCTAATAATACATGTTGCTCATCTTCTTCTACTACCAATAAACACAATTCGCATACTTTGTCTTCATGCTGCTCATTGTTCCATCTTCTAATTTCAACTTGGAGATGGTTTGATCCCATTCTTACTCTACTAATTAGTGCTTGCATGGATATTGGAATTGTTGCATGTAGATATTTTGTTTCAACATGTTTTCTACCTCTAATATTTTCTTAGTAAAATTGAAGCTTTTTTTGTATTTGTGCCTCATTTTATCATCTATGTAAAACCTTCTTTATAACAAGTTTTTAAGCTTGTTTTGTAGTCACAATCATCCTTCATGGAACCACCCTCATAAAATTTGAGGTTTGACATCAAACCTACAACCTCCAAGTTGTAAAGCAAATTACCTAACTATCATCTAAGTAGCCTTATTTTTATAGCCATGTGAAAATAACAAAGAATTGGACAATGTCCAAGTGAAAGAAAATTTGGATAAACCACTTTAAAACATCGATGTTTCTAAAAGATAAGGATTACTATAGAGTTGACTGCTTGAGCTTCGGTTGTCCAAATTTCAATAAATAACTTAATTAATGAACTTCCATCAATCAATTTGAAATGCAAGATAGCAATACATTATTAATATTAGTAGATAATCCACACACAACAAGGCTTTTGTGCCTTGCAAAGCATCTTTTTCTTCTTGATAAGAGTTTAAGCCTTGTTGAATACATTATTCAACCATAAAAATCTATTTCTTGAACTTCCATGTTAATCTCATGAACTAAAAAGGTAAAGAAGTAGCTTAGTATGTGAAAATATTAGCTAAAGTAAATATGGTATAAACCTAGTAATGAGTGAGCTAAGAGATACCTTTCCCATAATAAAATGATTATCACTCAATGTATTTTACCTAAGCATGAAATACTAAATTTAGAATAACTTTGACTTACATTAGATTTTTATTTCTTACATTTAATTGTCATTGTTATTTTCTTGTTTTCTTTCTAATAAAATTTACATTTCATTGCACAATAATTAATGGTGGAATGAGTATGATGTGATCTCGAGCATTAAACTCATACTAGCTTGGTAATCCCAACAATTAGATACTTGGTACACCCAACAGTATACTAGTTTGGTAACCAAGTAGTTTATAAATCCTGTACTAATAAGGAGATGGAGAGAGATAACTAAATGACTAATCTAATTTAACTACTCATTAACTAAGTTCTAATTACTCCTAACACCAGTATACATTCCCACTTGTCGTACACATCCTGAACCAGTGCAACGCTGATGGGATTACCAAACACTAATCGTTACTAGGTTACCAAGCACTACACGCATGCTCAAAGCAGTCGTACTAAGCGTGTTTAACTAAGAGAGATGTAGGGTGAGAGAATTCACTAATTAACTAGGAAAGCATTAAATAATAATTAACACTAATTAATCTATTTTGTATGCTGCAAGGTTTATCATAAAGTTCGTCTTTATTGTCGTACAAAAAGTGTGCTCAGGTACACAATGCTCGAATAAAGATCCGTTCACTCTATGACTCCTACTGCGAGCACGTAGAAATAATTCTAACTCTAGAGGGAAAAATTGGCAAGAGTTTGGCTAAGGGATTAACTTCTAATGTGGTGACCAAGGGTGCCACCTCTTACTTATAGGCAAGGAGGTAGGCCATGATATCGGGTATTCGACATCGCATGGTTGATCCAATATCACGGACGTGATATTGTGGACGCAATATCGCAGTTCATCATACCCCCATGACTAAATGAAAACTCATCCTCGAGTTCCTTACAAAATATTGGAAAGGTATGGGATTATTGACTGAATGACCATTAACAGTGGAGCGGGGTGACAGACTCAACGTGCCCAGTGAACGGATCAACAATACAATACATGACAGCATTAGTGTTCATGACCACAAAAGTGAACACTATACATAAATGACATCCAGCCTTATTTGGCAACTGGAAGAGAAGGAGAGAGAGAAATAAGAAGACGTGTTGTTGTCGATGCCAAGATTTTGCCTTTCGTTTTTTATCCATAGCCACGCCACCATCTTGCTCCTTTCATAAACGTTCCAGTTCTAGTCCATCCTGAGTGTTTCCTCCAAGCCCAGTCCATTGTTGTATGATTACCATCTGCACACACAACAAAGTCACAAATGAGCGAGGGTAGATAAATCACAATGCAGTTGATACCTTGCCTCAATGTAAAGTGCATTGGCTGAGTTGTGGTTATGGCAGATACTGATTCTGGAGTTTTAACATTGGTGACTACCTAAGGTGTAGGTGTTAGGAAACATTGAAAAATTTTGTGCCTAGGCCCCTGTGACTAAGAGCAAACCTCTAGTAGCGATAGGGTGGAAAAAGATAAGGAATAAGAAAGGTGGAGAAAAAGTAACAATGGCAATGCCAATAAAATGGATGTCATGGATGGGGATGAAACAAAAATTTTTGATTGCAGGAAATGTTTAAGGAAAAGAAGTTAACAAATGCACCAAAAAGGAATGTCAGTGGGTCCTCCCCAAAGCAGGCTCATGCCCTTGATGCCCTGACAGACCCACAAACTAAAGAGTCTGTATGCTCTAGGAATGTGATTGGGAAGAAAGAGTTAAAAACTTACCCACAAGAAATTACCAAGGAAGAACAATGCATCAACCAATATACAAACTAATGATAAAATTGGTAATGAGGTGGGAAATGGAAAAAGAAAGGTGGAGAGGAGAGAATGGAATGGAAACCCAAGAACAAGGTTGTGTAAAGTCCCTTGTGTGTTTCATGATTAATGTGATTGAGTAGAGCTCATTCCAAATCTAGGCTCAACAAACCACATTCAGTGACCTCGCATCCACACATTTGACCAACCCATCCTCTTGAAGCAATAAGAATGCCTCTACAAAAGGCACCACCATTCTGAGGAGAGCGAGATGGAAAACCAGGAAGCGAGAAAGGGCCTTAGTTAGAGGGAACCTTCAGGCATGGGTAACATGTCTTTCCAGTGCCATAACCAGTGTGTGTAGTCCAATTTGAATTCTCACCTTTTTCTCTTTTCTCCTTTTTTTTCGTGTGAGAACCACACCATGCAAAGACTTATTTTTATGTACTCAACTTCCGATGATTTGATGAATGGTTAGAATGGCAAAAAACCTAAGGAAGAAGCATCCAAGAACTCAAGAGAATAGCTAGCACAAATGCATCTAATCCCTTTGAATTCACACCCTTTTCATCCTTTGAGTCCTTCCTTAGTTTGAGAAATACCCAACCACCAATTCGTTAATAGTTTTATTAGAGAAAGGGACTGTACAGTTCCAAGCCAAGGGAGACCATAGGATTTTATGAATGTATGAACAACGTGGACTCATTGCCTATTTAATCAAAAAACTATACCTTAGTATCAACATCATACTTCAAAGGTAAAATCCAAACATTAGTAATCAATATGATATTATTCATGCCACTATCATGAACACTTATTGGGTGATGAACAAAATAAAGTAATCATACAAAGAAATGGTAAAAATATGAACGATGGTGTAAAACAAAAACAAGAAAGATTAAAGAAATTTGCAAAACAAAAATGTGCAAAAAAAATGTAACAAAAATTTAGAAAGAGTTGAGGGCTTTCAATGATTAGCGAGGTGGCCATCTCCCCCATGACTGAGTTGGAAGGAGGAGATCCAAAATAATGAGCAAGGTTTTCCACCTACAAAGGTATCATATGTTCTGGCCATTCTAAACTCATGGAAAGGTTTTGTTTGTTTCACGTTGACTAATAGTCTCTTATCTAGGCTCTCAGGTTTATATATGGTCATGGCTCTTGAAGGGAAAGTGGCATAGATAATGTAAGGTCTATCCCACAGTGTTTGAAATTTAGTACGTTGTGACACATGTGTGGGGTTCCAATAGAGAACCTTTTCTCCTAGCTGATACTCAACTTTCCTAATTTCCAGGTCATGATGTTGTTTATTAAATGCCTTTTGCAACTCATTAGATGACAGGGCAACTAGTCGGTTCTCATCTAGCAAGTTAAGAGTCATCAACCTTTATTTTTGTGCTAGATCAAGGTCAAGGTTGAGGTCACACACCGTGGCTAGTGTACGGAGATCAGTTTGGATAGGGAGCATTGGAAGTTTTCCATACACTAACTTGTAGGGAGAGTAGCCTATAGGGAGTTTCCATGTGGAGCCGTATGCCCAAGGAGCATCATTCAATTTAGTGCTCCAATCTCACCTATACTTGCTAATGGTTCTAGTTAGTATCTTAGTAATCTCCCTATATTGGTGACCTCTGCTTGACTATTTACTTGGGGGTGATATGGTGTAGTCAATTTGTGCTCAACCCCTAAGCGTTGCATTAACTTCCGAAAAGTTGCACCTATGAAGTGTGTTCCATTATCTGAGATAAGTGCACGCGGCACACCAAACCTGTTGACAACTTGTTGTTAAACAAATCATGCAGCTGTAGATGATGTGCAATCTTTAACGGTAGCTACTTCAACCCATTTTGTTAAGTAGTCTACAATAACTATGATGTAAGCCTTTCCATTGGACATTGGTGTAATGGGCCCCATGAAATCAATTCCCCAAATGTCGAAGGGTTCTAATGGTTGAATCCATTGTTGCGGACCCTCCATTCTAGCAGTCATTCCCCCATCACGTTGACAGCATCCACAAGATTGGACAAAGTGATGGATGTCCCTGAATAAGGTAGGCCAATAATACCCTACAAACAGGATCTTGATGGCCATTCATCTCCTTCCATAATGACCCCCACAAGGGCCCTCATGAGCATCTTGGAGAACTCTCAATTGATCTCTATTGGGAACACACCATCGAACCAAACCATTGGGACATACTTTGTAAAGTTGTCCATTGATTTCCATAAAGTACTTGGCTCTATGAAGAAACTGTTGTTTCTTCTTAAGGTCTAGCTCTTATGGTGTTTGTTGGGTAAGGAGATAAGTAAGAATGCTACTATACTAGTTTTTCTCCGTGGGTGATTGGTTATTCACTACACAAGTAAAGAGGAACTCATCAGGGAAATGATTTGAAATTGGATACTCATCCTCTTTGCTATCCTAGCACAATCGAGATAAATGGTTAGCAACTACATTCTTGGTGCCTTTATGATCGATCATCGTTAGATCGAACTCTTGTAGGATTACCAACCATTGTATAATACGGGGGCTTACCATTGGCTTATTCATGAGAAACCAGATTGCACTATGATCTATTTGTATGAATACTTTGTACCCCAATACAGAGTGCCTAAATTTTTCTAGTGCAAACACTACAACCATTAATTCTTTTTCTATAGTAGTGTAGTTAAGTTGTGCACTAGCTATACTTCTACTTGCACAGTGGATGTAATAAGGGCATTTCTGATCATCTAATTATGTAAGTATAGCTCCTAAGGCATAGTTGGATGCATCAATCATGACATGGAACGACCTGGACCAGTCAGGAGCTTGTAGAATGAGTGTTTCTACCAACTTTTGCTTCAAAGTTTGGAAAGCTAGTTCGCATTCCTTGGTCTACTCGAAGGGTATGTCCTTTTTTTTAACTCTACCAATGGTTTGGCAATCTTCGAAAAGCTCTCTATGAATATCCTATAGTAGCCAGTGTGTCCAAGGAATGACCGAATGTCTTTGACAGTTTCCAATTGATGGGTGATTTCTTAGATGACTTTGATTTTCTTAGGGTCTACCTCTATCTCTGCATGTGAAATGTTATGCCTAAGTACTACGCCTTCTTGGACCATCAAATGGCTTTTTTGCCAATTGAGCCTCAAATTAGTTTCTACACATCTTTTCAGCACTTGTTCTAATTGGTCCAAGGCTTGATCAAAGCTTGCTCCATAAGTGGAGAAGTCATCCATAAAAACTTCCACACCATTTCCTATCTACTGCTGGAATATGCTTAGAACTAAGTGTTGAAATGTTGCAGGGGCATTGCATAAGCCAAACAGCATTTTTTTGTATGCAAACGTTCCCCAAGGACTAGTGAACATAGTTTTGGCTTGGTCATCTAGGGCTATTTGTATTTGGTTGTATCCGCTATAGCCATCCAAAAAACTATAATAGCGATGCCCTGTGATTGTGTCTAAGACTGGGTTAACAAATGGCAATGAAAAGTGATCCTTGAATGTTGCCATGTTTAGCAACCTAAAATCTATGTACACCCTTCATTTGCCTCCCTTTTTAGGCACGATTACTAAGGGGCTAAGCCATTTGCTATCAGCAATGGGGTATATGAACCCAACCTTTAGAAGATGTTCGATTTCTTCTTTTACTACTTGCTTCAAATTTGGGTTCAATCGCCTCTATGGTTGTTTTCGAGGCTTCATGGAGGAGTCAGTGTAAATTCTATGTTAGCATATCCTAGGATCTATTCCAATTAATTCCAAATATGACCAGGCGAAGGCTTTTGACCACTTGTTTATTACCTTAAGCAAACTCTCTTTTTGTTGTGGGGCAAGTCTTACGTTGATGATTACCAGTTTTCCATTCTTAAGGAATGTGTATTCCATACTGGTGGGCAATGGTCTTAGCTCTAGGGGCTCTTATTTAAATTTCTTAGGAATTTTCAACTCCCCCCAGTTGATGTTTTCTAAGTTAGGATTGGGAAGTTGGTGGTGGACTTACTCTAATGCATCAATGCTATCTATGTAAGCGCAAGTCAAACCCTTAGTTCCATGCATATAAGTGAGCTGCTTTCTTGATCAACTATCAGCCACTAGGTGTCTTCTTGTCGTGTGGCTGCTACATACAGGCACCTTTGTATGTTGATCATTTGTGCACACTGATTGCATGTAGGCAATGTCAAACTTTGTACAACCCATGATCTCTGCACGTAATTGCACCCTATGTCACTGTATGCGATGCATGGAACCTTCTTCTTCTCAATCTTTCCAAGAGTATTTTCCTTAGATATTTCTAAGGAAAGGCAAATACCTAGGCACGCATCGATAGTGCTTAGCCATGCCCTTCCCATTATGATTGGGAAGTCTCCCTTACTGTTATTCACTTGAATCACCAAGAAGTCAGCTGGATACGACCACCCATAAATAGTAGTAACAATGTCCTCCACTAATCCCAAGGGAACAGTGATGGACTAGTCAGCTAACTCTAAATGGACATTACTCTTTTTTAATGGGGGTAGGTTCCAGGCCTTATACATTTCTTAAGATATTAGGTTGACATCGAAACCTAAATCCAAGAGAGCTTTGCATGGCTCATTCCCAGTGATTTGTAGATATATTAGGGGACTCCCCGGATCAGAGAATTTCCTGGGAAGGTGATCAACTTTGATCCAATCAGTAACAGCATGTGTTAACATGACCATATGCGTTGAATGCGATGTTAAGTTTGAAGGGAGCTTTGAAGCTTTAGTTGATACGGAGGCGTCCAAAGACTTAGCCACTTGGAGTTGCAAAGGCTTAGTTGGACTGTTGGTTCTGAAGAAAGATCTTTTCTTCATACGGTTGTCAGAGCCAACAGTAGGTTGAGGATAACAGCCCTTGTGGCATTGCATTGGTGTGGCTGAGCAGGGAGTTCACCTTGCATTGCTAGAGCAAGTGGTAATGGAGCTATTGTTGGCAGAGATGTGGTCAGATTGGAAGGATGGTACACTTGTGGAATGTCACCCCTAGAAGAGGGAGTCCTATAGTACTCATAGGCTTGGTAGTGATGTTGGGGAGTAACGTGACCAACAGAGTCACATGGAGAGATTGGATTTTGCATGTAATATCCATATGGTTCAGGTTGCCAATAAGGATATTTTTTCCTTGGTGGTGGCATTCCCCATGCTTGTGGGTGCTGCCACTATTGATGTTTCTCAATTGGTTGTGGTGGAGTTCCACTTGGATAATACGTTAAAGGTTGGTGGAACTACCTTGGGTTACCTTGGGGATAAGGTAACCGTTGGGATGTTTGCCATTTGTTTAAACGTGGACTAAGTGCATACACCCCAAACTCTTACAAATGTGAGATCATAGGACAACATCCCTTAGGATGGTCATATTGATAGATCTCACATCCACTATCATCATCTATATNATAGGCAAGGTTTTCCTATTCACCATCTCTTCGAGTGGTGACTCTTCCTCATCCTCACAAAATCTTACTCCCTTCTTCTGGAGGGAAGGATCTTGGTTATATTCTTCCACACTCTCTCTCTTTCGTAGCTCACCTTCTTCCTTAGCAACTTGCTCCAGTAGTCTGTGAATTTGAAGAGACCTAAGCTCGGATAACCTTCCTTGGGCATAGGTCCCAAGGGTTCTTCTTGTTTCATGCCTAAGCCCATCTACGAGATGGCGTAGCTGATCCCGCTGCGAATAACCATGGCCTGGACAACGATGTAATAGTGCATAATAGTGGCCCATGGCAACATCCAAGGGTTCATAACTTCCTTGTTTCCATCCTTGGATTTTCTTTCGTAGGTTAGACACCCGAGAGTACATTTGGTACTTATCATTGAATAACTCTAACATAGTACTCCACCTATGAATGGATTCCAGTTCTAAGGACCAGTACCAGCTTTCAGCTTCTTTTATCATGGGAATAACTTAAGCTTTTGCCACTCGTTTTCTATGTTTTGCAAGGCACACGCATCATGAAATGCTTGTAAGTGATTTTAAGGATCAGTGTTATATCCCCCTTCAAATCATGGGATGTTATTCATGTCTAACCTCTTGATCCTACTATCTTTTTGGTGCCTTGTTGGAACTCTCATAGCCTCAGTTATGTCTAGCATGCTTCTGGTAGTGAGTAGGGGTTCATCATGATCGTCTTGTTCATAGCGTCTATGATGCCTACGCAGTTCCCTACTCTTCCTTCTTCTATGGCGTGATTCCTTAGAGTGCCCTTGTCCTCTATCTTGGTTGTCTCATCTATGACTTCCACTTTTTTTGCCCTTATCCTCATGATCTGTTTCTCTATGGCTACATCTGGACATGGAAGGAGAGGGTGAAGGAGACTATGAAGGTGAAGAAGAAGAAGAATCGCCACCATGACGGTGTCTACTACCTTCTCTTCGGTGGTCTTTGCCTCGATCGCGATTACGATCAGAATGCCCACCTTTGTCATGTGTCCTTGTTCCTTTTTTGAATACTTTGTTGGTATTAGCACTTGGGTTGTGAATAGTAGAATGAAGGTTCGGATACACAACCCCTTGGCCAAAGTCAAGGGGAGGAACATCATTATGTGGGTGACTACCTTAGGCAGGTTCATCACCCTCAATCTCACTTAAAACGTGGGGGCATCCTTAGACCATTTTCCCTTCAAGGACTTATGGTGTCTCTCTTGTTGCAAATCCCTTTGACGTTGCACTTTTTTGGGATGATAGTCTCTCAAATCATAGTCCTACGCAATGTACTCTACGTGTAAGTGTTGCATGCCTATTTGTGTGAGAGCACGAAGAAGCATACTTGGGATTGAATGGTTGGGAGGTAACACTATGTTACCTTCCAAGTCACGCCAATGCAGCTATTCGTCTTGGTGGAGAATAAAGGTGAAGTCAGGTACATATTCATCAGAATGAATGTATATCATACGAAACTGTTAAGGGATTGGCGGATCAACGTCATGTGCATCCTGTNGCACACTGAACAAGACAAGATGTCTTCTTCTTCGCACAAAAGCACTTCACCACCTAGGACTAACACAAGAAGCAATAGGCGACAGNCCTAAGTTCTACTTAGCGCACAAACAACTAAGTCCCCCGGCAACGGCGCCAATGATGAGCGGCGAGGTACCCCTACGCTCAACCATACAAATACGAGCGTTTCACGCACGATCTGATTGAATTCCAAGGACTAAGTGCCTATGCACCTTAGTGGAACGATAACGGGTTGGTTAATCGTTGCCTTCCCAAACTTACTTGTATGTCACAGTTGTATGGTTAAGTAAGCTTGAGGCATATGATTTTTATGGTTTTTATGTGTTTATAAATCCTGCGCTAATAAGGAGAGGGAGAGAGATAACTAAATGACTAATCTAATTTAACTACTCATTAACTAAGTTCTAATTACTCCTAACACCAGTATCTGTTCCCACTTTCCATGCACATCCTTAACCAGTGCAACGCTGCTGGGATTACCAAACGCTAATTGTTACTGGGTTACCAAGCACTACACGCATGCTCAAACTGGTCGTACTGAGTGTATTTAACTAAGAGAGTTGTAGGGTGAGAGAAATCATTAATTAACTAAGAAAGCATTAAATAATAATTAACACTAATTAATCTATTCTGTATGTTGTAAGGTTTATCATAAAGTTCGTCTTTATTGTCGTACACAAAGTGTGCTCAGGTACACAATGCTCGAATAAAGATCTGTTCACTCTATGACTCCTACTGCAGGCACATAGAAATAATTCTAACTCTAAGGGAAAAATTGGCAAGAGTTTGGCTAAGGGATTAACTTCTAATGTGGAGACCAAGGGCGCCACCTCTTATTTATAGGCAAGAAGGTAGGCCGCAATATCGGGTATCCGACATCGCATGGTTGATCTGATATCGCGGACACGATATCGTGGACGCGATATCGTAGTTCATCACTTGTCGAATACATTATTTAACCATAAAAATCTATTTCTTGAACTTCCATGTTAATCTCATGGACTAAAAAGGTAAAGATTTAGTATGTGAAAATATTAGCTAAAGTAAATATGGTATAAACCTAGTAATGAGTGAGCTAAGAGATACCTTTCCCATAACAAAATGATTATCACTCAATGTATTTTACCTAAGCATGAAATACTAAATTTAGAATAACTTTGACTTACATTAGATTTTTTATTTCTTACATTTAATTGTCATTGTTATTTTATTGTTTTCTTTCTAATAAAATTTACATTTCATTGCACAATAATTAATGGTGGAATGAGTATGACACAATCTTGAGCATTAAACTCATACTAGCTTGGTAATCCCAACAATTAGATACTTGGTACACCCAACAATATACTAGTTTGGTAACCAAGTAGTTAACCCGAATATCTAGGAATATGATGGCAAATTGAGGAATGGATACTCACTACCTATAGGCTAATTTAGGATTTATTTTTTGTTAATTAATTAATTAGACAATTAAATATTCTTTTCTTGTTTCCTTGGTAGTAGAACATGGCCAATACAACATCAACAACCATACACCTCAACTAAGCTTACCATACAAATTAGAGGGCTACTACAAGCCTTACTAGGAAGATAATGACTTGCAATCACCTAATGAGCTAACACTTAACATGAGTCCATCCATAAATTATGATACATTTTATTGTGATGTTTATAGATTGAATGGTTCAATGTTGGGCATATCACCACTCATCAATGGTCGTACTAAAAGGTGCAATTAGAACGTCTTCTTTTCAACAAAAGTTAATGTTTGTTGAGCTTTTTGACTTTTACTCAACTCTCATGAGTCATATCTAAGCCTAGTGAAAGTATTCTTTTGCTTTGCAAAGTTAGCAAGCCTAATGTGTAATGTAGTCATTTCAAGTACACATGAGTGAGCCCTTATTTGGATCCTTAATTTGGGTGTTGTTGTTTTTAGGGAGAGTGGAGATCAAGGGTGGTGTTTCCTAAAAAACGCTTAGGGCTAAGTAGATGTTACCTATTATGGAACCTCCATGCTTGCCTAGATAGGAATGAAAAAACAATTTATGGGGCTTGGTGTACTCACTCATTCTTCGAATGAGCTTATTGTAATCTTACCCTCCACTTACTACCATGAAATACTAAATTTGGGGGAAGGATGTTGAAACATGAAATAATTTGACTATAGGTGTATCCCAAGTCATATAGCCAACATGATATATTAGAAGAAATATAAAGCAATATAATGATGCCTTAATTATGAATGAATTGGCAACCTCTTGGCTACAAATAAGCTAACTGCTTTAGCCACCTTTCACTAACTACTTCCAAATTAAGGAAGGAGATGTGTCAAAACCCAAAATATATTGACTAGAGGTATGCCCCAAGATATATAGCCAACAAGATACTTTAAAAATATTATTATAAAGGAATATAGTGATGCCTCAAGTTTGACTTGAATTAGGAGCCTCTTGCCTAACAAGACAATGAGGTAACCATTTAAATAAACTATAATTGGCACTTTTGAATTAGGAGGGGGAGGAAGGATTGTCAAAACCATTTTTTAAAACAATATTCTGTCCTAAGACATATAGTCAAATTCTAAGGTTATAACTCAACATTGCCCACCAAAGTCTTTTTTGTTATGGTTTCATTATTGCATAAGAATAAATTAGAGGCAAGGGCAAGTTGTGATGCAATCAAATATAGATATGTTTTAGCTTAGATTGTAACTTGCTAGTGATACTTGTGACTTAAAATCATATCACTTTTTAAACTACTCAATGCCAAGATCACCAAATTTATCCTTCTATGATGGATTTATATACATTTTTCAAATTATGAGGAGCAACTTGATTCTCAAACACTCTTAAGAAAAATTTGACAAATACCCTCTTTTTAATATGCCTTTTGAGTAAATAGATGAACATTTGAAGATGTTAGATAAAAACTAACAAAGTGTTTAGTTATTAATAAATCCAATTATATAAGAATAAAAGACAAAAAAGTATCGGTGAATTAATGAAAATAAAACATATTTATTTTTGTTTTAAAAAGGCTATTCATTAAACATATTAATTACAACCATCAATGAATTTAAATGTCCTCTCATTATACATTTTTGAAGCTTTTAAATCAACCAACAAATTCAATCACCTTAACTTTAAGATACTTTGTAGATTTTGTTTGTCCTATCATCTAATTATGTTAAACGATCATTACCTCAAGCCATCCCACCAAGTTGAGAAGAAATGAGCACCTTAACATCCCTCTAAATGACCGTCCCTCTATTATGAAAGAACACTAAATTTCAGCTTAAAGAATTTGAAAAGAAAATGTACATTAAACAGAAATCTTTTGTTTTGTTTTCCCTCTATTAGAACTCCATTAGTGGGTTCATTCCCAAGCATAGCATGTTCCATTGCATAATTTAAGACGTTCCAAAACGTTACTATTCCAAGAAAACGTAAGTTACAAGACCCACCAAATTTTCAAGTACCATCCTCCAAAGCATCAACAAACTTGCAAATCTCCATGAGCTTTCTTTATAGAAAGAATCTATTGAATGGAAATAGCGTCTCCTTGAATCATTTATTCAAACGGAAAACGAAAGCCAAATTTCATGAACAATAAAGACGAAGGTTTCTATAGTAAGTTAATAAATAAAATATTATATCCAAATTAGTGTTCACACTTGCCTCCCTTCCCGGGTAGTTAGTCCCATTATCACAAATTAGTGCTGGCTTTTCCGCTAACATTTTTGTGATTGGTATTGCCCTCTTGACGAAAATTATCAAATTTGTATAATCACATTGCTGAGTGCAATTTTTTATTTATGAAACAAAAAATCTAATTTTTTAAGCCCTATCAAATTAAGTTTAAAACTTTTTATCAAGTATAAAATAAAAATGATAAATATCATAGTTTTAATCCAGCATAATAATAGCCAAACAAAACAAATTTCCACATAAGTTTATAAAGAAACACGAAGTCCTTTTTTAACTTGGACGCTGATCCCATAAGTCTGTCATAATTATCAAAATGCTGGATATTAATGCAGCTTAAATTAAAGCTCTTTTTTGCATTTTTGCAATAAACTGAGTTTTCACTGCACAAAACGTGTAAATCGTAATAATGTGAATACTTACTTTCAAATATATGGTTGCGTCATAAATTAAACAATACCGTAATAATAACATAAAAGTTCAGGAGCTCAGCGCTATGTTTACTGTTCCAGGTTGTAGTACCAGTGTGATAAGTATTTTCTCTTACTTTCCTAGTTTCTATTTTTTTTCCTTGTATACAAAAAGGATCTTTAGATCTTCAATTTAAGAAGAAAATGAAGCCTTCATTCTGAAATCACAATCTTGCTTTACTAATTTTCTGTTTCAAAATTGGCTGAATATAGCTCTCATAGCCTTCACATACATCTGATCTGTTCAACGGATCCTTCAAAGCTTCCAGGTAAAGATTTTCGTAGACGTTTCCATCATATCTTCCAAGTGTAGATCCCAAGTAATGATCAGTGTAATTAAATGCATCAACTAGAGCAACAGCATTCTCCCGCACCTGGCACCAATTTTAGAAACAGAAAGGATAGGGAAACTCTAAGTGGATTATTTTTCTATAAGTAAAAAATATTTAAGTATAACATGCATGAATTTTTTTCAGATAATTATTTAAAGAACCTTGGAGTAAAGGGAACGAAGTTGTTGCCGTGCTAAATCCAACTGTTCAGAAGTAATATAACCAGTTGAAATGAAATCTCCATTATGCTTCTGAATTAGTGAAAGGGCATAAACACTGCATAAGATTGCAAGTTGCTCCTTCACTCCCTTCCCTGGGAGGTCCTGCTGCAATTTATCTATGAACCTAGAGAAGCAAAAATTCAAAAAAAGATGAAATGGTTTTCCTTCCGACCTTGATTTCAGTATATGAATATAAAAATGTAGAAAAGTGTTCTTCCTCGTTATTTTTTGAAGTTGCCAAACGAATCATTTGTATCATAACTTGCATAATATACTAATCTCCCGGATATATTTCGACGAAAATCATTATAAATGTAGTTACATGCAGATGCTCATGCCAAGATAAAAATACCTACTTAGAAACAACTATCAATTCACAGTGGGCCCTTGCAGATTCTACCAACTCACTGGATAGTTCATTGAAACCTGTAAACAAGCAAAACACATTAGCCTTTTCAAAACATCAGTGTAAACAAATCACAACAACGCCGGTTTCTTTTGACGTTAGCACATTTGTCTTGCACATTCATACTATGATTAAACTAGAGGAAAAATAGTAACAAAAGAAATAAGTCAAATGATAAACAATAATTCAGTAAGCCATAGGTCACTTGATTAGAACATGGAACTTTTGATTTGCGAGTTGCAGCTTCAAGCCCAAGGGGCATCCTGAGACACATGCCAATTTGAGGGCATGGTCAACAAACACATTCAGGCTATGGCATTAGGTAGACAGCTGGCTATAGAAACTCATCATCAAATCCTTTGCTAACCTTAATGATTAGCCCATCTAGATTGGAGAAAGGCACCATGAACATGATAATAAACAACAAGAATTGAAGTACATTAACTTAGATAATAACTAATGATGGTGACTACTTGATATATCTTGAGTGATTCAATTCATGATCCAAATTCTAAAAGTGCCTACATCTGTCTGCTAGAACACAATACCTGTGTTTGGCTCACTCATTTAAAAAATTTGAAATAATGTATTCTGGCTCCAGTAGCACTATTTCATTTTACCTTCAAAATATATATTTATTAAAATAGAGGAAAAGACAATAATGACAGGAGCCAATACAACGTCATTTCAAAATGATAGAGACCTGCCATGGATAGTATTTGAAGAAGGATGATCACCCACTGGCTTAATGCTCATCCCACCAATTTGGGGTCCTGGAAGAGCGGTGGATGAGCAAAAGCCTAACCACTTTTTAAGTGGCTACACCCAAGCTTGAACCCAGGTCATATGACTTGAGTAACAAGTACCTTACCATCACTCCAAGAAGTAATTTCTCAAAATAACATATAGGCTTGACGCACATATGAACATATGTAATACAAAGATACAGAATAATTGCACACCCACATCATGAATAAGTTCAAACAGGAATGTTTAGAGAACCCCGTTACTGTTAGAACGTGGAGTATGTACATCCTTAACCAAGACATTTCTGACAATAAAAAGTGCCACCTAGTGTAGTTGTGAGAATGACAGGTTATAGAAATCAATGAAGCTGGACACCGTAAATTTCAGTGATAGTTCACAGAACAACATCTTTATATAACGATTATAAGCTTATTAACCCACTGGAATCAAACCTACATGTTATAGGACAAAAATCACAAGTCTTAAACCAATGAGCTACACCTCTTTGGGACTTTTGTACATGCTTTTATTTGACATTATTTATGGTTTTAGGTCTCGGAAATCTCTAAGATCCCTGAGCTCGGACTGTTTGTTGAGCTTCTCACTCCCAACTATCCTTTCTAAACTCTTTTTTTGTGTTGACTTAAGTGTTTCTTTTGATTTATTCTCACATGAAAGATCATGCTAGTCTCAAATAAAGGAATGCACTGGGGAGTTTTCGTGATCTCCTGAAAATTTGGTAAAAATGTTTAAAGTTTAAAATAACAACTAGCTTGGATATCATTAAAATATGTATATAGGCCAAGAGTGTATATCACCATGTTCCCTAACTGCACCTGCTATCATTCCTAGCATCAATTCCTCAATCAAATATTTTGGTTTCCTATTTTTGGCAAAATATAAATATCAGCAGACAAAGCATAAGCTATTACATCTCCCATCTTCCATGCCCATCATCATTTAAGGTTAATGGGACACTGCGGTGCATCAGCTGACATAGCGGCGTATTGGCCTATTTCTTCATCATCTTCATCCTAGCCTAGTCCCAACAAAATTGGGTCAGCTATCATTTGTCTTATTTAATGTTTGAAAATATATAATAACATCTTTCAAGAACATTAATTGTTTTGACTTTAAGACTGCCAAGAAAGCACTGATATGTCTGATTGGGCCATAGCAGGCAAGGAAAACCCTGCAGTCGGATTAACTTACTCTTAAGAATTCTTGAATTAGAACCTACCTGCTTCTGGATCAGCTGATTGACTGATTTCAATTGCACATCTTGCTGCAAGCCTTGCTGATCTTGCTTCAAATGCTTCCAACACCACTGAATGATTCAACCAGTCCTCAGCTGCAGTTCATACATGTTCAGTATTATAAGAATAGGAATTAATAATAACTGAATACTAAGTTGAAATAAAAAGCCGCTGGATTATGGAATAGACCAGATTTCTTTTTTCTATTATTATTTTATGTCTAGAGTTCATAAATTTCCAAGTCTAAAAATTTGCATAAAAATCCCCCTGTATGATAAAGTTTTTACCTTTGGAAACCCTGCAGTTGTTTCTCAACAGCTCCCTTTTTCCCAAATAAGCTGCAGTTCCTACTGGTTTCCTGCTTCTCAATTGTTCGACAGTCTTCATTAGAAATCTTGCTACCTGTTGCCAACCAGAAATAGTTTAAGAAAGCACTGATCATTTAGAGAAAATCATCAACCTAACTGAAGCGTTGATGTCTCCACAACCTCAGGATTGTCAGCATATCACAATGAAAAAACATTTGAGTTACAAAAACGTTAGTTACTCGCACAAGGCCACCGCATTTATTATAACCACTTAATATAGATATATATGTAAAAGAGTTGGACCTGTAAAAGCAGAACAGTGTTATCTCCTTCATATGTGCAGGCAGGAACATACACAGCAAACAATTCTGGAAGTCCACTACTGCACAAGTAACCATGTCCACCACAGAGCTTACGACATTCTTCAATACCATCCTAGATAAACAAACAATAATTGTGAGAACTCTGAAAGAAATTTTATTATATAAACATTGAAATTTACAAATTTGAACAGCAACTTATTTCTTTCAATTCTGGCTATTCAGCTAGTTGTGTTATAATTTATCTACCTTAACTAACACATCAATCTTCAAACTCTACGGAGTAAAAAGTTGATGTAGAATTTGCATGCAGTTTTCATTTATATTTAAAACCTTGATAGGAGGAACTTGTAAATGTGTAGGACGTTAAAAATTTGAGCATTGCAAAGAAAATAACAAATACCGACGCTCCTATCAAGCATAATATATACAAATATATTAAAGCCATTCTCGTGTAAATCAGGAAGGGCAATTCCTCTGGAGAATTACTACGTTATATAGGAACTGCTCTATCATAGTGCTCCCAGTCCACAATGCTTAAGCTCGTGCCATTTAACATTTTGACAACATAAAAAGCAAGAAAAGAAGTACATCAGTTTCTCAGGCATAATTCAGATATTTTGATCTGTATAACTAGCAGGATACTTAAATTTCATTTTATGACAAAATACTAAGTCATCAAAACTAATATCAAAGCAGATAAAAATGCCTAATTGAAAATCAAATAAACAGTGCACTTACCAAATTTCACAACCCAACATCTGAACCAGACATGGTTCAATCTAGTACAAGACTCTTTAAAAATTATAAATAAAGCCTTTTTCATATTATAAAACTCAACAAGCTGTTTAAAACATCTAACAAAATAAAGAACATTCTTAAAATCTTATGATGCTGGTTAACCATTTCAGAATTCAAACATCTACTTCGTGAATAAAATCTTATAGAATACTATCATATAATCAAGATTCTCATGTCAGCAGCTAAAAGTACACTGAACATACCGCAGTCACGGATGTTGTCACTGATTTCAGCCCTGCTGTACATGCATGTGTTTCCGGCAAAGTAGAAAAATCATTGGCATGCAAGCGTGTTTGGACATCTGAATACAGCCATTCCATCCATTCACCCAAGAATCTATATGCATATGCAGTAGCCAACAAAGGAAAAAGCCTATTTTGCTGAGTCTTGTAATCAATAACCTGCACATTTTTTTAACAGAAGAAAAAGGTAAGAATTCTTGCCTCCCATAATAATACATAGTACCAGGAACGGGAATGGTACATCATCAGTGCGAAAGGTTACCATTAAAGGCAAAGAAAGCAAATCAGCAGCTAACTTCTCAGTATCAGAGAAAGGCTACCATTTTCTTAAATACCTGCGTTTCAGGACCTCCATTTTGTGAACCAAACTGTCGTCTGACAGCACTGTATCTAACGGCAACACAAACAGCTCTTGAAAGGTAACCGGAGGCATCCACGACAATAGACTTTCTTACAAAAACCATAGCACCATATCCAAGTTGTCTGGGAACATCAAATTGGACATATTTTCCTTCTCTAGTAACTTGAGAATGCCTTCAGAAATATTATCAAGTCAAACAGTGAGATGAAATGTACACTTCTTTCCAAAGAATCATTACAATCTAGAAGTTTGAAAATTTTTTCAGGACATAACATCTTATAAATAGGGAACTATTTTAAGCTTTAAACAACCATTGCATCTAACCATACAAAATTTAGAATTAGATTCACATACCTCATCAACATTTGCTTTCGTGGTATTCGAACATTATTGAAGCCTAGCATACCATTATCCATACAATTATATCCTCCATTTCCAAATTTTGTACCAATATCAGCAACTGTCACTCCAGGAAGTGGCTGGTGATCTTCAAGGCTTCGGATTTGTACAATGAAACCTATATATTCCAAATTCAAAACAACTTAGGCATCATAAGGTTGAAAGGGCAACAAAGTCCATTTCCACTGCCTTGCACAATTTTTTTTTTTTTTTTCATATTTATTAGTATGCCAAGATTTTAGAGGGACTGTAAGTAAACATGCTTGGAATTGATATTACCATGCACTCCATAATCCTGACCATCACTGATGAGACGAGCATATACAATAGCGTGGGTTGATACCTTGCCCAAACCTCCTGGCCACCACTTTTATATCCCAAACAGAATGGAAAGAAGTATTCAATAAAAAATCATAAGTGAAACATATATGAAGAACGAAAAAGAAACGCTAAACATTATTGACAAGATACAAGTAAAACAGGGAAAGGACAACCAAAGTATATGTTAGCAATGTCAGAATGAAACTTAGGAAAGTCCCTTATCCTCTTGGTTACAAGAGTCTATTATCTAAAATCATTATTAACAGGATTTTCCATCTAACTGGATAGATCGAATGAAAATTATTTTCAACTTCAGAGCACATTTCGCTTTTAATATCTCCAGTTTTCAATGAGCAAACATTACAATTCTGATTTAAATGAAATTTAATGATATTAAATAAATTTGAAATTGAAACTAAATTGTTTTATCATGTTCATGGTGATACGCAGCCTGTCAAACAGCTTTCAGTTTCAGCAATTTTTTTAACCCAGTTTCTTTATATCTTGGTAAAACTTGATGGGAATGAACCTGTAACTTCTAGATGCAAAGTTACAAGCCTTACCAACAAGCTGCGCTGCAATAAAACAATATTAAGAAAGACTTTAAAATCTTCTGTCAATATTGCATTTTGAATAAATTATGCTACTGTTACAAAACCAACAGAATCTATCACTAAAGATGTTGGTTCAAACAGAAGATACTGGCATATATTATTACGATTTCAAACTGACAAAAGAATAACCCAAATACAGTAAGAAAATGTAAATTAATTAACAATGATTGATATGGAGGATAAAGATGAAGCTTATGGCCTGCAAAAATCTTAAGTATCATGTATACTATGAGTGTTAATGTTATGTCCACTGTCGAAGATGAAGCAAGAAAATAGGACATAAATGCAGAAAAAGGCTTTTCAAATGTCCAAAAGCAGGACATATTGTAGAAGGATAGCATCTTAATTCAAGAGATACAATGAAGTGTGATAATAAATATTGGGATAAAGCAACGAGAAGCTTGAGATGCTGCTTGTTTTCATAATACATGTACATGTGAGGACTAAGGAAAAGTTTCAAAATCTGAATACTTAACACAATACGATGATTCCGTCAAAGCAGGAAACTGTTGTGTTTTAGATTAGAAATCAACCTTCGGTTCTGTACATAAGTATCATGATTATCTAGATAATTATGTGTTTTACTTCTTGGATTTCATTTCATTTCAGGATGACAAACCAATTGTTTAGTAGAGGGTTTCCGAAAGCCTTTTGAGACCACCTCTGTTGGTGTTATAGGGAAAGCTACTTTCTAAAATCCATTTATGTAGAATGTGCAAGTATACTTGTTGCATACCTTTGTAGATGTCAGTGTTGGGCTATTCAAAGCAAATTCATCAGAAGCAGGATCAAACGTTGCCGTGGTTTCAAGCCCTTGAACATTAGAACCGTGACCCAGCTCTGTTTGTGCATAGCAACCAATTATTTCCATCTTATATGCCCGTGGTAGCCACTCTTTTTGTTGTTCATCACTTGCCTGCCCTTTAAGGGCTGGTATAAACATTCCCTGCAATCAATACATGGAAAAGCCATTCAGATATAAAGATGGAAGAATAGATCCTTTTGGAATTTCTACAATTCCAGCTATATATAGTGACAAATTACTTCTTTTTTCAGTAGAGAAAACAAACTTACTATAACATTATATAAAAACTCTGCACACTGAACAGTCTTAACAAACTTAAAAGCACAACGAAAAAGTCATGCCGTTGAAATTGTATCAGCTGAAACAAACATGCTCACAGCATGATGTCCCCGTGAAACACAAAAACAAGAGAAGATAATTTACAAGAAAATGATTAACCTGAAAATTAATAAATGATAACTTCAACAAAATTTAATTCATGTGTTAAAATTTGAAAAATTAGAATGTGATTTTCTTTGATTGGATTTGGCACAAGGCAAAAAAAAATCATCAATTAAATTGGGATATGATTTGTCATCTATGGGAAGATAGTAGTGGCCTTGGACTTAAAAATTCATATCATCTGAAGATGGCTCTTTAGAGGAAGTTGGAGAATTACAAATGAAAATGTCATATATGTTAAAGAAATGAAGACTAAAGATCTGAACTACATAAAAAAAATTCTAAAAAGACCAAATTTGATTGTTGTTTTTGCTATATGGGCAGGACTTGAAAAAGTATGAGCATGGATGAAAAATACTACCTGAAATCTTGAGATGGTGAGAATTGGATATGGGAAGATGTAATGATTGACTTTTTCTTGGATTTTAGTCTTGATGCTTATAGGAGTGTTTGTGAATATGCTTTGTTATGATGAGGTGTCTGGTTTGGTGCTGATGTGTGGATTTATCTATTTGTGTATGATTTCATGATTGTGATGAATTTGAGTAATGTTAATGACTATATACTTTTGATTTGTAGAATTTGATACTGATCTGTGAATTTATCTATCATTTCATGATTGCAATGAATTTGAATAGTGCTGATGGCCATGCGCTATTAATGTGCTCATGATTTATAGCAGTTCTTTCATACATTGGTTCTAAGATGTGTCTACATACCACGTATTGTTTAAATGGTTGACTTATCTGATGACTAATGTTAGTAACAAATTAGAAATGTGATGCATGAGACAGTTGTTGGATTTCGACGAATTCATCCCAAGCTTAGGATTTGATATAAGTTGTTGATTGGTTGAATGACCTATGCCTTGTCTAATTTCTGATTTTCCTTTTACTGTACCACAAATACTGTATCATTATTAATGATACTGTTAATAGACATGGAGATGTACCACAGTTGCTATTGTTATTAATATTCCATGAACAATATGTTTTATGTTTTCATACATTTTGACTCTCCATATGACCGATTATGTTTGGCTGTGCATAATTTTAATTACTGGAATGGATTGATTGAGTTGATTTGCTTGTTGCTGAATTAGAAAGCTATCAATATGATTATATGTTTAGTTATTTTTACATTTGTATTGCACCTTAAGTATATAGTGATTTGAGAGATGCCAATCATCATATTTGCCTTCGTTCTATTCTGGCTCTGTTTAGATCTTTAGGCTTCTGTTAGCATTAAATAATGTTCTATGTTTATGGTTTATTTTACCGTTAAATTGATTCTTATAAATGCTAGATTGTTTTCAACTTGAATTTTAGATGATTTATTGTTTGGGAAAAAAATTACCTATGGATTTTAAGGCAAGGTTGTGGGGGGCTTCAGGCATTTGCTCTTGTGCTAAGAATAGGTGATACAGAAAATAAACATTTCTTAAAGTGGCAGAGGCATATGATACTTTATGCACAGATCAAGTGGATAAAGAAAAGTTATTGACCGGACGAAAGTGAGTCTAATCTAAAAAGTTGATGTCTTTAACCATACATAATTTGTTGGAATGAGAGTGGATGATGGTTAATAGATATTTCTTCTATAAGAATGATTGTGAAGATGGTAATCGTATCTTTTTGCTTTACCCTGCAATTACCTATATTTGGAAGAAAATTTGGAAAACTACAAATCAACATTTTATTCTGCCAAAATATTTCCAATATCTTGCAGCAGCTTAGACTTGGATTAGTGGAACTCAACACATTAATCAAATTTAGAGTGCTTTGCCAGTACACATGATCTTTCAAACCTGGAAGAAAATAAATCAAATGGTTTTTGAAGAGGCAAAAAACAATCTAGATACACTTAGCAGTATCATCATCTAATGGTTTTAATAACATATAAAGACCCTCGAAAAAAATCTCATTTTTATACAAAGAACAGCCTACTACAAACATGTACTGCTACAAGGCAAGATGCTCACCCAATGTAAATCACCATATGTTGGTTCATCAATATAACGTCTCAGCTTTAATGCTTCCTCCTCTGTAAGCCATGAGACAAGCACCGATCTTCAATATTTACATGAAATATCCATTCATGAAAATCAATGTGCAATATGAAAACACCCAATATTGTACTTCAATTTAGAATGTTTCAGTCAGGTTTGTTCTGGACGAGGAACTCAGGCATAATAACATGATATTATAGATTGACAATATGGATAAACCACAAATTTTTTAGCAAAAAATAAAAAATAAAATAAAATCAACTAACTTTCTTGAAAAGATAAAAAAAAGATTTTATTAATAAAAAATCTTAGGTAGAGATTACTTGGGATATAGAGTTCAACTACGAATCACAATTATAGGTACATTGAATCATCTTTCATTTCAGATTCGATGATTTCGTTTCTTCCAAGTTTCAAATATCACAGGTACAGAACTATTGCAGGACAATGCATAAATATGTTATTTCCATCCTCACATGCATTTTTACAAAAACATCTATTAACCAGTATACATTCTCATTTCATTAAGTTCTCTACCATAGAACTTTCCCTCTCATTTTCATCCCAACAAAATAGACTGACTTTTATGTATAAAATCCATCTTCTTGAAATGTAAGCTTCTTTATCTATTTGGTGTGTACATAATGGATCGTATATGGTTCTTTATATATAATTATTTATTTTTCCATAATCAAAACTCACCACCATGAGATTTATATAATACTAATCCATGCATACACTTTTTCCCAGATTCATTTCACACTGCTAAAGCACCAAAACTATTACACTCATTAAAATCATTCAACCCCATCCAAGTTTCAACGATCCATAAATCCCACATGATGAAAGAAAATGTAGATTGTGTTGTAATAACAAAATTGAAGATCAATACAACATTTTCCTCGAATGTTCCATACAAAGTCTTCTTTAAAACCAATGGGAAATAATTACTCTACCCAATATACATATCTATGGTCATTTGCCAGATATTATAATCAGTATTAAAGCATATTCCAAATCAGTTCAATATTAATTTTTTATGTTAACATTTAGATTTGATATGCTGTTTTATTATTAGTTTTAATCGAAACTTGCATAGGAAATTTCACTCAAATTTAAATCTAAAATCCATAAATTTAGAAATTTGAAACACTGCAATATAATTTTGTTTTGTAATTTTTACCGAGTTAAGTCCGATTTTTGTGTGATTTCTCAGGTTTTTTCTGATCCAGTTTTTCCAAAAAGGTGTCTGGTTCTATGATCCAATATGAATTTTCAATCTATGAGGATAATTGATTCAGTTTCATTTCCACATTCAATTATTTACAGCATTCAATGATATCATATTTTCTTCATTGCATCCAGGCGCACTTTGTAACTTAAGCTTGAAATTTGGACCTTGGTATAAACAATGGCTCTCTAATAGGGTATTCCTCTTCCTTCTTTATGGTACCTACATTTTTGCCCTCCTTTTGAGGGTATCTCCAAATTACTGCCAGTATTTTCCACACTCGCCCCTTCTGTTCCTCTTCCATATCTCAATTTCTTCTTCTTTGTTTTCTTTCTCTTTTCCTTTTTTTTTCCCGGTTGAATTCATCAGTGCATCATTTTCTCATGCTCTACTGGCCCTGTGCCTTGAACAAATCTCCATAACATCTGTGGTGACAACTTCAAAATTCTAGATTTGACTGTCATTTCATCATAGGTTTTACAGTAAGTTTCTCAAAATATCTAGAACACAATGGAAAAGGATTACCATTCTGGACTTTAATTAATATCTTAGTCTCCAATTTCCTGCTAATTCTCTAAATTTTGTAGAGGCCAAACATATCGTTCAATCTCTTCAAAGTTGAAACCGGATTCTAAGATACATATCTATTAAAGTAAAGCATCAGGATCCATGCTGCATTGGATGTGGGCATAGCTCGTTAGAATATTTTCTTTTCTTTTATGCGTCTGCACTGTCATCTTAGTCTTCATGTTTTAGGACAATTTTGTGATCCACAATCATTTTTCTGGGACCGGAACTTGCTCTTATCATGCTTTTCATTTAACCCTTTGACTAAATCACATTTGATTCCTTAAACCTTCACTCCATGCTTTGACTGCTACCTTAGCTTTCTTAAAGTCATTTGCAGTGAGGCACAGAGAAATCAGATTCAAACTCTAAATATCCCTACTTAATGTTTTAGTGCGTTCATGATTTGATAAGAAACTCAATAAACAAGCGAGCTAAAAAGTTTGATAGAAAATTAACAATTTTAACCAAGATGTTTCTGCTGGCCTGGCAAAGCCATTTGAATTTTTCACCTAAAAGTTCCTTAGAAAAACATTTCATGCACAGAAAAGCTTATGAGTGCTTAAAACTGCTTTGCTTCTAGATCATATGCTAGACAAACTATCATGTGTGAAGCTTTTAAACCAACAAATCCTAGAAAAACATTATACAACCATACTACGGAACCAAAAGCAATACAAAAGGAGAATATATATGTCCAAGTCAGCATCCAATCACCTTTGTACAGTAATTTGTGTTATAGCTAAAATTACCGCTGCTTCTTAATTATGGTCATTTGCATGCGATCACTGATAATTGCTTTAGCATTAGAATGTCATATTATACTCATGGAAAGAAAACAGTTGATGAAAAATAAAATATCAGTTACAAAACGTAAAAATTAGTATTCTATGGACATAGAATGCAGGATCAATTTAAGAAAACATACAGTAAATATTGTAATAAACACCTGAAAGTCGAAGGTGCTTAATAAGTTTCCATGCATGCTGCGCCTTCTCAAGCGTCCGATTAAACAGTTCCGTTCTGGCTAATCTTGTCCTGTCATCCTTACGAAATACCTGAAATACCATGTCAACAAAGCTTCGTCAGTAACTACCAAGAGAAAAAAAAAATACAACAGAGAAATAAACAGGACAAGAGTCTATTATTCTATTTAAAGTAAACATTCATTGCTACAGCATGGTTCCCTGATTCTCCACAGATCCTACATTCGAAAACCGCAAAAAGGAATTAAAAAAAAAAGAAAAGAAAAGAAAAAGAAAATTCTTTACCCACAGTATACCTTTGAAGACCAAAAAAACGAAAACGAAACACTATTCTCTAACAACTAAAATCTGTAGAAGGGCACATCGGCAAGGTTAGCGAATATGCAGATCTACAAAAGCATCGTATTATCCACATATCCTATTGTGGGGAAAGTTGTGCAGGGATTTGCCAAACGCAAAATCTTTAATCATACCGAACAGACCTTTTAAAATTGCAAGTTTGCAACCCATATTTAAACCCAAAAAAATTTTAACTTGTGACATACAGACACACAGAACCTGGATTTACATCTTCAACAATTATTCAACTCAACCAGGAAGTAAAGAAAAACCGGACTAAGCTGAATAAACAGGCTAAATCAGAAGACGCAGACCCAGAAACATGACTTAAGCAGAAAAAATTGGTAAAATTAAGAAAACAAAGATGAGATGCAATGCTTACAGGATCACCGGCTACAAGCTGGGCGATTCGTTGGGAGGTGTGAAGATTTTGCAGAGAACCGGCCCACAAAACTTTCATGGGATCCACATCGAATTGGGCCTTCTTCCTCTCATCTGCCAGATAATCCACCCCTGCCATTGCCGTTGCTCCGATAACAGGATCAGCAAAACAGATACAATTAATAGATAGAACGAATGTATGAATGGATGGATGAATGATCAGAGAATTAGGGGAATGTCTGCTCTGTTCTGGTCTCTTATGCTGTGCTGCTCTTGTTCATGGGTTTATAAATTTAAAGATTAATCTTTTGATGCTGCTGCAACTAGTGCAGGGAACTACCAGTTTTGTGATGATCGGAACAGTCTAAGATAATCATTCAAGTCAATTTGGGCAAAATTATCAAAACAGTTTTGTTTTTGTTGTTGGGTGATTTCAATGCATGCGGGATTGGTTTTGCTGCGTATGTACCTATCCATGGCTGCTACTTAAGACAGCGTTCAATCGGGATTGGCCTCAAAGCCTCGTTACCTGCGTGTCAAAGCATGTGTCATGACTTTCATTTATATTCATGTGCTTTTGGAATAGTCCGAGAAATTGAATATTCTAGGTGGGGGGTGGGGGGGGGGAGGGGTAGGCGGGGGGCATGTCGGACCCCAAAAAGAAGTTCTATTGATATTAACCTAAACAAGTCATAGGGTTAAGGGGAAGGGGATGCATGTGTATCGGCTATAATAACCTAAACAAGTCATAGGGTTAAGGGGAAAGGGAAGCTGAAAGCACTATGCATGAAACTCGGGAACAACCTTATAAATAAACGAGTATTAAAGGAGGAAACCGAAATTGGGGCACCATCAAACGTCCACCCATGCTACCTCGTTACAAAATAGAATGATAGAATTAGATAAGGTAAAAAAAACTCTCAATTAAGGATAGAGAGAGTTCCAATGGTGACTTGTCACAACACAAAGGGAAAGCTTAGGATTATTGATGATGAGTGTTATTGGAATGCACAAGTCTTTTCCACAGCTGCAAAAGATGAATCAACTGATGTGTATCCAGATTGAACTTGGATGCTTGAGATGTGAGTTGGAAATGAATGAGGCAAAAGATCTGCAACTTCTCTAACCTCGTGAGCAAACATTTATTAGAATAATTTGTCCTTTGAAATATAACATTGCATCTTTGCTTCCAAATATAATATAAAATAGTAGGCCTAATAACTTTTCATAGAAACTTGAGATTAGCAGAAGTAATGTTTAAAAAGCCGAATATGACATCCTTTTGAGATAGCTTGTATGAAGGAAAAACGATGGAAGCCCACACCCACACACGCTGAGCAAAGGGACAATGCCAAAACACATGGACAAAGTCATCTTGTCCACCACATAGAGGGCAATTGGGATTGGGACTTCCTAGATATTCTAACCATTTACCAATAGGTAGACCATGGTGAAGGAGACACCAAAGGAACTGTTTAATTTTGGGGAGGGTCGAAAGGTTCCAAATATTTTGGAAGAGAGGGATCCAAAATGAAATTGACTTGTGTTTGTGCCAATGTTTATTGCAGCGTTGAATGACCTCAGATGGGTTGTGCATAAGATGAAAGGGGATAGATGGTCGGTAGGGTAAGAGTTTAACCCCATTAAGCCATTGAAGGCCTTGAAAAGGGGTTTGCACTATAACATCAATGTGCCAATGACCATGGAGAAAGGAGTAGATCTGGACTAGGCAATGAATATTCTTTTACTTTTCATGTTTAAATTTGAAAAATAAAAACCCTCTTTGTCCTTTGCTCGATAACTACAATCCTTTATCTTTTCCATGGTAATCAATGCATACAGGGCGTAAAATTGAAGAATTTTTATTATTATTCATTGAAATGCACTTTTCATCTTCATATTTAGTTTATCCTTTAGAATGAAAAATTTGTAAATTTAAAGCTTCAAAGTATTTGATTTATTTTAATATTTCATGAAAAGGTATATTTTATTTTTTAAATCATGCATATTATTTAAATATATTTTTATCAAAACTTGAATTCTTATTCTCATTGATTTACTAATTGTATATAGAACTTATATTTTAAAATATTTGATTTAGACCAATATCTCTTAAATAAGGAAAAATATTAGTTAAAAATGCATAGAAAAACCTAATTTATGCAACATTGGTACTAGAAATGGTACAAAGTTTGATATTATTAGTATTAAAAGCATTGGAATTGAGATAGTTTTAAAAGCATTGGAATTGCAAATAACCTAAAAAGGGTATAAAACACTTAGAAAATTGGTTGTAGACATCATCTTAGCAATCTTCATTTCATCACAAAAGTTGATGCACCTTCCTAAATCATGTTTTTGTTACTAGGGTTGTTATCAAGGGAACCATGGTTAAATTGGAGCATGTTTTAACCTACATCGTAAAATTAATGGTTTTATAATTTGATTCAAGATAAGTGACATATTTTAGATACAAACATGACCTAAGTTTATTTATATTTTGGTTAAGTCAAATCAAATAATTGTGATTAAGTCAAATCAAATAATTGTGATTCAACAATTCCACTACTAATTTGAAAACTAATTAAGGTGGTTAATGGTTAATTGAAGATTTATTAAAAATTGTGACTAATTCAAAAATTTACTAAAAAATTAGCGACTCATTAAAAATCTGCATGTAAATTTGCAACAATGTACCTTAAGGTATGTACGATTCAGCAAATGCCTTTACATTGGGCAATAACATACAACATTATGAAAATTAGCATCACTAAGGAAGGCTTGCAGCCTTTTACCAAAATCTTCATTTTATTTATATCTTTGCCAACTGATTATGGCCACAAATATTATGATAATGCCCATTATACTACATGATGTCCATTATGATATTAGCCCATGACCAACATGCAATCATCACTTTCACGAAAAATCAAAAAGGTTAGGTACATGACTTTAATAACATCACAGAAGATCGCAGCCAAAATCATTTGTTCCGTCATTCAAAGATTCAATGTCATGTGCACGGAACTCCTTGAATTCACTCCGTATGTGGGTTCCACCGTTGAATGTGGGTGTGGTGGGTGTGCTTGGTTTCATCGTGTGTAACTTTTGAATTTACGGATTCATGAATCGCTTTAGAGTGCATCTAATCATTAAAAGTTATGCAAAATTCAAAAGAACCCATACATCTTCGTCCAGGTGACAGAACTTTTCCACACCAAACAACTTTTTTAATCTGAAAAATCGGATCCAAGGACAGCAAAAAGTTATCTAGAAATATGACCATCTTTTAAATGAGATTGAAACCTTTTGCTACTCTGATTGACAATTCTGATTAGTTGCTCCTGTTTCCGAAGTGCATGCAAGCTTGATCTTTTCGGATTTTTCTATTTTTAATTGTCGTTTTTCCAGATCTCGACGCATATCTCGGCATGGTTTCCATTTTAGTGTGTTTTTTTAATTAGGACGTCTGGTTTTTTTTTTAAGATTTTAAAATTTAAAGGTAGTCTCAATCTTGACTTTTTCGATTTTCAATTTTAAGGCTCCGATTCTTGACTTAGCTTTTTCAACAGTCGAGTCCCACTGATTTCTATTCTGGCGTCGGAAGTACCGGGACTGGAAGAGGAGATTTCCAGGAGAATATCCAAAGTAATACACGCCAAAAATAAATGAGACTCGTGTACCGGACCGCTTTCTAAGGTCGATATCAAGAACAAAAATTCAGCCTCCACGAATCAAATTTACCATCTTGCAATAATTGGAATTAAATGGGTGTTAGATTTTAGGTTGGGTGATTATATGAAAGCTTAGATACGGAGTAAACATGAAATTTTTGTAGAAGTCAAACAAAATCAAGATTAACATACTTATCTAATTAAAACTATAATAGATATAACATATAAAGTGTTGGTAGGTGATGCTCACTTGGTTAAAGCGTTGTGGCTCGTAGTTAGATGAGTTATACGGTTTGATTCTGAAGGGTATGTAACAATGAGGTGTTATCTTAGTGGTAAGACTTGATTTGGAAGCTCCAAGTTATGAGTTTGATTTTGGTAGGCAATGTTGAGTTATAAAGATGTAATTGGACAAAATCATTTTTTTCCTAGCTTGATGAATGCACTTTGATTCTCTTAAATTGCAAAAGAAAATTAATGTAGGATAACAAATAAAAGCTATTGTTGATGTAGAAACTTGGAAATAATGAATTAATGTTGTTGAAAGTGGATGGAAATGATTGAATGTGCATTGATGATGATTAAAGTTGAATTGATCAATTATGATGATAATGTTTTGATGAATGGTGAAAATTATTGAAGTATGAATGATGAATCAAGGAAATAATGAAAAGAATATTTGAAATCAAATTATGCTTCCTTCTTGTAAGTCAAATACAACATAATATGCCTATATATTTATAAGCATTTGATGGGGCCATCAATGCTAGTGAAGTGGTTATGTCTTTTTTCATGAAAATAGAGCTGGAAACTCAAGGGACGTAGAGATTATGACTATTCTTCTATTATATCTACCCATTGACCTATTAATAAAATGAAAAATAAGAGAAGTTTCCTATATTGTCCTCTTTGGCATAAAAATTTAAAATGAAAAATAAATGAAGTTTCCTATATTACCCTCTTTGACATAAAAATTTAAATGAGTATTACATGGCATTTGTCCCTATGTTACAAAAAATTTGAACTTGTCTTCTCTTGAACTTTTGACTTTGGCTTTTGTCGTATGTCTTCATCTCATTTGTTTATCCTTATGTATGTAAATGTAGCCTTGAATTACCTTGAACCTTGGTTTATTTTAATCATTGCTTCTTCTAATTTGTAGATCATAACATGGGTAAGTAATTTGTATGATGGATAATGAGTCCAAATGCATGCTAGAGTTAACAATCCCACCCTTGCTAGTTATTTTGGAGTCATTATGATTTTCCTTTGGGTTTAGATCCCTTGTCATTTAACTTTTGATGATATCTAGTAGAATGATTAGAGAAGGACACTACGGTGATGCCTAAAGTGATTCATCACCCTTGGTAAAAAGTGTTTACATCTTCGTGGTTTTCTAAGATTTCTACCTAGTTGTAACTTTTATCACATTATTTTTGAATAGTTGATTTGTGAAGCTAGAGACCTTGGACTTGTTCAACAATGCATCAATTGTTTGAAGATTTGTTTGTTGTAAGGTAGGGAAGATATGTCAATATCCTGAACCATTCTAGTTAATAAGTTGTGCATTCTTAATCTTATATGAATCTTGTCATTTTAAATTACTATGCAAGTTAAGTTTTTGTTACATTCATGATGGGTTAGGATCATAGATCCAATGGGATTCCTAATTGATAAATTGAGTTTTTTACCAGCTATGATATCGAGCATCTAATATCAAAGTTGCAATATCAAATCCCCAATATGAGGGCACAAGCTATGATGTCATATATCTGATATCACAAACACGTGCAGGCCTATAAGTATGATACTTAGGCACATAGTCCAAACAACTTTTCATTCCAACCATAGGTAGACTCTTCCAATTTGTTTTCGTAGTTTAGTAATAAAGAGTGAATGCCCACAATGCAACATTGAGTAGTTGTCCAAAGTCTTTATTTGAGTGAAGTGTACTTAGGCACAATTCATGACAGAAATAAAGATCGAGATTGCTTTCCATCATTGCAACATCCACTTAGCTTTATTGTTTTACTTAGCATAATTCTTACTATTTTCCTAGTTTAATCATTTACATTTCTAAGTATACTTTACTTATTCATAGTAGAGTGGAATGAGTATGACTGGTTTCGAGCATTAAGTGTAATCATTTGGTAACCCAGTAATGGTTTCACTTGATTTGCTCAATAGTGAACTCACTTGGTAATCCCAGTAATGGTTACATGAGCCTAAGGCATGTACAACAAGCCAAGAATGGATGCTCATTACTTTAGGCCNGTTATGGCCTCTTAACTTCAATATATCATGCCCCTCACCAAGAGCTAAACCATACGCATAGATTATACTAGCTCCACGTGGGAAGACAACGATCCCAAACTTTAACCAATTACTAGCATATTCACATTTCCCTATCCACAAAATTTGACTGAGCTATGTGTGAACACTCTTATCTCATATGGTTGGGTGTTGGACTACTCCACCGCTCATCATTGGTGTCGTTGTTAGGGACAAGTTAGTGCATGCTTAGTAATTGATTTTCCAAAGTTTGTTGTATCAATAACCCAAAGTCAAAATCTTAGTTTTTTTAATAACCCCAAACAAGTTACGCATACCTAACCAATGTCTTAAATCACAACCATGGCCTCAAAAAAAGATACATCACCACTTGCCAAAGAGACAAGGAGGAGCAATGACAGAATCAATGATGAAGAAGAATGAGGGATGCCAATGCAAACAAGAATTACTTATGCTCACATTGATCATTATCATTTAGATTTTACTTTCATCTTCCATTAGGATAGTCAAATGAGGTGGAAAGACATACAAGGCAACATTGTCCTACCTCTAGAATGTGCAGCATTTACCATGCTTCAAACTGCCTTAAGGGGAATTGATAAAGTCAAAATTTCACCATAACAATATCGTATCTATGATGTTGTAGATTCAATATTGTATCTCATGATACGTTATCATATAAACAATATCACAGGATGCATGCTAGCCTATAAAAGCAACACTTAGGCACACAGATCCATAATAGATTTGATAACATAGTAGCAAAACTCTTTCAATTTGTTTTCATGATTTTAGCTTTTAGTACTTAGTAGTGTGTGCCCACAATGTGATGTTAAGTGATTAAATGGAGTCTTTATTCAAGTGTGATGTACTTGGACACATTGAATGACCAAAAATAAAGATCAAGATTACTTTCTATCATTGTAGCAACACTTATTTTTATTTCTACTTTCATTTAATTTAATGTTTACTATTTTCATAGTTACTAATTTACTTTTAATGCACTTTACCATTACTATTGTTAAGTCAAATGAGTACAACTGATCTCAAGAACTTAAGTGTAGCTACTTGGTAACCTAGTAGTACTATCACTTGGTATGCTTGGTAGTGTGGTACTTGGTAATCATAGCAGTAGTTGCATAAAGTCCAAGGTGTGAATAGAAGGTCAAGACCAGCTACTCATTGCATAGGCTAGATTAGATTTGTTTACTGTCACTTAGATTTAGAAACTATTCCATTAACTTCATGTTCACCAAGAGTAGTATGGCCAATACAACATCATCTATCATATACCTCATCATGAGTTAAACCATATGCATTGAATTTACTAGCTCATGTGAGAAGACAACAATCGTGAACTCTAACCAATTACTTACATAGTCACATTGCCTTATTTGTAGAATTTGACCAAGATCATGTGTGAACACTCGTATCTCGTATGGTTGGGTGTTGGATACTCCACTGCTCATCATTGGCATCATTGTCGAGGACAAGTCAATGTTATGCTAAGTAATTGATTTTTCAAAGTTTGTTGTATCTGAAAATTAAAGTCAAATCTAACAAATATAAGCAAAGCACACTTTTAACACAAATTTTCTAAACACTATAATATGGCTTCACATAATGATCAACCATCACCTACCAAGGAGACAAGAATAAGCAATGGTAGAATTGTTGATGAAGATGAATGGGGGATGTCAATGCAGAAACAAATCACTTATGCTCACACTAATTCATACCATCCAGACTTTACTTTCATCTTTCATTAGGATAAGCAAATGAGCTGGAAAGACATGCAAGGCAACATAGTCCTACCTCTAGAACATGCAACATTAAACATGCTACAAACTGCTCTAAAGGGAATGCATTTAGATTAGATCCAAGAAGGGTATCATGTGACTCAACACATGACCAAACCTTATGAACCCACCAAGAAGCAGATGAGAAGAGATGTTGCCATGGAGATCAATCATATATGTAGCAAAGGGAAGCAAACTAACACTTTTGCTATCATAGAAGAACTTGATTTTAGAACAACTCCACCAGAACCATGAGGAGCCTTCAAAGACACCTATCATCAAGCTAGAGGAACTTGTCAAAGTCAAACTTCATTTTACTCTAGTAGAGACACACAAGGGAGAGGCTATTGACTTAAGATACAAAGGGGACTCTAGCCTAAGGGATCTTGCTAAATCTTACAGAAAAACTAACATGAGTCACCAAAGGCAAACTAGCTAGCACCATTCTCTTACCACCTCATCTACCTCATTATGATCGTTGGAGGACTTTGACAGGTGAAGACAAAAGTATCAAGATTATGATAGGGAAGAAATGAGAACTCATGGTCATCATGATAAATATTCAAGGTACTCTAATTCAAAAGATGAAGAGTATGAATGAAGAAGATGGAGGTCCTCAAGAAAGATATGAGCATAGAAGGGGCCATCACTACAACAAATTATATGAACCCAACCATGATGGTGAACCCCTTATGGTAACCTGAAGCATGATCAATATTTAGGAAGTTGTCCACATACTAACCAGGCATGTGAGAGATAGCTGAATCAAATAGCTAGATATGACCAATGTGTTGCGATTTGAAGGTGGTTACAACATTGATCCCCAACATCACCTTCAGGCATTCCATGTTGCCTATGTCCTTCAAAAAATAGAGAGTGATTGGAAAAAATTGAACCTATTTTCTAGAATACTTGTGAAGGAAGTGGAACACTGGTACAGGTCACTGGAACTTGAATCCATTAGATGCTAGAGTACCAAGCGTGAAATCTTTAATGACAAATATCAAACCTATTCATGAGTATCAAATCTACAAAAATAAATTCATGGCTAGAAATAAGGGACTTATGAAACCCTTGATGTGGTGATGGACATATATCATTTATTGTTACACAGATGCCCATGCCATGGGTTTTCATTAAAGGAATAGCTTAGGCACATCATAGTTGGGCTGAGAAGTAAAACCAGAGAGATCCTTGGGGTTTATGCCCAAGGGAGATTATCAGAATTGACTATCCATTGTATTTAAAGATTAATCGATCAAGTGGCCAAAGAGGAAGGAGAACTCAAAAAAAGAGAATCAGCTGAAGAGTACAACAGGGAGCCATCAATAAAAAAGAGAGATGCATAGGTGTCTGATACCCAAGAGGAAGAAACCTTGGACCACATAATTTGAAAAGAGACACTACCAATCCAAACATTTACTACTGATGTACCTACATAGGTAGCAAAAATGTGGGATTTAGTTAATGAAAGGTGTACCATAGTGTTAAAGATTGTGGAGGAAAGAGTAGAGCAAGCCTTCATAAAAGGTAAAGAAAAAAGAAAGAAGAAGGAACTTGGATGAAAAGGAAAAGTTGCCTTAGTAGCTAAGGTTTCAGATACTAGCTCTACAAATAAAGAAGGTTGTTGTGTTAGTATGAACATCTTAAGGGATGTTGTTTGGTTATGACACATTTGCAAGAAATGGGGGCATATGCACTTAATCCCAAATTTGTTCAGAAATAGATGCCTAAAAGGTTACCTTATCCTCAAGGTAGCTACTGATAGAACCTGCAACCAACATATTATCCTAGTGGATCTTTGTTGTAGCCATAGGAGCAATATTATTAGTAATGGAAACAACCTCAATTGTGGGCTATGCCACCACCTTACCAATAGTATCCATATCGACAACTTGATCCTTATGGATACTATGTCCAATGACCTGTCTCACAAGCAAATGCTACTATTCAAACTGCATAGTATTATTCACTAGAATACCATCGACCAATGCCACCAAGGACCAATTCATACTTATACGTACATCCACAAGCAAGTGATTTTTCAAATGTTAATCCAAATCCTTTGCCATGAGTGCCACCACTTGTGATGCAAGGAGAGTTGCCATTACAATTGCAACAGAAGAAAGCTGCAAGGGCAATAAATATACAAGTGGAAGATCTCACCAACCATACTAAGGGCCAAAAAAAGAAACATCCTTTTTTTAGGAGGAGTTCATAGAAGCTTGGTAGAATTGGAGCTTCATCGAGATCAGCTTCTCTTAAAACACATCTTCTCACTATTGATACGCTTCCATCATCATCAAGCCCAAACATACAAGTTGTCATGCTCACTAAAATTATCACTGACTGGATCAAGGCAGGACCACTCCCTAAGAAGAGAATTAATCTAGGAGTTCCTTTGATTTATCTACAAGTACCTAGAAATCTACTGTGCAAAGCTATATTAGACTCAAGTTCTGGGATAAATTTGATTTCTTACAAAACATATCAAACATGGAACCTATCACCATTGAAAGAGTGTAACATCAGGTTGGAGGTTGCAAATCAATCTATCACCACTCCTTTGGGGAAGATAGATGATGTAGTGATCACTATTAATGGGTGGTCCTATTTACAAACTTTTTAGTAATTGATGTAAAAGATGCTGATAAAGAATTCCCAATAATCATGGGGAGATCATGGCTTAGCATAATTGATGCTAAGCTAAGCATGAGGAATCTATCTATTGAGATCTCTAAGGAAGACATGCATGGAGCAATACACATGTAGTGAATTCCATGCATAATTGCTAAAAGTAAAGGGTGCAATTGTGGATTGACACTTTAGAATGTCAACATAGTTACCACTCCAATCCACAACTACAATAGTGGATAACAAGTGTGTGCAAAAGAGAGAGTAGTAGTCACAAAACCAAAAGATGCCATGTGGCCATTAACGAAGAACCATAAATTGTTCAAAACATGCACAGAAAAATCTGAACCACTTACTAATTCCCAATCTAAGAAGATGACTCCAACTAAGAGCCCAAAAATGAAACAATTAACTCATAGTCATACACCAAAAGGAAAAGAAAATAGGAACTTAAATGATCATAACTCCACTACCATCAAAATTACATGGGATAATGATAGAATAGTTAAATCAATAAAGATGGTAGGAGAACCACCTAAAGTATGTGAGTTAGGAGATCTAGGGAGCATTTTTAGAACACTTGCCCATGAGTTCAATCATGGGGAAGATACTTCACTTTGATTTTGGAATTAATAAGTGATTTTTTTTATTTTTTTTGTTTTACACTTCTTTTCATTTTTCACATTCTTTGACATTTTCTTATTCTTTTACACTTTTCCATTCCATATACTTTCACATTTTCCAATTCTTTCACATTTTTTAATTCTTTTAACATTTTCCATTCTTTACACCTTTTTAAAATTTTTACTATCTTTTTCATTTTTTTATACTTTGTTTTGAAACCCTTTGTAAATAATTGTGATTAATAATAAGACACATTACAAATAAAGGTAAGATATGGTCCAATAAGGTGAATATTTCTCTATGTTATCAAATCATAAGGGATTGATTATTTGTACAGTGAGACCACACCACCCACCCATCCATCCAATAATAAGAGGTTCTTACCATGGCGATAATGATATTCTTTCCATCATCAAGTTAAGTATAAACTTGTGATCATTATGCCTGGACATCAAGGGGGAATGTGAAGGGTGTGACATCAAGGGGACTTGTGAAATCTCTTAGACCACTACTATATGTTCTATCATGTTGCTAAGGTTGTAATTATATCCTTGTAGATCTAACGAATAATGGGAGTAAGAGTAAAATAAGTTTTGCCTTACCATGTCACTAGAAAGACATGTTACCCATGCTTGAAGGTAGGTGACTTCTCAAAAATCTAAAAAATAAAAAAGTACCATGAATAAACTCCTCCCTTGGACAAAATGCCAAGTGATGATGCTCCTTGCTACAATGGTAGTCTTACGGTTGTAATTTCAAGAGATGAAGTAATGCGATGTCACTGGAAAGTGGTTTGGACTTGGTTTGAATCTTGGAAAGAAGGGCTAATGATTACTTTAACCATTAATAACATATAGGGATTCATTATGCCTATTGTAAGATACCTCATGTCCTGATTTCAGCAATCCTTTCTACAGTCCATCTCACCTCACTGTATATTTAATCATAACTTATGGTTTTGTATAATATAGTATTATTTTCCCAATTTGGTGGTATTAACATTTGTGTTTTTTTCAATAGGTATGTGTTACATTCAACTCCTTAAGTACCTAAGGCCACTTTTAGGCATGGTTATACAAGGGCATTAAGGGTTGGAGCCTTCTTTGGTGAGGATCTACTTGTATAACTATTGTATCTTATACCTGCTAAGTGATTCCACATCATCTTGAGCCTTCCAATTATGATAAATGACAATAAACACTTCGCACATCATTCACACTATTTGTTCTAATGACACAATACAATTATCTATCTCATTCTTTCCATTGACACCTCATATACTTTCATAGCTTAAAATTCCTTAATCATAGATTTTCAATGCTTATTTTTCATACTTGAAGCATCATCTCCATTTTAGAACCCTTTCAACATGATGCATATCTTCCAGCCATCTGATGGAACTCAATTTTTCCTTGAAAAACCTTAAGAAAATTTGATTTTTTCTATGATGATATCATAGATACAATATTACAAGCACCTATTATATCGCATCTACAATGGTGTATTTATGATATCACACTTATAAATATTATATATAGCATGGGGGAGTTAGAAAAAATTTTCATTTTTGATTTTCATAAGAGAAGAATTGTTGCTGATTTTTCTTTGTGACCAAGCACTCTGACACCCCATCTTCTAGTGCCCATAACTTGTGCATTAGTGCTTGATTTTTATGATTTTCAATTCTACGTGATCCCGAAGTGCTCATCTTAGTCGTGGGAAATGCTAGTGAGAAAAATTTGAGTTAATTTTTTTTTGAAATTGCTAATGGTAGGAAGGTATTATAAGGGTGCATTTAAGGGGACATATCAAGAATTTTTAAAGTAACTCACTCATGTTAAGGCCAAAAAAACTTTAAGAAGACTCCTACTTGATCATACCACTAACTTTATGCCATAGGAAAGTACTAATGGGGTTGTTCTTAAACAATTTTCTAACTCTACAATTATAATGAACTAAGAACTTGCTTTAACTACAGGTATGAGTAAGGTATCAAATTGTTGCTCATTTATGAGAATACTTTAGTAATTCCAAACCTTTGATTGATTGTAGATGACCCCAAAAAGAGAAGCATAAGAAGAACTTCCATGACTAGCAAGATAAAGGCCACGAGGTAGTGGAAGAGAACAAGTAAGCAAGCAAAACCTGCAAGGAGACCAAGGAGAGTAGGAGGCACAATCCTTTAGTATTTATCAATAAAATCTTGCCATGGAGTAATCTGCTCAAGTAGAATTAGACATTCCACAAGTGCTCGTCCAAGGATAGTAACTCACATTGTCACTTGAATGCCTTTAAGCTATTAAAGAAAAATCCATTATGTCGATAGTCATTATGGAACTTAACTTTGGTTCATTTTGGAATTTGCTCCAGAAGGAGTTAAGGACCATCTTCAGTCATCTCCTTTGTGTCCTGCTCTGACAACAAATGGGGAGTGGTATTTAGGAGAAACACTCTAGTTTTGACAAAATTGAGAAGTAGATGCTACAATAAAAATTAAAGGGATCTCAGTGTCTTACTCAGTTAAGGAAATTGTAGAGGTACTAAATGCACTCAATGAAGGAGAAAAGATGACATAGATATCAACAAGATCTGACATAGATGCTAGGAAGTTGTGGTTGCAATGAGCATATGGAAAGAACAACAAGAAATATAGTGAACTGATTGCAGAAGAAAAGATTTATTTTTAAATTGGCACTTATCACCTATTTCCCACCAAGAGATTGAACCGAATCTCTACATATGTGGCTAGATGTAGTGCAATATTAATGGGAAAGTTTAATGTGAACATCACTTGTTGACCTTTTGGTATGCTCAAAACTTTAAGTAAAATGGAGACAAAAGTTATTTTTATGGTTGTATAGTTATTGTGTTTGTAGGACTACGTACATGGGAAACCAAGATGAGCTAAAGAGGACAAGGAACAAACTATCCTAGAGCTCAAAGGAGGAGGTCATCCACATTTCTTCAAATGAACATCCAAAGAATGTGAACAAGGACTTGATATTGTACAAGCAAAGTGGACATCATTAAAGCATATGGAAGATCAAGGTTGCGGACAAGGAACGATGCATTCATCATGCAAGAGAAAGTAAAGAAAGACATCTCTAGGAAGCAACAGACATCTTGGTAGATTTGGGGTGAACTCAGAGAAAATTTAGAAAGATGTCTTTAGAGACAACAAGATGCCTTTCCCCATCCAAAGACATCTTTCATGATGTAAAGACATCTTTATAGAATGTAGATCAAATATAGAAAGATGTCTTCCATTGAGCAAAGATGTCTTCCAAGATGGAGACATCTGAAAGACGTCTTTCACAAAACAAAGACATCTTCCCAAAGTTGAAGAAAAATTTAGAAAGACATCTTAGGTGTAAGAAATATGTCTTTCATGATCATTAGTGATCATTAGCTAGTTGTTGCATGAGTTTTGAGAAGGATTTAGCAACACAGAAGCTATAAGAAGACTTGATGTGCCTTGGGAAAAGTCCAAGCCTTATTGTATTCATTATACAATTATTTGTAATCATTGATTTCTTTGTTGCTCTTCATTGTCTTATCATTTTGGCTTTGTAAAGTTTGTTGTACCTAATTGTACAAGGATAAACAAATTGAGTTGCAATTATTCCTTGTAATTTTTGTTCTTGTTGCCCTGCAAGGTTGAGTTTCTTGACCTTGTTAAGATCTTGCAGGATTGAGTTGTTGGTACTATGGTACAACACTTTGGTGTGGAGCTCAAGATTGTAAAGGTTGTGGAAGCTTTGAAACCACATTTCCAAGCCTAACGAGACCTTTTGGGGTTGAGTGATTGGTGTTGTGATATAACACTCCAGAGTGGGGGCTTGATGATTGTACAGGGTGTGGATCCTTCAACCACATTTTGAAAGCAACAAAGTTTGAAGGTATGCTTGCAATCTACCCTTCAAGTGTGGATTATCCATGTTTGGGAACCACGTAAATTCATGTGCATGCTTTGTTTTATAAAGGTTCAATTAAGAAAACTTATTCATCCCCCCCTTTTTAAGTTCTAATATCCACAATTGGTATTAGAGCTTGGTATTCTTTGTTTCATCATCAACTTCAATAGTGACCAATGGAGGGGATTTCTTACACAAAGCCATCCATGTTCGACGGATTCAACTTTGCCTATTGGAAAGAGAAAATGCAAGGGAGTTTAAAGTCTAGGAGTCAATCTTGGAAGCCTATGCTCCACCTGTCAACAACACCACTGACATCATCAAGCCTCACAACAAATGGTCTCAAGAGGAAAAGGATAAGTTCATGTTTGATTCAAAAGTAAAAAACTATTTATATTGTGGATTAAATAAATTTGAATTCAATAGGATAGTAGGATGTAAAATGGTCAAAGAAATTTGGCAAGCTTTAGAAGCTACTTACGAAGGAACCTCTATTGTTAAGCAATTGAAATTGTTAATTATGCAAAGTGAATATGATAAACTCAAAATGCGAGAAGGTGAGAAAATCAAGGATTATTTTTTAGAGCTAATGATCTTGTTGTAGCCATTAGAGGAATAGGGAAAGACTTGCCCAAAAGTGATGTCGTCATCAAAATGATCAAAACTCTACAACTGAAGTTCAGGCCTAAGATCATAGCCATGGTGGAAATTAGAGATTTCTCAACTCTAAGATTTGAGAAACTTCAATGTGCTCTCATCACCTATGAAATGAATCTCATAAGTGAAGGAGCGATTCAGGAAAAACTTATTGCTTGAAAGATTGCCTCCAAGGAGAAGGAGGTTAATGAGCATGATGAGAAAAATGAAGATGAGATTGATCTTCACTTAAGAAGACTACAACGATTACTTACAAGAAGAAACAAAGGGACATCTCAGCAACAACAAAGGCCAAATTTCTTTAAAGGTAGAGAAAGAGGTAGAATTTTTTTAAATTCTTCTAATGTAGATTTCTTTTTCATAGAGTGTTGGATTTGTGGAGGAAGAGACTATATGGCCTTCAAATGTCCTAGTGATCCAAATGATAGCAAAGTTCATCCAAAGAATAGATCCAATGATGACAAACCAAAAAATACCAACTTTTATACAAGTTGGGATGATGATGAACAAAGTGAAGAAGAAGTGTGAAATTCTCCTAAGGATTCTCATCTCATCTGCATGGCACTTATTGATGAATCTTCCTCACATATAGTTGAACAACATGGTAAGTGTGATGAGAGGCATAGTGAATTTAAAGAAGAAATTTTTCTCTTACATCATTTGATTAGGAAGGCAAAGAAACTAGTGCTTTCTAAGTTAAGTGCTATTCATGTTGAAATAAAAGAAGAGATCTTAGACATAAAAGCTGAGATTCAACCACTAACCTCTTGTAATAAGGATTGTAGCAAGATTCAAGATGAGGAAATTCCCAAAAATCAAGCAAAGAATTTAGTGGATTCAACACATGAAAATGCAAGATCAAGCCCAAGCATAGTAAGGTTTGACAATTTTGATCTTAAGGATAATACTACTTTTATATGTAAAAATTGTGGTTTTATACAAACTCTTAATCATGATGATCAAAATAAGTTTAGTGCTTGGTCTTGTCAAAAGTGCTTTGGTAAGGAAATTATGTAGGTATCAATAAGTGAGAATGAAGAGACGTGGAGTTTTGAAAATAATGCAAAAATTAATTCAAAGTTAAAGAAAATGAACAAATAGAGACATCACATACATGATCTAATGAAAGAGAACCTAAGGATGAGGAGGTACTTCATGATAGGGGACCTCATCTCAAACTTCATTAATCTTCTCAATTTATCGACAAGCAAGATAAGTCAAGGTAAGTCTCTATCTCTTTGCTCACTAGTTAATAAGGATAGTATATGAGAAGTCTTAAATTATCTATGTCTAGATCATATATGGTGTAATTAGTTTCTAGAGCATTTCTTATTTAATTGGTTTTGTGAAGACTTATAATAGCACTTGTAGTGATTTCTCTTGGTTTGATTTCTTGTCTTGCTCAATTCGTAACTCTTGTGATGATTTGTTTCTATGCTCATAGTCTTTGGAATGATTTTTTCCATTTATAAGATGAGAAAAACGTCTATTAATATTGTTGGTTGAAGATGTAGATCTCCACAAATTGAGCTTAATGTTGATCTACAGTTATAGTGTGTTTGTGATTTTTGCACATTGACCTTAAAAGCCCAAGATAAGTAGCACATATGTAGGGGGAGCCTACATCTTAATCATCTTGGAGGGCCATCAATATAGGGGGAGTTCATGGAGACTTCAGTCAAAATGGACAATGAGCATGAAAAGAACTTCAAGAGGTATTTATTGGGATGGAAAAGTCTTGAATGGTTGACTTTAAAAGGTACTTAATGGTATATGAATACTAGTCCCTTATTAGCATCTATTGTTTGTAAATGATTGTGGTTGTTGTATTGAGTTGTAAAACATGCATGACTTTCATATTCTTTTGATAAATTCTTTTGGTTGAATCTAGAATTACATGATGCTATCAGTTCTCTTTGGCATCAATCTTTGTTGGTCCTCATGGATTTTGAACTTACAACCCAAACTATATGATGTTCAATCATAAGCTCAAGCATGAAGTATCTATTTATAATAAGTATTTGATATTATGAGCAAGGCCATGATAATTTTTTAATATCTATGCATTTGATTGAGTTATCCATTAAATAATTTTCTTTGAGTTGCAAATTTTGGAAATTTGGAATGGTTGGTTTTAAGTTGTAGATTACTATGTGCTCATTTACCAAGATGAAGATCCATACTAATTACTTATTTTGAAGACAAATTACTTGCTCCTCAATGTTCACACTTCACTTCAAGTTTAAATATTGGTTGAAAATCTAGGATCAATTTTGGATATATGTGTGGCAACACTTGTAATATTCTTGCTTTCCTACTTGTGTGACACTTGATGAAACTCCTATTTCTACATGCTTTATCTTTGATATTTTGTATTTACTAACTATTTTTACTTCATCATGTTTACATTAGGAGATAATTTTAAGAAGTGTATGAATGCATATTTATCAACATGTTTTATTTTTGATCAATGGTTTTGGATGTTGCATTACCTTGAACAAACAACGGAGTATGCATGTCTCACTCATAGCTTTGACCTTTAAAATTGAATGTTGATGGTTCTTATTGAATTAATTACAGCTCCTTATTTTGACCTCAAAAGAGCAGTTCTCACAATCATGACTTAAGTAGAGGATGCAGTATATTCCTCACTACATTTAAGGGCAATAACATGATTACTCTATGGGAATGTATTCATCTGACCTCAATGGTTTTCCATTATGAAGTTCTATGGCTATGTTTACCTAATCATGAAGATATGCCCATTTGCTAATGTTGTATAAAAATGAAGATTCTCTGAATACTCGGTAGCTTGCACTACTAATGACTTCTTGTTTTAGAGATAGGTTACTTCAACCCTTGCTTCAACTTCAAGATTGGAGTTCACTTGGAAGGTTTGTTTTGCTATTGCAAAATTTGGGGCACCTGTTCATGGACTTGATAAATACATACTCCATATATCTTTTAGGATTATGAGTGATACTTGTCTCATCATATTATGTGGATATTATTATTCTTTTCTATCTTTTCTACCTACATTTGTGCATCTTATCCTTTTTGTTGCTGTTCAAAAAAGGGAAGAGCAGTATGGTTATATTGGTATGATCAGTAATCCATTTTATTAAGTTTTGAAGATCAACAAAAAGGGGAAGATTATTGACCTTTTGGTGTGTTTTGGTGTGCTCAAAAATTTAAGTAAAATGGAGACAAAAGTTATTTGTATGGTTGTATGGTTATTGTGTTTGTAGGACAACGTACATGAAAAACTAAGATGAGCTAAAGAGGACAAGGAACGAACTATCCTAGAGCTCAAAGGAGGAGGTCATCCACATGTCTTTAAATGAACATGCAAAGAACGTGGTCAAGGACCTACTATTATACAAGCAAAGTGGATATCATTAAAGCATATGGAAGATCAAGGTTGCGAACAAGGACCAATGCATTCATCATGCAAGAGAAAGTGAAGAAATACGTCTTTGGGAAGTAACAAACATCTTGGTAGGTTTGGGGTGAACTCAGAGAAAATTCAAAAAGATATCTTCAGAAATAGTAGGAAATCTTTTCCCAGCCAAAGATGTCTTTCATGAGGCAAAGACGTTTACAGAATGTAGACCAAATACAAAAAGACGTCTTTGAGGATGGAGACTTCAGAAAGACATCTTTTAGAAAACAAAGATGTCTTCCTAGATTTGAAGAAAAATTTAGAGGTGCAAGAAGGACATCTCCCATGACCAATAATTGCCTGTTGCACAAGTTTCAAGAAGGATTTAGCAACACGATAACTATAAGAAGACTTGATGTGCCTTGGGAAATGTATAAGCCTTGTTGTATTCATTGTAGAATCATTTGTAATCATTGAATTCTTAGTTGCTCTTCATTGTCTTATCATTTTTGTTTTGTAAAGTGTGTTGTACCTAACTATGCAAGGATTAGCAAATTGAGTTGCAATTATTCCCTGTAATTCTTGTTCTTGTTTCCTTGCGGGGTTGAGTTCCTTGAGCTTGCTAGGATCCTTTGGGATTGAGTTGTTGGTGCTGTGGTACCACACTTCGGTGCAGATTTCAAGATCATAAAGGTTGTGGAAGCCTTGAAACCACATTTCCAAGCCTGATGGAACCTTGTAGTGTTGAGTGATTAGTGTTGTGGTACAACACTCTGGAGCAGGGCTTGATGACTATACATGATGTGAACCCTTAAACCACATTTTGAGAGCAACAAAGTCTAGAGGTGTGCTTACAATCTACCCTCCAAGTGTGGAGTACCTAGGTTGAAAAACCATGTAAATTTGTGTGTTTGCTTTGTTTTATAAATGTTCGATTAGGGGAACTTATTCATCCCCCCCTTTATAAGTTCTACAATCCACATCACTCACCTCTACTTCACAAAAATCCAAAGGTGGTTCCAGGAGAAGAATGTAGGAAAGTTAACACTTCCATTTCCTTGCCTTATTCGAAAGTTATGCAAACAAGCTGACATCCTACAATATACAAATGATACATTAAGAAAGGCATAGAATGCTTCCTATGCAAAAATGCTCAAGTTAATGCATCCCAAAAAGGACCAAATAAAAGGATAACTAGGCATTGAGGAGACTACCCAAACGACATAATAACAATAGCAATAGCAACAACAAGTTCCACCACCACAGCCATAGGATTATAGGCCTTCAATGAGTCATTTGCAGCAAATTGCAAAAACCATCAATTAGGGAAGTAGGAAAGAGGTCAATTTATTTAAAGTAATTGATGGTGTAGTCAAGCTAACCATTTGAGCATATCTTGCCAGTGAACAAATATCATTACAGTCAGGAGGAGAGGCCCATTGCTCACAACAAATTTTAGAGAATGTTGCATCATTCCAAATGGTGCTTGAATCTAGAGAAGGAGCCAGAATTGTGGTCATGCAACACCATGATGTAGCGGGAGCCATAGAAGTGCTCACAAATCACATTAAAGAATCTTTCAATGTACCTATTATGCTACAAGCTAATTTTTCTAGAAGCAAAGATGCTCAAATGTTAGCTGGTACCTCTATGATTCTTGTAGAACATGAAGATGTGTTACATAAACTATTGCCATCAAAGGAAAAATGATCATGGCTGAAACTAGGGTAGAGCATTTTGAGAATGAGCTTCGTAGATTATAAGAAGAGCTAATAGCCCTAAGAGTAGAAAGAAGAGATCCAACTCAGTTCATTACACCACAATAGCTAGCAAAATTCAAAACTGAGAAGATCAATTACCTCCTTAAGAATAATAAAGAGGTGAAGACTGAGAAAGAAAAGGTAGTATGGGATGCTTCAGTAGCCAAAGCCCAAACATATGCCCATGCTAAAGCACTTGCTATCTTGTAAGAGGAAAATAAACAACTTGCTACAAATAACATGTAGTTGACAACTGTTGAAAAATAGAAAAATATTTTGGAAGAGAGCATCCACTAGCTAAGGGAATAGTTGGTGAGGATCAACCAAGATATGAACTACCTCATAAGAGAAAATAGAATCCTCTTCATGGAGGAGGAATGTGTCATCTGTCAAAAGTTAGCCATCGAAATTAGTGCATGGAAGAATGAGGCAAAGAAGCATGAATGGCTGAAGAAAAACTTCCGAGATTAAGTTGGAATATATAAAAAAATCAATGAGAAAAATATCTAGATGATGAAGGCCAAAATTAATTCCATGTCAGCATAAAATCTAGAATGGCAACCCATCTTAGATAACATGGCCCACACCTATAAAGTAGAAGTGAAAAATAAAGACCTGCAGATAGAGAACTTAAAAAAAATACATGGGGTTAGCAAACCTTTGTTATGCTAACTTGGCCATGTTGATAGTATGTAGGCCCAAAAGTGAGCGTGAATAACAAGTAGCAGCCACCTACACCTTGTACAAGGAGTTTGTAGATCGCAAATATGCTTTACAGAAACTTCAAGTAGCAAACTCAAAGCTAAAAGTAGTTAAGGCTAGCTATTAGAGACAAAAAGATGTAGCAACTAACTTGGCAAGAAGATTAATAGATTACCATAAACTAAGCGTGAAGGCCAGAGATTTTGAAGAAGAAAGATGATAGCTTGTGACATGGTATGTTAAAGCTTATTAGATGTTTCCACAACTACCATGTTTGTATGACATGCTGACTCCATCGTATATTAGTTCATTAGCATGGATAGTCCATGATCCTATTGATGTCAACCTCACCCATGCTAGGCACCAAGCCATGATTAATAATTTTGATTCTACAAAAAAAATATTGTCAAACTTCATGGTTTCTATAAACATAATAAAAAAAAATAAAAAAATAAATCAAACTTCACATAATAAAAAATCTATTGTCAAACTTCACAATTTCTATATAATTTTAAAATCATTTCAATAGTGTAACGGACCCAAAGATTAATTAATCAACAAACCAACAAGATTACTCAACAATCCAAAATTTTCAAAAACTTTAACTCCCCCTTCCAATGGAGTGATTAGCTCTAATTTTAGAAAGTCCAAAATCTATCTTGAATTAATCTTTTCTCATTTGCTTTTATGTGACATTTTTAATAATTTTTTTATAACTAAGATTTTTCTATGGAAAGAAATTGTCTTATGCATATTTCAACATTTTTGAAATTACATTATGAGTATGAGTAGCATTGATTGCTCATAGTACAACATAAACATCTTCTTTTATCAAGCTAGCCATTCTTGTCCTGCAAAAGGAAATTTTTTTTAAAAAATAAAAAGCTTCTATTAAGGGGAAATTCCTAGTAATGTATTGTGGAAGAGGCCAAAAGGATGACTCAAAACACATTACACCTAATTTCAACATATTCTAGTTCTTCCTATTTTACAAATTTTTCAAGGATTCCAGGAAGTCTTCCAATGATGTTTCAAGTATATTGTAATATTGGCAATTTGAATCCATTTCATTTAGAGTGAAACCTTATAGTGAAGCCAAAAAATTATAGTTAAATAAGAAATAATAATCTTAATTTGTGAACAAAAATATGTAGAAGTGACAGATGTGGGGGAGTGGTATGGTGGTGGTGGTGATCTTAACCAACACCAAAGGGCGTTACGTGAAGACATGGGATGTGGGCATTGCAGATAGGGGCAACAGTAATGTGGCTACAATTATGTTGATGCAGTGATAGATGTAATGGTGCAGAAGTAGCAGATCTTACGGGAATGGACATTTAAGTAGACGACTAGCAGCTATAAAAGGGGGTTTGAAGTAGCAACTAGAGCCTCCCTTCTTGCAAATCAGTAGAGGGAACAAGGGGGATTATTGCTAGCCTCTCTTCTCTCCAACAAGGCATGTGGCGATGGCTATCATAATTGCAAGTAGATCAACCAAACTCTCCTCACTCTGATAGGACGTGTAACAAAAGGTAATGGCACGACAACCTATCCTCTCATGACAACAGTTGGCAAACAATGCATCCCTCTCTAATAGTGGTTGGGCATGCGAGCATGTGGGTGCATAATGATGATGATGCATAAATGGCCCATGACAACAACAGTCTCTTGAAAGCAGTGGCAACATGCAATCACACTAAATGAGGGGTGGTAGTGCATTCTTGTAATAAGCAATCATTGATGATGGGTAGGCACCCACAGGAAAATAGATGGTGACAGGCAACCCATGTGTTAACATTGGTGTAGAAAACATTAAAGGAAACATGTGATAGGCTCGAAGAGCATGTGGCTCTCCATGGTAGCATTAGAATAATGCACAACAAACGACAGTTAGGCACCTATCAGCAATGTGCAATAGCGCATGATGGTAATGGTCGTGATCGACGACAAATGATGCTTGGACAACAATGTTAGTGGTTGCATAGTAGTGGATGATAGGCAGTAGGTGGTGATCAGTTATAGCAACTGTGTGTTGACTATCTATTAGTGGTGGTGGTAGCAGTCAACATAGTAGTGGAAGTAGTCAACATAATAGTGATAGAGAAGTATTGAGTTCCTGCAATAGCTCAAGGTTTTCTGTTGACAACAACCAGTAATAGCGGTCACATGAGCATCAACAACAACGATGGCACCAGCAGTAGTGGTAGGTACATTAGCAAAGTGATGGTGGTCACTAGGGTTGGCAACAAAAATTTCATAACCAGTGCATGATAGGCAATAGACAATGACGTATGTGGCAACATGGACATTAACAGTAGGCAACGATTAGTAGTGGTCTGATGTCACAATAATGTTAACACCCAACAACAATGATAGAACATCCTTACATAGTGGGGTTTTTGTCCTTACAGCTGCAAGGGTTTTTTACTTGGCTGCAACCACGAACAACGACGATTAGTGGCGGAATATCTCTCTCTCTCTCTCTCTCTCTCTCTCTCTCTCTCTCTCGGTGGCTACAAGTAGTATTGGCAATGATAGCATCTACAACGATGAAATGGAATGGATCGATGATAACAACAGGAGACTAGGGAAAAATTTAAATTTACTAGTCATTGTATTTTCATTAAGTCTTAGAATTCAATATAGTGTCTCAATTTAACTTTTCTCAACTTTTCAATTTAATTAAGTTTTTGGAAATGTCACATAGCCCTCTCCAGTTGAGACTATTCCTAGGTTTTCATAGCCATACGGGAGGTGCCCTAGGTAATAGTCTCCTCAAATGAATTTTTTTCTTGGTGTTGGTGCATCTAAAATTTACACATCAATACCTTTTTGGTGTTAGAAGGAGAGCTATTTTTCTAGCCTTTGTTTTCCAAGATCAGTTTTTCTTGTCATTTTTTTATTTCTAATTCGTTTCCTGAACCAATTTCAACACTTATTTTTTTTGCTAAAATCTCTGTTTTTAGCCTTGGTTTTAAAAAAAATATTTTGCTTTATTTTCTGATACCAAAAGTCTATTTCATAAAATTTTTGTTACCCAACTCTCATCATCCATCTTTAATCCTGTTTTCAAATTCCTAAACCCTTATTTTTCCAGTCCCATTTTTAGATTTGTATTTTGGTGGTCATTACCTAAGTCCTAACTGTGGTAAGGTGCTTTTATTAATCATTCAGTTTTAAATTTATTTTTCTAAAATTTTGCATTTCATCATTTTCCTTTTAAATTTTATATTACAATTTTATGTATTTATTTTTATTTTTTTTAAATATTTTTTATCTAGCATATTTTAGTATTTTTTGTCAAAGATATAATATTATTTATCTCTTTTTTACTCTATATTATAGCTTTATTTTAACATTTATATTATGTGATTCTTGTTTTATGTGTGAACACTCATAACAAGAATCATTTACCTCTACCCCTAATCGACCAACTACCCCTCACTTTACATTAAGAAAAAAACAAGCTTCACATTTTTCAAGTTCTATCCCTAAGAGAACTTGGACTAGGATGGTAGCCAATCAAATGCTAGCTCCCTTGGTGAGCAACCCTTTTAACTTTGCCAATTATCATGACATCCTAAAATCACTCCAAAGCATAAACTTGTTCTACGATCCCACAATCCCTACTAGTAATACTTGCCAACATATACGATGTTTCGAAACCTTACTAGGGATCCATAACATTGTAAAAAATGACATATCATATAGGTTATTTGTGACAACTTTTAAGAGCAAAGCCACCCAATGGTTTTTGATGCTTCCTAATGCCTCCATCAACTCATGGCAAGAACTCAAAAATGAGTTCTTACTTCAGTTTGACAAGTTCATTAGCTTGGCCATAGCATCAAGCACTTTGATAAGCTTAAGAAAAATACATGGGAAAAATGTTCATGACTACGACTTAAGATTCCTTCATCAACTTGCTTACATGTCAAATGAGATGCATTCACAACTTGGTGGCATCCTCAATTTTTACTTGTCCACCATTGATCCATTCTTTGCCTATGCCATTAAATTTGATCACAACATAATAGAAATATAGGAAGCAATGGCTAAAGCTATTGAGTTAGAACAAATTACCCTCATGAATATCATTCAAACCTAATTTGGGATGATGAGCATTAGCAACCCTATGTAATATAGTCCTCTACCTTTACCAAATTTCCCAATGACCAATACCATGTTTCAAACTCCCACTCCCCTTCAAATGAGTCAATGTACAAATAGCTATTTTCAAGGTCCCACATCTTCTTCATTTCTATGATCCAACACTGGTTTGAATGATGACCAATCCAAAGCCTTAATTCAATCCATCATAAACCCAAATGGAATATCTAATCCTATTGAACCCCCAACTCAAAATCAAAATCAAATGACCTAGATACTAACTTCACTTCAAAAGCTTTCCATTGAAGTAGTTGAACTAAAGTGAAACAACAATAAAGTTCTCATACAATTTGAAAAGCCAAGTACATTAATCAATGATGATTATTTTCATCTTCATAACACTAGGCAACACTCTAAGAAAACTTGTTTTTAATTTTTAGCATTATATGATGATAATGCCTAGAGTCAACAAAATGGAAAAACCCCTATTATGGTCCTTAACATGCCTCATGAAATTGAGAATGAAGAAGTGACCTCATTGGAAAAAGTTATGGTAAGCAACCCCAACCCACATAACACTTGCTACCATAGAGTTAGTGACATTATGAACAAGAAAAAACAAGAAACTAGGAATAATCCTTATACTCCTCTAAACAAAAGAGCTCTTAGTCAAAATAACACAACTACTCAAATTGGGTCATCCCAAACGAATGCCCCACAATGACCAAACCTCCCTTCTATACTTAGAAGAACTCCATCTTAACAAGAAGTCAAAGATGAAAATAAGACTTATGATATAGTTGAGGATTTGAAGAAAATTAAAGCTAACATTTTAATGTATTACCTTCTATAGTTTAATGAAATGAAAGATGTGATCTAAGAGATAATTCATAGACCAGAATCCAATAAAGAAAAATCCCCAACCCCTGAAAGGCAAGTTCACTTCATTGAAAGTCCTAATGTGTTATCAATGCAAAATGCAAGCAATTCCATGATGAGCAAGAAAGAGCAACCTCCTTTTCCTAACAATGCTGATTATTTTAGGAAAGAACATTCATAATTGTTTAATGGATTCTAGAGCAATCATTAGTGTCATGCCACTTGAGGTATGTAAAACCTTAAGAGCAGGGATGCTACCACAAATCAGAAGTGTGATACAACTTGAAAACTCTAATGTACCTGTAGTAGGGTCATTACAAGGAGTGAAAGTACAACTTAAAAAATACCCTACATTTACATGCTATACAGATATCTTAGTAGTTGATATGTCACCCACTTATGGTGTGCTCTTATCTAGGACTTTTGGAGCCAAGTTTGGGGGCTTTTTAAGGTCAAATTTCTCAAAACTATTAATTCCTATCAAAGGAAAATATGAATATATGGTCATACCAAGAGAACCTTTCTACAAACAGGTAGTTACAACCTTTGATTAACAAAGTCAATCTTTGGAAAATTAAAATGCTAACCTTTATATTAGAGTTCTTGAGGTTGAACATGGCAAACATGTTATAAATGAACATGTGAGTGAAATTACAAAAATAAATCATTTTTTTCATATAGATTCCACCCAATCCAATCAAATTTTTAGAGAAGGTGAAGAAATCTATGAAGATACATTGCCTTATCACCAAACATAATGAAAGGAGACTTTTTCTAGGTGACTTGCCACCTTTAGGGAAGGACAAAGATATAAATGAGATCTTATCACTTAAAATGTTAGAAGGTGCACCAAATTTTGATGACACATCCATTGAACATGTTCCTAGAGAAGCTGTATTCGATGACTTACTAAGACCTAGACTTAAGATTGAAACTTATATGAAAGAAAAACTTGATGAACTTTTAGGATCTAAAATTATTCATCTTATGAAACATTCAAATTTAGTGCCTGATAGAAAGTGAATGAGAAAATTAAGATTATGTCTTGATTTTTGTAATCATAATCATTGAAAAATTGTTAAATGATGGCTTGACAAGAAACATGTAGGTAAAATCTTTAAAATAGGAGATCTAGTACTAAAAAGAGGTAGAGCTTTTGGTTGAACAAGTCTTCGAACTAAGTTTTCTCTTATGTGGTGAGGTCCATTCCAAATTATAGATGTCATTGGCCCTAATGTGTACAAAATTGCTAATGTGCAAGGACATAAATTATATAGAAACTTTAATGCATTTCATTTGAAGCATTTCTACTTAGGTGCCCCACATGGACACCTGGTAGATCATTAGTTGCATGTTTTCTTTCCCCTCATCATGCATTTCATTTGTATATAGCTGCATTTGCATATTTTCTTTCCATTTACATTATCTTTTTCTTAGCATATTGGTTTTGGTTTGATTTGTGCTTTTCATATGATTTTAATAATCATTATGGTAGTTTGAGTTACTAGGCATTGGGTTATCATAACACCATTGGAATATAATGCAAGTATAATGCTTCACATGATATATCTTATTGCTATTACTTAAAATCTCCTTTATATCGTATATTTTAATAATGCTATGATTCTTCCTAGTCAATTTCAAGGTCTTGGTTTATTTATTATGTTGGATTATGGAGGATGGGATTTATGCTAACGTATTATGTAATCATCATGGTCATGTGAGTGTAGGATATGTGATGTTGGAGAATTGTGAGCCATAATCACTAGGTGACCTTGGAAAGTGTTGTTTTCCCTCTCATAAGCCCTAGCCCTCAAGTGTGATGATTCATGACTATCCTATGAATAGTAGGGTCAAGTGTGTTCATTTCTGCTTGAGAATCCTTAGCCACCCAGGAGACCTGCTATGATGCCATCAAAGTTAAAGGCATGTACATGAGGATTGAATTGCACCATGGGCAAAGTTTTGAAAGGATCATGTTCTTTGACAGTGCAGCTAATCGGCCAAACTCATGTTTAAATTCTTACCTTAGGAATAAAGTACACCATGAGCAAAGTTTCCTCAAAAGAAAAAAAAAGGAAGAAGAAAAAGAAAAGAGAATGAGAACCATGTTCATTGGCAGTGTAATAAGTTCTTGAGTGCGATGGGGTCTGGCAGTTATCCTCACCCTAACCTCCATTTTCCCTTTTGAGCCTATTTTTCCAAAATTAAAAAAAGAAAGAAAAGCAAATAATTCCTTTTCTCCATTCCCTTTTTGAATGTCATGTAAAGAAAAAGAAAAAAAGAAAAAGAAAGAAAGAGTCCTAAGGAAAAATCTAAAAGTTACAACTAGCCATGATGTAAGTTAAGCTTATCCTCATTAGGTTTGGCATAAGTCTTGTGCTTAAAGTAGTCCACATACCTTTTACTTTTACCTTGTGAGAAGATTATAAATAAGATATTAATTATCTATTCTAATTATATATATACCTATGTAGTTAAAATTATGATTTATAAAAATTATATATTTAGAGTTTGATTAAATAAGATGGTGTGGTAAGGGTGGCACACATTTAGTTCTCTTTTGATTATATGGTTATTTTAATCATATTTAGATCAATATAGTTTGCTTTCAAGTTTTAATTTGTCTATGTTTTATGATGTTTCAATTCTCTATCTATTGCATTTCCTTTTAAAATTTCATGGTTTTTGTCATCTTTGCACTTACATGCAATTAAAGTTTGGGGGCTAAGTGTATGTCAACCTTGCCCATGTTAGGCATAGGACCATGATTAATAGTTTTGACTCAACCAAAAAAAAAAAAAAAAAACCATCAAACTTCAAGGTTTCTATAAACATAATAAAAAATATATTATCCAACTTCACAGTTTCTATATAATTTTTAAATTATTTCAATGGTGGAAAGGACCCAAAGATTAATTAATCAACAAACCAATGGGATTAAAAATCCTAAATTTTCAAAAACTTTAACTCCCCTTTCCAATGGAGTGATTAGCTCTAATTTTAGAGAGTCTAAAATCTATCTTGAATTGATATTTTCTCATTTGTTTTTATATAGAATTTTAAATAATTTTTTTATAATTAAGATTTTTTTATGAAAAGAAATTATCTTGTGCATATTTCAACATTTTTGAAATTACATTATGAGTATGAGTAGCAGTGATTACTCATAGTACAACATAAACATCTTTTTTTTTACCAAGTTAGCCATTGCTATCCTATAAAGGAAAAATTTTAAAAAAATAAAAAGCTTCTGTTAAGGGTAAACTCCCAGTAGTGTGTTGTGGGAGAGGCCAAAAGGATACTGCGAAATGCATTACACCTAATTTCAACAGATTCTGGTTATGCCTATTTTATAATTTTTTCAAGGATTCTGGGAAGTCTTCTAATGATTTTTCAACTGTATTTTAATATTGGTAGTTTGAATCCATTTCATTTAGAGTGAAACCTTGCAGTGAAGCCAACAAATTATAGTTAAATAAGAAATAATACTCTTAATTTGTGAACAACAATTTGCAGAAGTGGTGGACGTGGGGAAGTTACGTGGTGGTGGTGGTGATTGTATTAACACCAATGGGCATTACATGGAGACGTGGGATGTGGGCATTGTAGGCAAGGGTGGTAGTGACATGGCTATGGTTATGTCGGCATGGTGGTGGATGTAATGGTGTAGATGTGGTAGATGTTATAGGATTGGACATTTAAGTAGGTGACCAGTGGTTATAAAAGCAGATATGAAGTAACAACTAGAGCCTTCCTTCTCCCAAATCAGTAGAGGAAACAAGGGGGAATTATCATTAGCCTCTCTTCTCTCTGGCAAGGCGTGTGGCGGTAGTGATCGCAATTGTAAGTGGATCGACTAGCCTCTCCTCACTTTGGTAGGATAGAAGGCAATAGTGTGCTAGCCTCTTCTTTCATGACAATGGTTGGTTAATAATGATTGAAAAACAACATGTCCCTCTCTAATGGTGGTTGGGCATGCAAGCATGTTGGTGCATGGTGGTGGTGGCACAAAAATGACGTGTAGCGATAACAGTCTCCTGGTAGCAGTGGCAACACATGGTCACAGTGAATGAGGGATGGCAGTGTGTTCCTGTAGTGGGCTTGATTTCCATCTCTCTCCTAATGGCAAACAATGATGTACGTGGTAGGTGATCATCGATGACAGGGAGATGGTTGTAGGTAAACATGTGATGATAGGCAAGCCCACAAATCAGCATTGACGTGAACGACATTAAATGCATCACACGACAAGCTCAAAGAGCACATGGCTCTCCACGATGACATCAGAACAACATGTGATGTAAACAGTGATGGCACAATGTGACATGTGCAGCAAATGATAGTTAGGCAAGTGACAGTGTGTGGTAGTAGTGGTCATGATCGATGGTGGATGATGCATAGATAGTAGGCACTATCAACAATGTTAGTGGTCGTGTAGCAGTGGACGATAGGTGGTAGGTGGCACTTAGTTGTAGCAATTGTGTGTCGACTATTTGTCAGCAGTGGTGGCAGCAATCAACATAGCAGCGATAGAGAAGCAGTGAGTTCCTACAACAGTTAGTGATTTTCTACTAATAGCAACTAGCAACAGTAGTCGCACACATGTTAACAACAACAATGTTGGTGTCAACAAAGGTGGAAGGTGCATCAACAGAGTAACGGTGGTAACAAGGGCTGACAACGATGATGATGTAATTGGCATGTGGTAGGTGATGGACAGTGGTGTATGTGGTGACCTAGGCATTAATAGTAGGCAATAGTTAGTGGTGGTTTATGATCATAGCAACAACAACACCTAGCAGTAGAAGTAGCACATCCCTATGTAGTGGGATTTTCATCCTTGCTACCGCAAGGGTTTTTTTCCTAGTTGTAATCATGAATGGTGGTAGTTAGCGGTAGAATAGATCACTCTTTCTCTCTCTCTCCCAGTAGCTACAAGCAATGTCGGTAGTCGCAGCCTCCACAATGATGAAACAACATAGACTGATGATAATAGTAGGAGAGCAAGGAAAAATTTAAATTTACTAATCACTATATTTTTATTAAGTCTTGAAATTCAAGATAGTTGTTCAATTTAAATTTTCTCAACTTTTCAATGTAAATAACTTTTTGGAAATGTCACATAGCCCTCTCCAGTTGAGACTATTCCCAGGTTTCTTTACCCACATGGAAGGTGCCCTAGGCAATAGTCTCCTCAAATGAGTTTTTTTTCTTGATGTTGATGCATCCAAAATTTATGCATCAACAGATCTAAGAATAGAAGAGGAGAAATTGCAGGCACTCTTGAACTGCTACCAATTTTAGAAGCAATCCATGGAGGAGTCACCACCACCTAGAACAACATAAAGCTACATCTAGCTTTACTAATTTTTGTTCTTTTGTAAAGTTGTCATGTCATGAAATGTTTCATTTTTGTAAACTCCACTATGACATTAGAGAGTGAATTATATAAGAGTTAGTGTCATGTAAATCTACCTCCCAATTTTGTAAGGGATTCTATCCTCACTTTTTAAACTCAAGAACAAGTTTTCAATTAGTCATGAGGGTATGATAAAGTCAAAAATCTCACCATAACAATATCATAGTTATGATATCGTATCTATGATGTCGTAGATTCGATATCATATCTCATGATATGTTATCATATAAATGATATCGCAAGGTGCCTTTTAGCTTATAAAAGCAACACTTAGGTGCACAGATCCGTAATAGATTTAATAACATAGTAGCAGAACTCTTTTAGTTTATTTTCATGATTTTAGCTTTCAATACTTAGTAATGTGTGTTCACAGTGTGATGTTAAGTGATTGAATAGAGTCTTTATTCGAGTATGATGTATTTGGGCACATTCCATGACAAAAAATAAAGATTGAGATTACTTTCCATCATTTTATTTAGTTTAATGTTTATTGTTTTCATAGTTATTGATTTACTTTCAATGCACTTTACCATTATTGTCATTAAGCAGAATGAGTACGACTGATCTCAAGCACTTACGTGTAGCTACTTGGTAACTCAGTAGTACTATCACTTGGTACGCCCAATAGTGTGGTACTTGATAATCCTAGTAGTAGTTGCATGAAGTTCAAGGTGTGAATGGAAGGTTAGGGCTAGTTTCTCATTGCATAGGCTAGATTAGATTTTTTTACTGTCACTTAAGTTTAGAAACTATTCCATTTACTTAATGTTTACTTGGCATAATATGGCCAATAAAACATCATCTATTATATACCTCATCATGAGTTAAATCATATGCATTGAATTTACTAGGTCACCTAAGAAGATAATGATCATGAACTCTAACCAATTACTTACATAGTCACATTGCCTTGTCTATGGAATTTAACCAGGATTGTGCATGAACACTCGTATCTCATATGGTTGGATGTTGGATACTCCACTAATCAGGAATGAATCTATACCAAATCCATGAAGGGTACCATGTGACTAAGCACATGACTAGGCCCTATGAACCCATAAAGGAGCAAATTTGAAAAGATGCTACCATGGAAATAAAACATGTACATAATAAAGGAAAACAAGTTAACACTTCTGTTGTTTTAGAGGAATTTGATGTTGATACATTCATCATAGAACAACCCCACCAGAATCATGAAAAGCCTTCAAAAACACCTATCATTAGACTTGAAGAACTTGTCAAAGTTTAAATGTAGTCTACCCTAGTAGAGACACCTAAGAGGGAGGCAATTAGCTCAAAATATAAGCAAAACTCAAGGTCAACAGTATCTGTAAGATCACAAAGATGAATACAGGAGTCATGAAAGGAGAACAAGCAAACACCATCCTCGTACTGACTCATCCTCATCTCACGATCATCAAAGGAATCTAATAGAAGGTGACCAAGCCATAGAGATTATGATAGGGAAGAGAGAAGGACTCATGATCATTATGATCGACAATCAAGAAATTATGATTTAGAAGATGAAGAGTACAAGTAAAGAAGATATGGGGATCAAAGAGAGGATTAGGAAAAGCATGAGCATAGAAGGGGACATCACTACAATAGAGCACACAAACTCGATGAAGATAATGAACCCCTAATGACAACTTGTAGTATGAGCCACATCTAGGAAGCTATTCACATCCTAGTGATGCACGTGAGGGATAGCTGAATCAAATGGCTTGACATGAATAACATGCCAAGATTTGAAGGTGGCTATAATGCTGATCCACAACATCACCTTCAAGCTTTCCATGATGCTTGTGCCCTTCACAATATTAAAAGTGATTGGAAAAAGTTAAAACTATTTCCCAAAACACTTGTGAAAGATGTAGAGAGGTAGTACATGTCACTAGAACCTGAATCTATCAGGTGTTGGAGTACCATGCTCAAACTATTCAATGACAAATGTCAAACTTATTTGCAAGTTTCCAATTTAAGAAAACAGATTTAGGGATGGAAGAAAGTGACTCATGAGACCCTTGATGTAGTAATGGGCAGATACTATCCACTGTTGCATAGATGCCCAAGCCATGAATTTTCACCAAGGGAATAGCTCAAGCATATTGTAGATGGGTTGCAAAGCAAAACCAAAGAAACTCTTGGGGTTTATGCCCAAGGAAAATTATCAAAAATGACATCCCATCACATCCAAAGACTAATTAAACATGTTACTAATAAAGAAGGAGAACTTAATAAGAGAGAGTCAACTGAAGAATATAATAAAGATTCATCAATTAGGAAGAAAGATGTGTAGCTATGTGTTAAATAAGAGGACAAAACCTTAGAAAATATCATCTTAAAAAAGGATCTACCTATTCAAAAATTAGTTAATGATATAGAGGCTAAGGTAGAGAAAGTTTAGGATTCAATGGATGAGAAGTTTGCTACAGCCCTAAAGATTGTGAAAGAAAAGGCTGAACAAGCACTTAACAGGGGCAAGGAAAGACAAAAGAAAAGAGCCAATGGACGAGAAAGTTATAAGCATAAAGGAAGAGTTGCTATCATTGAAGGGTAGACTGACTTGAGTTCAAAAGAAGATGCAGGATGCAATGTGTGATAATATGAATATCCTAAGGGATGTTGTCCTATTATGGCCCACTTGCAAGAATATGGTGTATATGCACTCAATCCAAGCTTCATCAAAAAGCAGATTTCCAGAAGACTACCTTATCCTCAAGGTAATATTAGACAAACCTTCTAGCTGACATATTATTCAAGTGGAGCCTATGCTCAACCATAAGAGCAATATTAGTAGTAGTGGCAACAACTGCAAACATGGGCAATGTTACTGCCAAGGAAAAAATATCCATACAAGCAAATAAACCCTTATGGATTTTATGTTCAATGTCCAATATCTCCAGCAAACACATTCGTCTAAGTTTCTTCTTCTTCTTATCCATTAGAATACTATACACCTACTACTCAAGGATGGATTAAAGTCCTCATGCACATTTTTCAGTAGCTAGTCCATCAAAGTTTCCTTCCAATCCTTTGCCACTGAGGCCACCACCTGTTATGCAAGGAGAATGACTATCACAACCATAGCAGAGGAGAGCTACAAGGGAAGTGAATATACAAGTAGATGATCCTACTAGGAATACTAAGGACTAGACAAAGAAATGTCCTTTCTTTAGGACAAGTCCAGAAAAGGCTAGTAGAGTTAGAACTTCATTAGATTCACCTACCAATAACAAGCTTCCAACATTGTTCAATAAAAACATGCAAACTATCATACTCACTAAAATAGTCACAGATTGAATTATGGTAGGGCCATTCTCTAAGAAGAGAATTGATTTAGGAGTTCCTTTGATCTATTTACGAGTCATTGAAAATTTGCCATGCAAAGCTCTACTAGACTTAGGTTCTAGGATGAATTTGATCTCTTATGAAACATATCAAGCATGGAACCTCCCACCATTGAAGGAATGTAATATCTAGGTGGAGGTTGAAGATCAATCTATTGTCATTCTCTTAGGACAGATTTAGAACATGGTGAAAACTATCAATAGGTGGCCTTATCTGGCAAATTTTCTAGTAATTGATGTGAAAGAAGCTAATAAGGAATTTCCAATTATCATGTGGAGAGCATGACTTAGCACAATCAATGCTAAGCAAAGCATGAGACATCTATTTGTTGAGATCTCTAAGGAGGATAAGCTTGGAGCCATACACACGTAGTGTATCCCATGCATTACTATTGAAAGAAAAGGATGCAATTGTGGATTGATCATTCAAAATGTTAATATAGTTACCATACTAGTCCACAACAATAGTGAAAAACAAGTGTGTGCAAAAGAAAGAGTAGGGGCTACCAAATCAAAAGACATCCTGTGGCCAACAACTGAGAACTTTCAATTGTCCAAAATATGCATGGAACAACTTAACTTATTTATGAATTCCCATTCTAAGAAAATGACTCCAACTAAGAACCCAAAAACAAAATTAATAAATCATAATCATACATCAATAGGAAAAGAAACTAAGGACTTAATTGATTAAAACTCAACTACCATCAAGTTCATATGGGATAATAATAGAAAAGTGAAATCAATAAAGATTGTAACTCAAACACCTAAAGTGTATGACCCAAGGAGACCTAGACAGCATTTTTCGAACACTCACCCATGAGTTTAGTCATGGGGGAGACACTTTACCCTAATTTTTGAATTAATAAATGCTTTTCCATTTTTTGTTTTACAATTTTTTTACTTTTCCTATTTCTTGATATAATTTTTCCTATCCTTTTATATCTTTCACATTCTTTGACATCTTCTTATTTTTTCACATTTTTCATTTCTTAAATTTTTGATATTCTTAAAATTTTTTTAATTCTTTAACATTTTTCATTTTTTGATATTTTTCATTCTTTACACCTTTTTCATACTTTGTTTCTATTTCCTTTGCACATAATTTTTGATTGTTAATAAGACATTAGAAATAAAGGCAAGATGTATTCTAATAAGGTGAAGATTGCTCTATGTTATTAAGTCATAAGGGATTGATTATTTAAATAGTGAGCCCACATCATCCATCCACCCATTCTGTTAATAAGAGGTTTTTGCCATGACCATAATGATATTCTTTTCTATCATCCAACTTAGAATAAACCTATGATCATTATGCCTAGATCAAAAAGTGAAGAACCAAGTGGGAATGAAAAGAGTGTGATGTAAAGGGGATTTGTGAATTCTTTTGAATTACTATTATGAGTTCTATCATGTTGCCAAGGTTGTATTAGATCTTTGTAGATCTAATGCAAAATGGAAGTAAGAGTAAAATAAGTACTGCCTTGAAAGGTTGACATAAAAGAGCACAAAATAAATTTTTTGGGGGTCCCACTAGAAAGACATGTTACCCATGCCAGAAGGTAGGTGGCTTCTTAGAAATAAAAAAATAAACAAAGTGCCATGAATAAACTCCTCCCTTGGACAATATGCTAAGTGATGATACTCCTTGCAACATTGATAGTTGTATAGTTGTAATTCTGAGAGATGAAATGATGTGATGTCATTGGATGGTGGTCTAGACTTGGTTTGAATCTTGGACAGAAAGGCTAACAATTACTTTAAATAGTAATAAAATACAAGAATTCATTATGCCTAAGGTAACATACCTCACGTCTCAATTGCTGTAATCGCTTCTAAGTCCATCTCATCTCACTGTAATAATAGTCATAAATTATAATTTTGTATAACATAGTGTAATTTTTTTGAATTTGGTGGTACTAACATGTGTGTTTTGCTAAACAGGTATGCATTACATTCAACTCCTTAAGTGCCTAAGAACACTTTTAGGCATGGTTATACAAGGACATTAAGGGATGGAGCTTGCTTGGTGGAGGATCCACTTGTCTAACTCTTATATCTTATACTTGCCAAGCAATTTCACATCATCTTGAGCCTTCCCACACCAATAAAAACTTTCCATATCATTTACACTTTCTATTTTGATAACCTAGATTCATTACCCTTCTTATTCATCTTATGAACTTTGATTGCTTGAGATTCCTTCTTTACACACTATCTTATGAAATATGCAATAACTATCATCCAAGACTCTCTAATTCTATCCTAAATCTTCCTCACATCCATAGAGAATTGATTTTTGAATCTATTTGATCATGGAGTGCTCATCTTAGTCATGGAGGGGTGCTAGTGAGAAAAATTTGTCATTTTTTTGAAGAATCCTAACACCCAAAAGGTATTTTAAGGGTAAGGATAAAAGGAAACTTGAAGTTTTTAATGAAAAATCAATCATACTAATGCCAAAATACTTAAATAATGACTCTTAAAGAACCATAACCATCATTATGAATCACAAATATGAACAAGATAGATAATTGTGAAGGGTTCTAAGAAAATCAACACTTATGGAGAAACTTTTTCAAATATTTCTAACTTTGCAATTACAATAAACAAAGAACTTAATGTAACTAAGGGTATTAGTAAGATATGAAATTGTTAAGAATATACAAGAATACCTTAGTAATTCCAAACCCTTGGATGATTATAGATGGTCCCATAAAGAGGAGCACAATGAAGACCTTCACAAGGTGCAAGCAAATGACCAAGAGGTTAAGGTAGAGGTTGAACCAGAGGACAAGAACCAAAACACAAGTAGGAAGCTCAATCATTCAGTATCCATCAAGAAACTCTTGCTATAGGAAAATCAGTCTATGAAGAGGCATAAGAACTACAAGTGCAAGAACAATGCCTCATGTTATCATAAGACTACCTCAAAGATATTAAAGAAAGATCGATTCTGACAACAATCATTGTGGAGATGAACTTTGGCTCATTCATGGAATTTACACCAGAAGTAGTAAAGACACAACTTAAGGCATCACCACTATGGCCTATCTTATTTGATACTGATGAATGGTATCTTGGAGAAACCTATCAGTTTTGGCATAACAAAGAAGATGGCGCCACATTAACATTAGAGGAGTCTCAATCTCATACTCAATCAAGGCAATAGAAAAAGCTTTAAACATACCAAATGAAGGGACAAAGATAGCACATCTATCCACAAGATATGATGCTAAAATTAGAAAATTATGGCTAAAATGGACATATGGCAAGTGATGAGTTTTGGCTTGTCACATTTACTGGGCCCCATTGATGAGGCCTCATCAACGTAGACTATTGCGTTGACGTAGCCCCATTGACTAGGCCTCATCAACTTAGTCACTTGCATCGACATGGCCCTATCAATGTAGGGGTTTGTGCTGATCTATAAATATGTGCTTACTAGTTGCATTTATGGCATGTCTTGTAGTAGCAGTAGCAAAGCTCTTGCAGTTTTTCCATATGAGAGTTAGAATATTTTCTGGAGTGTTTGCAACAGGAGTCATTGAGTGTATGGATCTTTATTTGAGCATTGTTATACCTAAGCACGATAGTGTNTAGCACACATTTCAATAAACAAAGTTCCGAGCAATAGTGCCAATGATGAGCGACAAGGTACCCCTCTGCCCAACCATACGAATCACAAAGTGTTCATGCATCATCTGGTCAAATTCTATGGAATTTATAGTTTCTAATGCACTAGCCTTCTAGGAAGTGAATCTTAGCTTAAGGTCATTTGTTGTCTTTTTAGTTACACTTGTGACATACACTAGTATGGTTAAGTGTAATTGAGGCAGNCCAAAACCATAAAATACAAAATGATAAAGATCAAATGCCTCAATTACACTTAACCATACTAGTGTATGTCACAAGTGTAACTAAAAAGACAACAAATGACCTTAAGCTAAGATTCACTTCCTAGAAGGCTAGTGCATTAGAAACTATAAATTCCATAGAATTTGACCAGATGATGCATGAACACTTTGTGATTCGTATGGTTGGGCATAGGGGTACCTCGTCGCTCATCATTGGCACTATTGCTGGGAAATATGTTTATTGAAATGTGTGCTATTTAGGTTTAGTGAATACCATTAATATCATTGTATGAACCTCAAGGTCAACATCATTCTCATCATACACAGAATTATAAAAGCACATTTACATTTTATTTCATATTGCAAAATGTCTTCTTCTTCTCATAGGCACGAAGATGTCAAACTGTTATTCCCATAGGAGTGGAAAGTGTTATATACATATCTAGATGAGTATGTACTAAACTTCACCTTCATCCTACATTAGGATGAACAGTTGTGATGGTGCGATATGGAGGGAAAAATTGTCGTATGACTTGATTGATCTGTGTCTAGGATGCTGTTTCAAACCCTTAAAAAGTGAAAGAAAAAAATATGTAGCTTTTGACAAAGAAAAAGCTCCCTTGGAATATGTTGCCAAAATACCTATTCAAACACAAGAAGGATCCATCATAGAATTTATAGTATATTGTTATGATATGCCTACGTATGATTTATTTGTAGGGATAGATAATCTTAGAATATAAGAACCATATATGGTATGTAATCATTATATGATATTAGCATCATATAGGTTTTATAGAAATCAAATTTATCAACAAATATTTCTCACATTAAAACCCCAAAAAGAAAATACAAGAACTTGGGTAGTAAACAGTATCGAATCACATAAAGACAAAATCTAGTTGATACATGAAAAACTTCTCACATTAGCATCAGATGATCCAACCATCTTTAGACACAAACAAACATATTAGTGTCACACTGATTTAAAAGATGGAATTAAACTTAAGAAAAAGGCACATCACATTGGTATGCCTCCATCATTAAAGCAGGAATGTGATGAAGAGATTAAAATGCTATTAAGTAAAGATCTTATTGAAGTAAGTATGAGCATGTATGCTTGTGCTGCCTTCTTTGTTAACAAACATGCCAAAACTCGTAAGAGGAAAGAAAAGGTTAGTGGTGAACTATAAACCTTTAAATAAGATCATTAAAGCAGTTCAACATCTAATCCCAAGCAAAGAAAATCTTTTCCAACAATTACTTCATATGTACATCTACTCTAAATTTGATCTTAAATCTAGATTTTGGTAGATACAGGTTTAAGAACAGGACTGGCGATAAATAGCATTTACAGTGCATGAAGGTATCTACCAGTGGAAGGTATTACCATTTGGGATAAATATTGTTCATTCTATATTCCAACAGAAAATGGATTCTATCTTTAGAGCATATCCTTTCATCCTCATTTACATTGATGATATTCTCATCCTAAGTAAAAATGTGGATGAACATCGTTCTCATTTGGAACAATTCTTTAAAATAATAGATAATGTAGGTTTGGTTCTTTCTCCTACTAAGATGCAAATAGCCAAAGAAAAAATTGAATTTTTTGGCTTAGAGATTGCCCATGGTGGGATTAGCTTGCAATCACATATTTTAGAATCTATATCAAAGTTTTTTGATGAACTTTATGACAAAACCCAATTCCAGATATTTGTAGGGTGTATTAATTATGTTTCTAGATTTTATGAACACCTTATTGTAGATAAGAAATTGCTAAATGAAAGGCTGAACAAAAATGCTTCTCCATGGTCATCAAAACACACCACCATAGTTTGAAAAATCAAAGATCGATGCAAGCACATACCTAAACTCCAACTACCAACAGATTGTAAGTTAATCCTTGAAATAGATGCTTTTGTAGAATTTTGGGGTGCTGCCCTTAGAGAACAAAAGGATAATGTTATCCACATTTATTAATATGCATCTAGTAAGTTTAGTGATGCTCAACTAAATTACCACAACACCCATAAAGAATTATTAGCTATTGTGAAAAGTGTAGAGAAATTTAAATTAATTTTGAAAAGTACTCATTTTACAATATGTAGCAATTTAAAACAATTTGATAAGTATCTTAGCTCTAAGGTATTAAATAAAGTTGCTCATACAAGACTTATACGATGGGCACTCTTTCTTTCTAATTTTGATTTCCAAATAGAATATATTAACGGTATGCAAAATAGCTTAGCTAATTTCCTAACCAGAGAGTTTCAACTCTTTGCTACAGATGTTTAATTATCTATTTGTAGATGTATTGCGGAATGAAGGATGGGTTCTCAGATCTTCCAACCACATTAGAGGATGTAGGAGTAATGAAATACACATGCATGTATTAGAATAAGTCCAAATAAGATCCACACACGAGTCAAATTTGAATGAGTTTTTGTTTGTTGCTAGAACCATATCCCCTTATGCCACAATCAGTTGTAAGGTCTAGACATCAAACTGAGAAATGATTCTTGTTGGACCTGATGTCTCTCTATGCATGTATGTTGAACTTAATTTTTTAGGTTTAGGGTAATGGTTTTTACCTTATATTTTAAAATGGTCATTATAGTAGCTAGACCCATTTCATGTGTATAGAATAGATATAAATCCTTTAAGTTATACTGATTCTGAAGACTTCTGGTCTTGGTGGGCAAAGTATGATCATTCTCCTATTCATATTCCTAACTAGTATCCTTGCCACCTCTACCATATATTATTTGAGCATCATGGAGATTATCTATATTATATTAATTCTATCTCTAGAGGATGGCACTTGATTAATCAAGGTTCACCCCCTATGTATCTTCTTATTACTTGTATTCTAGGAGAATCGATTGGATGAATTCATGGGGGTACATCTTTTATTAGGATGTCTACACTGCTAATCCTTATGACATCCAACAACATTGTGAAATGAATTAGAGCNGCTAATCCTTATGACATCCAACAACATTGTGAAATGAATTAGAGCGAATGCAGAACTTTGGAATTATACAACCTTGATGCCCATCTTCCTTCTTTCAGAGCTAGAAGTGGATATGAGCACATTGTATTCTATGTTGGTTCTCAATTTTTCTCTAGGCAATTTTTCACCTCTACACTCAATGATAATAGTACCGATAGTGATGATGATGATGGCTGTAATAGTCTAGTAGATGTGGATTCTGATAAGATCCCCTCTAATTGACATGATATGGTCTACCAATATGTATAGTAAGGATTCCTCACATGCAGGAATAGTGTCACCACTATCTAAAGTGGAATATGTAATAGTGTCTCCACTCAGAAAAGTGGATTGGTAATGATGCTCCCTCATAGTGCTAGATGAGTTGGAATGCATCATAGAAGTCTCTAGAGATCTTTGAGTGAACAAAAATAGGATCAAGCTTTTTACAAATTTGGGAAGGTATAGAATTATTGAGTGATTGACTGTAATTGATTGACTGACTCTAAGTGTTGAATTATATGGAGTTACAAAATTGCTATCCAGGATAACAACATTGAACACCATTTACAAAATTGATACCAGGATCCCTCTGATTGCTAAAGATGGTGTGAAGTTCAAACAATGCCAGGAGGTGGAGGTTCCTGGGGTGCTGAAGGACCTTCACCAAGGTTTGGTGCTTGTGGCGACAATGACAGTTGAGGTTTTCTTGTTGTGGTTGCTGCTTCAGGAGGAAGTTGAAAAGCATCCAGCAATGCTTTTATTTTCTCTTCTTTACTTCATGGATCGTATGTAGTCCACATAGCTTCGCCAATGTGGGCTGGTATGGGGATGTCCCATAGGCAAAGTAGTATAGGGAACAACTCCTTAACATTCACAAACCATGTTGTGAATTGTTTCCATTTGATATCGAACGTCTTGACAAGGTTCTGTAGCTTGTGGTAATCATTCATTCTATTGGCTAGGTCCTTAGCAATCGATCATTGATCAGTGAATCAACTCCTAAGGACTTCAAGCTCCATGTTGGCTATCTCTAAGTTTTGTTTAGTCTCTTTGTGGTGCTTGAATTTGGCCTCATAGAGGAGCTACAAACTAGCCACCTATTTCTCTAGCTCTGTACTTGGCATCTCTAGAGTAAGCATAATCAAGTTTGCATATCAGAGGTTGGTGAGCTCCATGTATTCCATCATCTCTTCTATCTACAACTCCTTTAGGTGGATCTCAGCTTTAGTGTATGCATTCAAACTATCAAAGATCAACTATCATACATCGTCTCTTTGTTGGAGTTGTTGTAGAGCCTCATTCATCTTTATCTTGGTCATTTGAATTTCTTTCTCATTTATCTCCTTGAGGAGCCTAACTTGGTTCCTGTAGTGGTTTTTAACCTTTTCAAATTTTAGGGCCTCATTCTTCTAGGCAGCTACCTTTTGGTGAAACACCCAAACTTCCTCCATGAACACATTTCTATTTTCCATTGTCAAGCTCCTTAAGTCAAGGTTCACCTTGGCTAGCTGCTCCTATTGTTATAAGATGAATTTAAACGTTTTGTCTTTTTATTCCTTGACATTACACAAGTGGTGAATATCCTTGGTGAGGACCTAGTTTTGCTTGCGTACTTGAGTGAAGTACTTATCAGTGTTGAAGGCTAATGCTTCTAATAAGGAGGCATCAAATACTGTCATCTCCTTTGCATTCTTAGCCTCTCTTAATTTTTGTTGAAGTTGTTAGAAAGCTTCATCTCTACTAAGGTTCTGGTCGAGAGTAGCGGAGTCAGAGAGACGCATCCATAACTCTGCAACTTCGGCAACCATCCGATGTTTGTTAGGAGTGGCTACTTGTAATTGGGTGTCAATGATGATTAACTTACCCTTCATCTCTAGTAGCTTCAAATGGGTTGCTATAATATCATTCAGAAGATCAAAGATCTTTGAAAGTGGTTGCACAACTCCCAATAGTTGGTCCAACATCTCCTTGTGTTGGGTTGCACTCAGTCTATTACTTCTTGCTTTTATGGAAGCTTGCACATCTTTCAAGGTAGAAATGTCTAGCATTGCTACTGCAGGAGTGTTTAAGACCTCTACCATCCTATTGTCCATTACTTCTATCGTTTTCTCCTACCCATGGTGCTACATCACTAGGATAGTTTCCCCCTCACCTTCCTCTAAGTGTACTAAGAAAGTTGTGGCATTCCCAGAGATCTTAGGGAATTCTTGTTGTCCAGGGATGGAGATTGTAACTTCTTGAGAGCTTGGATTTGTCCTTGTGGGCACCTATGTTCTTTGTGTAGAGAATAGTAAGATGACCTTCTCTGGACAATTGATGGTTCAAGCAACCTCGTTGAGATGGCTCAGCATTTCTTAGGATGTTCGTATTGGCAAATGTCATAACCATCATCCCTCTATTTAAAAATCTACAAATTCCTCTATAGTTGCATCTTTACCCTTATTTTTGTGATATTCCTGTTCTCTATCCTTTTTCTTCCTTCTTTTGTGATCACTACCCACTTGGTCTCTTCGTTCCTTTTTAATCTTTAGAGCTATTTGGAACTTCTCATTCAAGGAGTCCCACATCTTATCTAATGTTGTTGCTATTTCAGTGATAGATTTTTGTACCAGAAAGATTTTCCTTTGCACCACTTCATCAAGTGATGCCTCCTCCTCATTATCATAGAAATGTATCTCTCTCTTATGAATGGAGGGTCCCTATCTTCTACACTTTCACGTTTGTTAAGTTCACCTTCTTCTTTGGTCACATGATTAATTAGATTTTAGATATGATGGATCCTTAGCATAGAAAATCTCCCTTGGGCATAGATCCAAAAAGTTCTTCTTATTTTAGTCCTGAGCCCATCTATGATATGGTACAATTGATCTTATCAGGAGTATCCATGGCTTGGGCATTAGTGAAAAAGAGAATAGTACCTACCCAAGGCCACATCCAAGGACTCATGATTTCCTTATTTTCATCCTTGGATCTACTTTTGCAAGTTGAACACTCTAAAGTAGGTTTGATACTTGTCTTTGAATAGCTTTAGCATTGTACTTTATCGATGGATAGATTCTAGTTCAAAGTACTGATACCAACTTTCATCTTCCTTAATGGGTGTTATTGGAAATAATTTTAGCTTTTGCCATTCATTTTCAATGTTCTGCAAGGAACAAGCATCATGAAAGGCTTGTAGATGGTTCTATGGATCTGAGCTATATTACCACTCAAATCTGGGGATATTGTTCATATCTAGCCTCTTGATGTGACTATCTTTCAAGTGCCTAGTTAGAATTCTAACTACCTCTGAAATATTTAACACATTTCTAATAGCTAGAAGGGGTTCATCATAGTCATAATAGTCTTTGTGGCCCTTGTCATGGTCACTATGTCTATGGTGAGTTTTGTTATGCCTTCTTTCTCTATGATGATCCTCCCCTTGGTGCTATTCTTGTCTTTATTCACTGCTATCCCAGTGGAACATGCGATCACTTGGATCTTGCCCATTCGTCTCAATCTTGATCTTAGCTTCTCTTCTTTTTGTCTCGGCCTTTGCACCTCTTATCAGAGTTAGAGAAGGAAAATGATGAGGATGAGGAAGAAATAGAATCAACACCAAAACCATGCCTTCTAGATTCTCTTCTTTGATCCCTATCTTGATCCTTTTGTTTATCTTTTTCTTTATGCTTGTCATTATTCTTTCTTTGGGTGAATGGTTGTGGCTATCATCTTTTGAGATCCTTTGATCTTGAGAACCATTCTTCCTGTCATCCATATTTTTAATGGTTGATTGCAACCTTTGGTTAAGGATCTCCCCATTAAAGCAAGGTGGAGAGTTAGTGTATTGGAATTTGACTTGAAAAGAAGTCCTCACCTTATTTATGTTGCTATAAGAATAACTAGGTTGGGACCCTCTTACCTGTAGAAGCCTCATATCATACTTCCATTTATCGATCCTTCCTCCATTGGGCATCAATGGGATGATAATCCATATAAATGTGGTCTTTGACCTCATATTCTACATTGTGTCTAGCAATGCTCAGCCTGATCAGATTGGTCATCAACATTACAAGAATAGATTAGGTGGAAGGCAACACAATGTTGCCTTCCATGTCCCTCCATTGAACTTGCTCATCCTAATGTAAGATGAAGGTGAAATTTGGAGTGTAAGGATCTGGATGGGTCTAAACAATGTAAATTTGTTGGGAAGTTCTTTGCACCTCCTGTCTGTGATTGGTTCCACCTATAAGTGGTGGAGATTCATCCTTGCAAGAAGAAGCCATGTTAGTTCTTCCTAAAAATAGTGTGCTTTGCTCTTATGTTCTTAATGATTTTTTTTATTGAATGATCTTTACAATGTCTTTGTATGATATTACTATCTTTCCTTACTTAGCACACTCAACTAAACTAAATCTTTGGCAATGGCACCAATGATGAGTGACAAGTAGTCCCTACGTCCAACCATATGAATCACAAGTGTGCACTAGTGGTTGAGTTGAATTCCATAGACTTAGCTCTTAAGTGTGCCTATAGATAAAGATGGCGACTTATGGAAATATGATCATTGTCTTTTTAGCTCTCAGTTGTGTAGGCTCGTAGGTATGGTTAAGTGTGAGCTAAGGCATATGATATTTATTTATATTTATTTAATCTAAGTGTGTGGGAATGGTTGGTAATTAACTAATCTAGCTATCTAATGGTTCTAAAGCTAACTATCCTAACATAAGTATTTGGGCCTACTTACCGTACACATCATGAACTCATATCAATGCTATTGGGTTACCAAGTGTTAATTATTGGGCGTACCAAATTGCCACGACTAGGATTACAAGTGTTAAATGGTAAGCTTGAAGTAGTTGTTCTTATGTGTTTATTATTAAATGCATTAATTAATTAAAAAAATAATATAAAGTGCATTAATATTAAAGTGAAAGTAATAGATGTTAATCTATTCTATGTAAGAATGTCAAGAATCTCATCTTTATTATCAGTCACATCCATGTGTTTAGGTACAAGATGCTTGAATAAAGATTTGTACAATTGCTTGAGTTCATATTATGGGCATTCAAAAAATATTCTAGCTCTGGAGAAAGAAAATTGTAAGAACTCAACTATACTAATGACATAATGTGCCATAAATGTGATGGGTATGCACATTTATATAGGCTTGACATGACATTGCGTCGACACATCTGCATTGATGCATCTTTCCATGCATTGATGAGGTTGTGTTGACAGGACTACATTAATGGGGTTACATCGACGCATGCCCATCGACGCAGTAGTAGACATGATTCATCAACTGGTTTTGAAGTTTTTCAATTTTTTCCATGATTCTTGATTAAGACCTAGGCCCCACATGACACATCCATAAAGCACTATAGTTTGAACAATTTATATGAAAGATTACATTAGTTTGCTACCTATTAGCTTTCATGGAGATTTAGGAAACAAAGCATTGAAAGTTTTTTAAACCTTTATTTTTTTCAAAAGAGTTTCATGTTGTAGTATTTCACCTTTGTATTTTAATGTCTTTCCACAACAAGAATGTTAAAATACATTATACTTCTATAAATGATTATTTTGAATCATACTCTTTAATTAATAAGTCATATGATATTTTTATAATTTCTTGTAAACCATAAAATTAAGGGGGTTGAAAGTAGCTGACTCTTATATTAGAAAGTGAATGTAATGCATAAAATAAGATTTAAATATTTAAGTGATATATGTTCATTTATGTATGGTTATTTTTAGATTGGCCCCAATGCAAGATTGTAGAAATTTAAAAAACAAAAACCTAAGAAACAAAAATCACTTTTGGATATTCCTTTTGTGTATTTCCTATATATCTTAAAATAATGTGCTTATGTATTGGATTGATGGTCATATTTTAATTGATATTTAAGATACTTTGAATCAATATTTTAGTTTATAAACTTTTACCTTTTATTTTTACGAAGAATCTTCATAGATAGAAGTACAAAGAGTTTTCAATCGATAGAGGTTATTAGTATCGAAGGTAAAAAAGTATTGTCCTTAATTTAACTTTTATTAATTTACAATAGTTAATTTATCATTCGACTTTATACATTCTGACTTCTTCATTCTTTAAGAAACTCTGGAGCTATGAAACTAGCTAGATCTTGAATTTGAGCATAAAGTTAGGTTAGTTCATATTATAACTCTTGAAATTCAAATTTTGCATGTTGTAATTGAGTTTTTGTAAGCACCAAATTTCCTTTATTTGTAATGAGTTTAGATTTTGCCACTGGGATATTTTTAGCAATTTTTAAAATATCCTAAATAGTTTGGCTTATTTGTAGCAATCTGTCCAGACCATCTTCATGTTGCTTTGCTAACATTATTCCATCTCCTACCTTATCATGGTTGTAATGGATCCTATGTTTTAGGCATGATTAAAATGATCAATGTAGCTATCCATAGGAATTCCATGCCAAGTCCATGTTTCTTACTAGCGACACTATAGTGCATCATCTTGGGCTTACCACCATGAGATGAACTAGCTACCATATTGCAAGCAACATCACTCAATAATGAAAAATTGGTAAACATTTGTTAGATTTGTTAGAAATAATTAATTAATCATTAATGTTAATTTTGTAGATCTTGACCATTTGTTAGAGGACCACCTTCAAGCATGGGTCATATGTGTTGCACCATAAAAATTCAATGTTGGAAAACTAAAAATTCCCAATGAAAACATTTTAAACTTGGATCCCAAGGGTCCTTGAGAAAGAGGATGCAAGGCACCCTAGATGGTTTTGCTGATCATCCTTGGACTTAGAAATTGTAAAACAATGTAAAAGAATTGAAGAAAAATTGTAGATCTAACCAAGAGAAACAATAAATAAATAAATAAATAAACTTGCACAAATAAATGAACTACAAATTTTATTGAAAATAATAATAATTGCAGATACAAAAATTTCAAGGGAATACAAGTTTTTTTATGTTTAAATTTCAAGGGAGTACATGTTTTTTCTATACCTTCTCAAGTTTGATTTTGATATCTTTCTATAAGTTGGAGTGGGGGAAAGCCTAGGATGTTAAGTTATGATTGTGATCTATCTATTCACTTCTATTGAACATATGAATTTCTTGATTAAATGATTAATGGTAAAATAATTACAAGAGTTAAATTTAGATGGTCTTATTTTGTGTGTTGCTAGAAGTTATAAAATATTATTATGTGATTGAGAAAATCTGAGATTATTAATTTATCTTCTTTTGTGGTCACTTCTTTAGTTTACAAATGCATAAATGATCCTGAATAGATATTTCTTTTTAGGTTGAATGAAAAAATTTAAATTTTTTAAATATGATGAATCTTGCATAGATATTTTACGGACAATTTCTTTTTAAAATTATCTCTTAATTCTTAAAATTAATATTGATTGATCTGTTTCAGAGCTAGATTTTGGTACTGTCGATTTCATTTTATATGTTAATATCAGTTTGATTGTTATAGAAAGAAAGCCACCTATGCATTTTCTTCTTTCAACTAGCTTTCTTTTTGGCAGCTTCGGGTGTTAGCTCTTGCTCCCTAGGAATGGGTATTACATTTTGGTATCATAGAGCTAGGTCTAGCTTTCTCTTACATTCCTTTAAACCTCTTATGAAGTCTGAATTTGTGCATTGTTTGATGTGGTGTTGGTTTGTCTTTCATATGCCTAAATTGGGAAGAAATGTCTTTAGTGTTGACTTGGAATACTTTATCATGGCAACTAAAGCATAACATTCAAAGTGTGTACATGCCTTTGAACAGGGGGTGCAATGAAGACTTACATGAGGAATAAACATGGTGCCAAGTCTAGAAACCACGAGAATAAGCCTCTTCAACATTGGCAAGAGGCCATTGTAGCACTTGCCCATTCTGTCACTTTGCTTACTACAACTATATAGCAAAATATATAGCCAACTATACAAAATCATGAGGAAAATGAGGCAAGACAGTATCAAAATTATGTGAATAATGGGGTTGTTAAGTTGCAAGAATTTCTAAACTACAAGCTACCATCATTTGATGGAGTTTCAACTAGAGAGCAAGCTAAATCCTAGTTGTTCAGGATGAATGATTTGTTTGAATTGTTACATACAAATGTCAAAGAAGGAGTTCTTCTCACAACTCATGTTTTGACAAGTGATGCTACCAATTGGTGGATAACTGAAAAAGTAGAAAGCTATAATGAAGGTGTTGCATGGAATAAATTTGCACAATTTTTCAGAACAAGATATATTTCAAAAGCACATGTGGAACAAAAAAGATGGAAACACTTGCACGTTCAGCAAGGGTCCAAGAATGTGGCTGAATATGAATGAGAGTTTGTTAATTTAATCATGTATACACTAGAAATTATAGAATACATGAGAATCAAAAACTTTATCAATGGCTTGCATTCCTTAACTCAAGAAAAAGTTAATTTGTTTGAATTGGATACTTTATCAGAAGTTCTTGATAAAGCTAAACTTGTGGAAGTTGAATTCATTAGGAAGAAGGAACTACTATCAACAAATCAAAAAGGAACTAATGCATGGGAAAATCACAAGGGAAGGATAAATTTAATAGCAAGAATTTTGAGAAATCCACCACAGTATCTCAAAAACCCAGGCAGTAATTTAAAGTACCAAGAAGTCAAGGATTAGATGGAAAAGGATTTAATGAAAGAAATCAGATGGGAATGATACCAAGTGAGGGATCAACCCTTAGAGTGCCGAGCAAGGATTGGTGGACATGTGGAGGAGCCCATTTTTAGGCTCAATGTGCACAAACATAAGCTCTTGATGAAAAAGGATAGACATCTCCAGCCACCAACCAGCTTAAAATTAGGAAGTAAAATTCATCTCTTACCATATATGGGAAAAGTGGAATTAGCTTCAGGTGACCATAAAGCCTTAGAATGTTTTATGCCTAATTGTGAGATAAAAATCATGAATCAGCCTTATGTTATGGACTTCCTTGTTATGAATTTGGGATCATATGATGTGGTTTTAGGTATGGACTAGTTGGTGAAAAATAAGGCAAAAATTGATTGTGGATAGAACTACATAGAAATAAACAATGGAGAAATAAACTAGAAAATTTTCTATCAACCTTGGGATTTCTCAAGAAACATTATTTCTACATAAAAAAAAATGGTGCAATAAATGCAAACATCAAAAGAAAAAATTTTGATTAAATTGTATGCAGATAATAGTGATAATGATTGCCAACAAGAGAAAATACCATTGGACTATCTAGTTGTAGATGTATTCAAAGATGTGTTTACTGATGAGTTACTAGGTATGCCACTAAAAAGAAAGGTAGAGTTTGGGATTGAAATTCTTCTAGGGAGTGCTCCAACTTCAAAGGCACCATATAGAATGTCACTAGATGAGATGCATGAGTTAAAAACCCAAGTTGAAGAACTATTGAAGATGGGATTCATTAGGCCTAGTGTGTCACTATGGGGAGCACTAGTTCTATTCATCAAGAAGAAAGATGGAACCTTACTCCTATGCATTGATTATTGACGACTAAACAAGGTAATTATTAAGAATAAATATCCTCTTGCAAGGATTGATGACCTTTTTGATTAGCTCAAATAGGCAAAGGTATTTTCAAAAATTAATTTAAAGTCACGATATTACCACCTAAGAATCAAAGAAGAAGACATTAATAACCTTTTGAATAAGGTATAAATATTATGAATTCACTATTATGCCTTTTGGTCTAACTAATGCTCCATCTGCCTTTATGAGTAGGATGAATCAAATTTTTTAGCCATTTTTGGACCAGTTTGTATTAGTGTTCATAGATGATATTTTAATATATTCTAAGATAGTTTAGTAACATAAGTAGCACCTAAGGATGATCCTACAAACCCTTAGGATACATAAGTTATATGTAAGTAAGAGCAAGTATGCATTTTGGCAATATGAAATAAGGTTTCTTGGTCATGTCTTATCAGAAAAAGGGTTAGCAATTGATTTGGATAAAATTGTTGTAATAATTAGTTNCTACAAACCCTTAGGATACATAAGTTATATGTAAGTAAGAGCAAGTATGCATTTTGGCAATATGAAATAAGGTTTCTTGGTCATGTCTTATCAGAAAAAGGGTTAGCAATTGATTTGGATAAAATTGTTGTAATAATTAGTTGGCCTCAGCCTAAGAATGTTACAAAGGTCAAAATTTTCTTGGAGTCAGTAGGCTACTACTGCAAGTTTGTAAAAACGTTTTCAAAAATTTCAGCCCCTTTGACATCATTGCTAAAGAAGAGTAATTAGTTCCAATGGTTAGAGAAATGTACTTTGGCTTTCCAAAAGCTAAAAGAATTGTTAACATTAGCTCCTATATTAATGATGCCTTTAGAAAATGTTTAGTTTGATGTATATACAAATGCCTCTATTGAGGGATTAGGCTATGTTTTAATGCAGCAAAATTAGATAGGTTCTTATGGATCAAGATAATTAAAACCTCATGAACATAATTACCCAGTGCATGATTTGGAACTTGCAGGAGTGGTCCATGCTTCACAATATGGAGACATTAAATTTAGAGTATTGCCAGATCATCAAAGTTTGAAGTAAATTTTCACCCAGCCCAATTTAAACATGAGGCAAAGACCTTGATTAGAATTCTTGTGTGATTATGATTTTGAGATCCTTTATCATGAGGGTAGGGGAACAATGTGGTAGATGCTCTTAGCTAAAGGAGATATGTTAAGGGAACCCTTTTACCTCAGAGTACAATTGCTAATTTGATTAGAAAGGGACTACTTTTCCAAAATCATTTATATGTTCAAGCAAATGCAGAACTTAGAAATTTGGTAATGCAAGAACACCATGAAACAATTTATACAAGCCATATAGGGGCAACAAAAATGCTACATGGAATCAAAAAATAATTTTGGTGGCATGGAATGAAAAAAAGATGTTGTTAAATTTGTGGCAAGGTGTTTAATGTGTCAGCAAGTTAAGGCTAAACATCAAGTACTGGTAGGTCTTTTACAACCACACAATATTCTAGAATGTAAATGGAATGAGATTGGAATAGATTTTATTGTTGGGTTACCTAAAATTATTGGAGGATATGATGCCATAATGGTGGTAGTTGATAGGCTGACAAAGTCAACACACTTCATCAAAGTGGAATTAGATTACAATGCTATAAAGATTGCAGAAATTTATATTCAAGAAATAGTTAGATTGCATGGAATACCTAAGAACATCATTTCAGACAAGGATCCAAAGTTTACATCTCATTTTTGGCAAGCTATTTAGCAAGCTCTTGGCGCAAAACTAAATTTCAGCATAGCCTATCATGCACAAACTGATGATCAAGCTAAAAGAACAAATCAAGTGGTAGAAGATCTTTTAAGAACCAGTGTATTTGATCATCATAAAACTTGGGATAAGGCATTTCCCTTGGTAGAATTTTCCTACAATAACAACTACCAAAGTAGCATTGAAATGGCAACTTATGAAGCCTTGTATGGTAGAAAATGTAGAGTTCCTAGCTCTTGGGATTAGCCTAGGAAAAAATTAACTTTTGGGGTTGAGAGGATTTTGGATTTGTAGCTAAAGGTGAATCAAATTAAAGAGAGGCTAAAGCAAGCACAAGATAGATAAAAGAGTTATGTAGATAATAGACGGAGGGACCTAGAATTTTCTTGGAGATAAAGTATTCCTAAAAGTCAAACCCTTTAAAAATGTTATTAGAGGTGTTAAAAAAAACAAACTTAAATCTAGATTTATTGGCCTTTTTGAAGTCTTAGAGAAAATTGGTCTTTTTGCTTATAGAATAGCTTTACCTCCTAGTTTATCATCTTTATATAATGTTTTTTATGTTTCTATGTTAAGGAGGTATGTTTATGATTCTAAGCACTATTTGCATTGGGAAAACCTTCAAGTTAGCCCAAATTGTACCATCCAAGTTCAACCAATTTGGATTTTAGACTAGAGGGTGCTCAATCTCAGGCACCATACACTATGCCAAGTTTAGCTTGATTGGAATGAGGATGGATTTGAAACCTCTTGAGAGATGGAGGATGTGTTTATAAAGAGCTATCCTCACCTATTTAAACATTTCCAGGAGGAAATGTCTTAAATGGAGGAGGATGTAACAAATCACTTCTCCTTAAGTTTTTGTGTTAACGATGGTTAAATTGTACCATCCGTGTTTGTGTGCATGTGTTGTCATCATGTTGTGTGTGTGCTTTGTTTGGACTATGGTGGAAATTGCTGATTAGAATAGTAATAAATTTGTTGACCAAATTTTTATATGTATTATTATTAAATGTTTAAATACTTTATGATAAGAAATATGCTTTAAAATACATGCTAGGAATGTTTTAAAATAATAATAATAATAAATATATGAAAAACAAAATATTTTCTATTCTATTTCAACAAAGATGCTAAGGAAAAAAAGAAAAATAGAGGAAAGTATCCTAAAGTATGCCTTAAGAGCTAAAACAGTTATGTTGAGATGCAAAAGAATGCTCATTATGGAGGAACTTGACCTATGAATCAAGTTGGAGGAACTTGATCCATGAATCAGGGATATTGTATGCAAATATCGTAGCTTTATATTTTATTTTATTTTTTAATCTAAATGTGATGCATTTTTATTTTTAGTTTAAAATAGTAGAGTATAAGTACCCTCTCCATTGCTATAGAAAGGTCATGTGATGACCTTTCAATGCTCATAAGACAATTGAAAAATGCACATTGTTGATGACCTAAAAAAGAAGGTGCCTTATTTGATTATGCATCCTAAACTACCTTGGTCAGGAATTTATTTAGAAAACTTTTTCCTTGCATCTTATGATAATTCTGAATGATGAAGAGATAGATATTATGTTGGAATGTTTTGTAATTATCAAGAGGAATAGAACCTGAGATCTAACAAAATATAAATTCTGAAATATCAAAAATTGTTGATTTAGGAATTGAACTTGCAACCTTTGAATATACATATTTTATTGATTTTTATTTGATAGTGACCATGAAGAGAATTGAACTCATGACTCATTGTTGAAAAAAAAAGTGAGAACTTTAAAAAGAAAGAAAATAAAACAATCAATTTCCAAGAAAAAGTTAATTTAAGAAACCATCCATTATCCCTTATTCCACCTACAAATAGGGAGAGAAGGAGAGGAAAAAGAACACACAAGGCAAATGTAGCTACAGAAGATAGCAAGGAGAAAGAAAACAAGTGTTGCATATCAATCCAATATTCTATTAATTCCTCTTAGTAAGCAAGATATCTAAACAAGGAGGTAAAGTGATCCATCTCTGTTATGTTTGATTATAGCCAATAAGGGTTGATTTTCTCAAACTTCTCTCTTCTTGCTTACCTAACCACCTTCACAATGCTTGTATGAAATTATCAAGATTGTTGTTATAAGCTTAGATTGTTGAAACTTCTATTGCTTTTTTTGGATCTCTCCACCCATTCTCTACACTCTCACACCTAAATGACTTGGATGAGAATTGTTTCTGCAATGATTTAGAAACACCCATAATGATTTGGGGCTTTTTTGGCAAAAGATTGCCATCAAGGACCAAGGATCCCTAATATGAGGATTCATACCACTCATATAAAGTGAGAGTATCCTTGGGCCCATAAGTAATTGTGAATGTTTTAAAAATTTTTGAATTCTTGGGTTTTGGTTGGAATTTGGTTAGTGATCCCTCCCCCTTTGAATGCATACATCTTGGATCTGAATCTTGAATTATATTTATTATTCTATATCTTATTAAGTTTGATTTTGATATCTTTCTATAAGTTGATGGAGTAGGGAAAAACCTAGGATGTTAATTTATGATTGTGATCTATCTATTCTCTACTATTGAACATATGAATTGCTTGATTAAATGATTAATGATAAAATGATTACAAGAGTTAAATTTAGATGGTCTTGTTTTGTGTGTTGCTAGAAATTATAAAATATTATTATGTGATCGAACAAATATGAGATTATTAATTTATTTTGCTTTGTGGTCATTTCTTGGTTTACAAATGTGTAAATAAATATTTCCTTTTAGGTTGGATAAAATTTTTTTTGATTTTTTTAATCTGATGAATCTTGCACAAATATTTTACTATGATAGTTTCTTTTTAAAATTATCTCTTAATTTTTAAAGTAGATATTGCTTGACCTATTTTAGAGCTAGATCTTGGTGCTATTGATTTTGTTTTAATTTTATATGTTAATGTTAGTTTGATTGTTGTAGAAAGAAAGCCACCTGTGCATTTTCTTCTTTCAACTAGCTTTCTTTTTAGGGGCTTTGGGTGTTAGCTCTTGCTCCCTATGAATGGGTATTACATTTAATGTGTTAGCAAGTTAAGGCTAAACATCAAGTACCAGCAAGTCTTTTACAATCATAAAGTATTCCAAAATGAAAATGAGATGAGATTGGAATAGATTTTATTGTTCGGTTACCTAAAGTTTTTGGAGGATATGATGCCATAATGGTGGTAGTTGATAGGCTAACAAAGTTAGCACACTTCATCAATGTGAAATTAGATTACGATGCTAGAAAGATTGTAGAAATTTATATTCAGGAAATAGTTAGATTACATGGCATACCTAAGAAAATCATTTTAGACAAGGATCCAAAGTTTACATCTCATTTTTGTCAAGCTATTTAGCAAGATCTTGGTACAAAACTAAATTTCAACATAGCCTATCATCCACAAACTAATTCTCAGGCTTAAAGAATGAATCAAGTCATAGAAGATCTTTTAAGAACCAGCGTATTGGATCATCATAAAACTTGGGATAAGGTATTTGCCTTGGTATAATTTTCCTATAATAAAAACTATCAAAGCAGCATTGAAATGACACCTTATGAAGCCTTGTATGGTAGAAAATGTAGAGTTCCTAGGTCTTGGGATTAGCCTAAGGAAAAATTGATTTTTAAGCTTGAGATGATTTTGGATTTGTAGCTAAAGGTGAATCAAACTAAAGAGAGGCTACAGTGAGCACAAGATAGATAAAAGAGTTATGCAGATAATAGAATGAGGGACCTAGTATTTTTTGTTGGAGATAAAGTATTGTTTAAAGTCAAATCCTTTAAAAATATCATTAGAGGTGTTAAAAAGAACAAACGTAAACCTAGATTTATTGGCCCTTTGAAGTTTTAGAGAAAATTGGTCTTGTTGCTTATATAATAGCTTTACCTCCTAGTTTATCATCTTTACATAATGCTTTTCATGTTTTCATGTTAAGGAGGTATGTTTACAATTCTAAGCATTGTTTGTGATGGAAAAACCTTCAGGTCAGTCCAGATTGTATTGTCCAAGTTCAACCAATTTTGATTTCAAACCAGAGAATGCTCAATCTTAGGCACTGTACACTGCACCAAGTTTAGCTTTATTGGAATGAGGATGGATCTAAAACATATTGGAAGATGGAGGATGTTGTTAGAGAGAGCTACCCTCACCTATTTAAACATTTTTAGGAGGAAATGTCTTAAGGGAAGGAGGATGTAATGAACCACTTCTCCTTAAGTTTTTACATTAATGATTGTAATAGTATTTATGTGTGTTTGTGTGCATGTTTTGTTGTCAGGTTGTGTGTGTGCTTTGCTTGGACTATGGTGGAAATGACTTATTAGAATCGTAATAAATTTGTTGACTTGATTTCTATATGTATTATGATTAAATATTTAAATACTTTATGCATAAGGAATATGCTTTAAAATACATGCTGGGAGTGTTTTAAAATAATAATAATAATAAATATATGAGAAAACAAAATATTTTTTGTTCTATTTCAATAGAGATGCTAAGAAACAAAATAAAAATAGAGGACAATACTCTAAGGTGTGCCTCAAGAGCTAAAACAAGTATGTTGAGATGTAAATGATTTAAAAAAGGAATGTAAAAGAATGCTCATTACTAAGGAACTTGACCTATGAATCAAGGATATTATGTGCAAATACCATAGCTTTATATTTTATTTTTTAAATTTTATCTAAATGTGATGCATTGTTCTTTTTAGTTTGAAATAGTAGAGTATAAGTACCTGCTCCATGTCCATAGAAAGGTCATGTGATGACCTTTCAAGGCTCGTAAGACAACGGGAAAATTCACATCATTGATGACCTAAAAAAGAAGGTATCTTATTTGATTATGTATCCTAAATTTTTCTTATCATAAATCTATTTTGAAAGCTCTTTTCTTGCTTCTTATGACAACTCTAACTGATATAGAGATAGATATTATGCTAGAATGTTTTGTAATTATCAAGAGGAATTGAACCTGAGATCTAGAAAAATTTGAATTCTTAAATATCAAAAAATTGTTGATTTAGGAATTGACCCTAAAACCTATGAATATACATATTTTATTGATTTTTGATAGTGATCATGAAAAGAAATGAAATCATGACTCATTGCTACAAAAAGAAAGAACTTTAAAAAGAAAGGAAAAGTAAAGAAACAGCTCCTAAGAAAGAGTCACTTACAAGAAATCATCCATTATCTTTTATTCCACCTACAACTAGGGAGAGATGGCAAAAGTATCTACATAGGATAAAAAAAAGAATACAGCAGTAGGCAATGGGGCTAGGAAGGGAGAGAAGACTGTGGCTACTATAGGAGATAGTAGGACAAAAGAAAATGTTGCATAGTAATCGAATATTTTGATAATTCATCCTAGTAAGAAAGATATCTAAGTAAGGAGGTAAAATGATCCATCTTTATTATGTTTTATAATGGCCAGCAAGGACTGATTTTCTCAACTTCTCTCTTCTTGCTTGCCTAACCACCTTCACAATGTTTTTATGAAATTATCAAGATTATTATTGTAAGCTTAGATTCTTGAAACCTTTATTGATTTCTTTTTATCTCTCCACCCATCCTTTGCACTCTCACACCTAAATGACTTGGATGAGAGTTTTTTCTATAATGATTCAGAAACATCCATAATGATTTGGGGCATTTTTGGCAAAAGATTGCCAACAAGGGCCTAGGATCCTTGATATGAGGATTGGTACCACTAGTAGAAAGTGAGCGTATCCTTGGGCCCATGGATAATTGTGAATGTTTTAAAAATTGTTGAATTCTTGGGTTTTTGTTGGAATTTGGTTGATGAACCCCCTTTGAATGCATAAATCTTGGATCTAAATCTTGAATTATACTTTTTTTTTCTAACATTCTCAAGTTTGATTTTGATATCTTTTTATAAGTTGATGGAGTGGGGAAAAACCTGCGATGTTAATTTATGATTATGATCCATCTATTCTTTGCTATTGAACATATGAATTGCTTGATTAAATGATTAATGGTAAAATGGTTACAAGAGTTAAATTTAGATGGTCTTATTTTGTGTGTTGCTAAAAATTATAAAATATTATTATGTGATTGAACAAATCTCAGATTACTAATTTATCTACTTTTGTTCTCTTTGGTTTACAAATGTGTAAATGATCCTGATTAGATATTTCTTTTTAGGTTGAATAAAAAAAGTTTGATTTTTTAATCTGATGAATCTTGCATAGATATTTTCCATGATAATTTCTTTTTAAAATTATCTCTTACTTCTTAAAATTAATATTAATTAACTTGTTTTAGAGCTAGATCTTGGCACTGTTAATTTCGTTTTACATGTTAACACTAGTTTGATTGTTGTAGAAAGAAAGCCACCTGTGCATTTTCTTCTTTCAAGTAGCTTTCTTTTTGGGGGCTTTCGGTACTAGCTATTGCTCCCTATGAATGGGTGTTACAGCAAGAAAGCCTCATCCTTGGTAGGACCATGTTGGAGCTACATTGGTCAATGAGGAAGCATGATCATCACTGGGACCACACTGGAGCTATGCTAGCCAATGAGGAAGCTTGATCCTTACTCAAACCATGCTAGAGCTACATTGGCTAGTGAGGGAGCCTCATCCTCACTGGGACCATGCTGAAGCTACACTAGTCAATAAGGAAGCCTCATCATCATTGGGACCATGTTGGAGCTATGTTGGCTAGTGAGGAAGCCTCATCGTCATTGGGACCATGTTGGAGCTACATTGATGAGTGAGGAAGCATCATCCTCACTAGGAACATGTTGGAGCTATGTTGGCCAGTGTGGAAGCCTCATCCTTGCTAGGACCATGTTGGAGCTATGCTGGGTAGTGAGGAAGCCTCATCCTTGCTGGGACCACACTAGAGCAACGCTAGCCAACAAGGAATCCTCATCCTCGTTGGAACCATTTTGGACTTATTTTGATAATTAAAGTCCATCAATTTCCATGTTGACTGCAAGTGTTTCTAGTGTAGTTTTAGCTTTGACCAACATAAAACCCATGAAAACACCAAATTTGGTAGTTCCCAAGGCATGTTTAGCCTTCCCAAGCCCAAATATAGACATGACATAACTTTTCCCACTTGGGCAATGATGCTATAACAACTTATGAGACATTTTTAGCCTCAAAAATTTAAAGTATGTAAGATTGTAGCTCATGAACTACAAGCCTCACATTTTACAATAGATTTCTAACCTCAAGTTTAATGGTGAAGGTCATAATGCCAAAAAGTTACAACATGAATTTTCTTGATGGTGTTTCAATATGTCTTTCTAGTATCATAAGCAATTCTAATTCCATAAGTGATGCACCTTTAGTCATGGGTCACATGATGAAACTAGTTCAAGAAACCATGAGAATTTTAGAAGTAGCTTATCTTTAGATATGAACACATGTTTTTCTAGTGGTATCCTAAGAATGATTTCTTTAGAATTTAATTAATTATTAAATTTGTTACACTTGCCATAGGACTATCTTCAAGCATTAGGATAGAGTTGTTGACAGATTTTGATTTCATGATTTAGTATCATCTTAGGAAGAGAAATTTAATTATAGTTTCCTTGAGTAGGGTAGCTGGAAAACTATATAGTTTGGTTATTTTGTTCATTTCAAAGGATGAGATTCTCACTTAACAAGTAGCAAATCCCTAGTATTAAAAATAAGTGTTGGAAAGAAAGAATGATAATTAGAATTTTTTTTGACAATTTAGAATTACTAAATTTTTTTTAAAAAATATATATGCTATGGCCTTTCATCACCAACTTTTGGATGAGGCATGTCTAAGCAAATACTAGGTGCACTTGGTAGAGAATTAATATAAGTGAGAGAGTGGATTAACTTGAACTAACCAAGCAAGAGAGTGGCTATTTGGATGTTATTTTTAACTTATTCCTATCAAGCGAGAATGTAAAGGAAGGTCATTAAGGGAGGGAAGCTTTAACCTATCTATCCTCCTATCTCTTTCACCTATGACACTTTTTAATCAAAATATCTCATTGGGAAAGCATGAAAAATGGAGCAACACTTGGGTATCAAAATTTGAAGAAAGAATTTTGATGGCCTAGAATGAAGAAAGATATTAGTAAGTATATGGAAAAATTTCTAACTTCCCAAGAATTTAAATCATAACACCAAATACTTGGTGGGCATTTGTACCCACATAGCATACTAGAAGGGAAGTGTAAGTGATAGGCACAAAATTTATTATAAGTTTTCTCCAAATAAGAAATCAAAAGGATGCTATACTTTTAGTTGTTAAATTTTTGACTAAATTGTCCCACTTCATGGCCATGAAAGTGACAACTAGTATAGAGGACATTGCCCAATTATTTTTGGAAGAAATTTCAAGATTACATAGTATGCTCATGATAATTATTTTTTATAGAAATCCTAATTTCACCTCAAGGTTTTGGTAGGCTTTTTAGATAAGGAGATCTAAGTCAAATTTAAGTTTAGCACAACATCCATAGATAAATGGATAGGTGAAGAGGACAAATCAAATATATAAGGACATGTTAAAGCCATGTACCCTTGAATATAGAGATAGTTAGAACAACTTTCTATCATTGGCTAACTTTGCTTATAAAAATAGTTATTAGGGAAGTCTTATGGTTGTCCCATATGAGGTTTTGTATGGCAAGTCATTTCATATGCCATTATGTTGGGATATACTTGAGGACTAATAGTTGGTCAATTTAGTGGGATTGAGAAGAAATAGGTTGAGATCATCTTAAGATAAGCATGTATAATATGCTAATTTGAGAAGGAGGCCATTAAATTGTTTTGTTGGGGACAAAGTATCTTTGAAAGTATCAACATTGAAGGGCATTATATGATTTGCTAAAAAGGACAAGTTCATACCAAGGTTTCTTGGATTCTTTGAGGTCTTAAGAAGAGTTGAAGAGATGGCATATCAAATTAGATTGCCACAACAGCTACTGGGAATTCATGACATGTCTCATGTATCAATGCTTAAAAAGTATGTTTTAGATCAAAGTCATGGGATTAATTGCCATGGTGTTTAATTACATGATGTTAGTTATGTGGAGAAATATGTGAAGATAGTTGATAGGATCAAAAAAAATTAAGGTGTAAGATTATACTGATAATTATGATGCTTTGGAAAAGATATGATGCCAAGAAGCAACTTAAGAGGTTGAATAGGAATTGTATAATCTCTATCCTCAAATTTTATAGGAAGAAGATTCCAAATAGAGGAAAAGGATCTAACAACCTTATCCTTAGTATGTGTATATTGGTCTAAGCCATGTACGTGTTGGTCGACTAGGTATAATTATGTTTGTATGATTGGATTTAATCCTTATTCTATTAAGGATTTGATATGTTCTATCAAGCTGAATATTCAAAAGAGATCTATATAAAGTGATCATCATGAACTTATGTTTTCACTATCATAATGATATCACTATCATGGTGAATTTTGACCTTTATACTTAATTAATAACTCATGTTAATCTTTAATTAGTTTACTTTTAACTAACTGTTATGTCTTTTCTCAAATATCATGATAGTTACTTTATACTTATAGATACTCGTAGAATTCCATGTGTAAATATAACGAACTATATGTGACATAAAAAAGAGGTATTTGACTCATATCTCACATAATATTCCATACTATCTTGAACATATATAACACACTGAAGCTTACACTATAGTGCACACATGTGCTATAGTGTTATCAAACATAATGTGTACGTTGACTTATATCAACATAAATTATTTCTAATTTTCATAGACCTTGTAACTAAATATATTACAAAACTCAACATGGTATTAGAATAGGTTTTTTTTATCTACATCATCATGATTTTGACGTTTACACTATGATAATGTTGGTAAGTGCATTAAATGTGATAGTATGCATAAATATGAAAACCTTGAAATTTCATTTGCCAATTTGCAAAATTACAAGTAAACAATGTAGAGCATTCAAGCCATTGAGAACTGAACAAATTTAATTATTTTGTACTTCAAACTTTGATTACCTTCTTTCAAATTAGATGTGGTAAGTTTCTTAACCTGTGCTTATTTAAAACTCAAAAATTTCATCCAAAAATAGTGTGAGGAATATGATTCTTACTGTATTATTTAATTTTGTACTTTTTTGGATTGTTTATAGTTTTATATGTTTTGAATTCATTTGTGTATAAGTAATAATGATTTTTTAAATCCATACAACCATGCATGACCTTTGTTTTTTATGTTTTCATGCATATTTTTCTGAAACTCTAAATTTTGTAGCTTTATAGCAATTATTTGTCAAAATGGTTTTTGGTGGTAAAGGCATAATTAATCACAAATCACATCCAAAAGGAAGCACAATCATAAAACAAACTCTCTAGAACCTTTCGACCATACAGAGTCAAAATCATCATTGTCATTGTCACCACCATCTTTGTACCAAAACTTCATAGTGGGTCTTCTCATGGTAAAGGCTCATCCTCTATCACCAAGAAGAGCTCATCAAAGAAAATAAAAATTCATTTAGCTATGACATATCATCATAAAGTAGTGGCCATTATGTCACAAATTTTTAATTTAGAACTAAAAAAGGAAGAATACTCTCAATATCTAGCTCCAAGAATCAATATTCAAAATTACTACTTTGATCTAAATCCTACCATAGCTAGTAAATAATAGGTTTTCTATGAAGTTGACTAGATCTAGTTTAACTTCCTCTATGAAGTTTATGATGTTTCAGGATCAATCATTGGTGGAAAAGTTTGTTCATATAATAATGACTTGTTCATCTTTTAGTCTAGGTGGATTTGACAATTTGATGAAATATAAAAAATATTTCTTAGATATTATTTTCAAATGATGAAAGTTAACTTTGTACTTTAGGAAGGTAATTTTCCTAGGCATAAATTGATTAGGTGTTTTAATATCAAGGAAGACTAGAACAAGGTTTATGATACTCTCATCACCAAAGTACTATTATCAATGTTGAGAATGTTGTACTATATCTTACCTAAAATAATTTCCTATCAAGTATGTGTTGAGGAAAAAAAGGACTTTATTTTATGTCCTCTTCTTAATTTACTTTATGCCATAGTGAAGGAAGCTAGCCCTATGGATTGGCTATTCATCTTGAAAAAGGAATTGATTAATGATGCATTTGCATACTACTCTACATCATCTCCACACTTCTCGTATGACTATATGCGTCATATATTTGTTAGAGGATTTTAGTTGATGAATGTCTTCATGGTAGTATAGTAGAGAGATACACATGAGTTATCTTAATTAAATTTTCAAGCTTTTTACAAAGAAGAGTAGACTGTCACTGATATAACTTCATTGAAATAGTTTGAAGGAGTACAACTACAAGGTTTGGATATGCTAGAATGTGATTACATATCACCATCTAGAGTGAACATGATACTCCCTCATTATAAGCTTAAAAATAGGGTTGCTCACTTCAAGTCAACCATAATTGTTTTTAAGACTTTAATGGAAAAAATCCTACGTGAAAAGACATTATTCAATGAGGTCAAATGGAAGGATATTAAAGGTACTTTACAATACTAATCAAGTCCAAGGTTTCACATGATATACCCAAGCTAGTCAAGTTATATCTTATTGTGGTGAGTAATGATCTATTATATGATTTGATGATTCTAAATTACAATGTAATGGATTACTACTTCAAGGTTAAAGCCCTTAGGAAATTGTTAAATAAAGATAAACTAGAACTAAAATTAAAATTTTTATTACATCTATGTAGACCCAAAGGATCTAGCAAAAAAATGAACCTGTATAAAATACATTATTAGTAATAAATCTTGAGTACAATAGATGTATCAGATATTTGTATAACTTAAACACATCTTCTATATAATTTTCTAGAATTAAGAATGATAGCTTTAATAGATCATACAAACATTATCTAGAGATTTATTATTTTTTTCTAAAGAAATCTATTTTACAACATTCTAATGACATATGTTGCTCATCTTCTACTACTTGTAGTAAACACAGTTGACATATTCTATCTTCATGTTTCTCATTATTCCATATTCTAGTTTTAACTTAGAGAGGATGTAATTCCATTATTACTCTACTAATTAGTTCTCTCATGGATATTGGAATTGTTAGATATAGATATTCTAGTTCATCATGTCTACTACCTCTAATATTTTGCCAGTAAAATTAAAGCTTTTTTTTTTTGTATTTCTGTCTTATCTTGCTATCTCTCTAAAACTTTGTTTACAAATAGTTTCTAAGCTTATTTTAAATTTTGTATTCTATCAATATTACCAATACCTAATTTTTGAACTCATAGTAATCCTTCATGGAACTACCCTTATTTTTGATATTCTCATATGATCTCTTCTAAGATTTTATTGTTATTTTTATTTCTCAAATAGAATGTTAAGAACTGATACATTGCTTCAACTTCCAATGGTAACAAAGTAGCTTCAAATAAAAGTATTACATATGAGACTTAAATTTTCATCTTGAATTCAATTAATAAAAACTATTTTTAAAGGTTTTTGAGCCTCCAACAATGCTATAATATAGAAAGAAACTTTAAATAGTAATTTAAAGAAAACATTTAAGGATAAGAAGAAATTGATTGAGCATTTACAAAATATCAATAGGAGGCAACCAAATCTTTAAAAATTTCTCATGCTAAAGTGAAGAAGCTGAAAAGCCTAAAGCAAGCAAGGATTATTGTAGAATCCAACACAAATATTAAATTGGACAATAGAGTTCATGAGTTAACTATAAGGATAGTGGAGTTGGAGAATGTAAAGACCAATTAGGAAGAATAAAACTCCACTCTTCTATAGGATTTAGATAAGATCCAAAAGACATTGATCGAGATAATGATGCAAAAATCAAGTGCATAAGAAATTTTTCTTGAGAAAAGAAAAATCATGATGTCATGATGACAAAGTTACAAGAATAGGTAGTGATGAGTGGCGAGGTACCCCTACACTCAATCATATGAATACGAGCGTCTCACGTGCAATCCAGTCGAACTCCAAGGACTAAGTGCTTACGCGCCCTAATGGAACACTTAAGGTTAAACAATTGTTGTCCTCCCAAACTTATTTGTATTGTCACGGTTGTATGGTTAAGTAAGTTTGAGGTATGTGATTTTTATATCTTTTATCTTTTTAATGCCTATGCTAGTAGGGAAGGGTAAAGAGAACTAAATAACTAATTTCCATTAACTATTCACTAACTAAGTTCTAAGTATCCTAGCATCAGTATCCATTCCCACTTGCCGCACACACCCTGAACTAGTGCAACACTACTGGAATTACCAAACACTACTCGTTACTGGGTTACCAAGCGTTACACACATGCTTGAAGAGGTTGTACTGAATGCACTTAACTAGGAGAGTCAAGGGTTGAGAGAGATTAATTATCTAGGAAAGTAATTAAGCATTTAACAATAATTAAATCCTAATTAGCTTAGTCCATATGCTGCAAGGTTTATCAGAAAGTTCATCTTTATTGCCATACACAAATGTGTGCTTAGGTAGAATTTTCTCGAATAAAGATCCGTTCACTTTGAGACTCCTACCGCGGGCACATGGAAATTATTCTACCTTTGGAATGGTAAAATTGCTATAGTTTGGCTAAGGGACTAACTCTAGATGTCTGAACAAGGGAAAGCCGTCTCTTATTTATAGACATGACGGCGGGCTACGATATCGTGTACGCGATATTGCAGGGGCTGACGTGATATTGCGTACACGATATTGTGGCTCATCGTACCCCCATGACTAAATGAAAACTCATCCTTGAGTTCCTTACAAAATATTGGGAAGGTATGGGATTATTGACTTGAATGATACTAATGGTGAATGGGGTGACATATGAACAGATCATCATGACAATACATGAAAAAATTAGTGTTCATGACAACAAGAGTGAACACTATACACATTTGACATCCAGCCTTATTTGGCAGCTAAGAGGGAAGATAGGAAGAGAAAAGAAGAAGAAGAAGATGTGTTGCTACTAATGCCAAAATTGCACCTTCCGTTGTTTATCCATAGCTGTGCCATCGATCTTATTCCTTTGCATGACTATTCCAACACCAATCCATTCCAAGTGTTCCCTCTAGATCCAATCCATTGTTGTATGATTGCCATCTGCACACACAACACAATCTTAAATTAGCAAGGGTGAATGAATCACAATGTAGTTGATACCTTGTTTCAGTGTAAGGACCATTGTTGTGATATGGCTAATGCAGATCCAAAGATATAATACTGGTGACTACCTGAGGTGTAGGGGTTAAGAGAAAATTAAAAAAATTAGACCAGGACCCCCATGACTAAGAGCAAACCTTCGGTAGAGAAAGAATGTAAAAAGATAAGGAATAAAAAAGATGGAGAAAAAGAAACAATGGTAACACCGATAAAATGGATGTCAGGGATGGAAATGAACAAAATAAAAGTTGATTGTGAAAATGTTTAAGGGAAAGAAATTAACTGATGTCCAAATAGGAATGTTAGTGGGTCCTCCCCAAAGCAAGCTCATGCCCTTAATGCCTTGAAAATCCCACATTCAAAGAGTTCGTAGGCTCTAAAAATGTCATTTGGAAGCAAGAGTTAAAGTCTTAACCACAAGAATTTACCAAAAAGAAAACAATGCATCAACCAAGATATGGACTACTGATATAATCGACAATGAGGTGAAAGATGAAGAAAGAAGGATGGAAAGAAGAGAATGAAATGGAGTCTCAAGAACAAGGTGGTGTACAAGCCCTTGTGTGTTAATGATTAATGTGACTTAGTAGATCTTGTTCCAAATCCAGCCTCAACCCATCCACAACTAGTGACTTCACATTAATACATTTGGCCAATCCATCCTCTCAAAGTAACACAAATGCTTCCACCAAAGAATCACCACCACTTTGATAAAAAAAAAGGAGAAAGTAGGAAGCAAGGAAGGGCCTTAGTTAGTGGGAACAATTTTATTTGGTTTCATAACCAATGGTTGTAGCCCAGATGATTATTTTTTCTAAGGGATGTGCTTTGAATTCTCACTGTGTTGTTTTTTTTTTTTTTGGATTTTGCATGAGAACCACACCATGCAAAGACTTATTATTTTTATTAGCTTAGCTTCCCGATAATGGAGCAACGTCAGAATGGTAAGGAAAACCCAAGAAGAAAACATCCAAGCACCCAAGAGAATGGCCAGCACAAATGCATTAAGTTCCCTTGAAGTCACACCCTTTTCAACCTTTGAATCTTTCCTTAGTTTGAGAAATGCCCAATCACCGATTCATTGATAGTTCTTATTATTGAAGGAAAGGGACTGTACATTTCCAAGCTAAGAGAGACCATAGAAATTCATGGATGCATGGATGATGTGGACTCATTGTCTGTTATATCAGAAGAACCATACCTTAGTATCAACATTATAACTTAAAGGTAAAAGCTAAACATTGGCAATCAATAGAATACAGTTCATACCATCATCAGGAGCACTTATTAGGTGACGAATTAAACAAAATGAACAAACACACAAAGAAATAAAAGAGTATAAATGGTGTTGCAAAAAAAAAATAGGAAAAGTTAAAGAAATTTATAAAAGAAAAACTTAAAAAGGGAACTGAGGGCCTTGATTGATCAGCATAGGTGGCCATCTCCCCCAAGACTAAGTTGAAAGGAGGAGATCCAAAATAATGAGCGAGGTCGTTCTCTCTTAGAGGTATCATGTGCATTAACCATTCTAGATTCATGATAAGGTTTGGTCTGTTCCACATCGGCTAGTATTCTCGTATTGGAGCATTCGTTTGAATTTTTTAGGAGTTTCCAACTTCCCCAAATTAATGTTTTCAGGTTAAGGGTTGGAAGTTGGAGACACTCTTGCTTTCGTGCATCTATGCCTTCTACGTGGGTGTAAGTTGGTCCCCCAGTTAGTTCCATGCATGTTGGCTAATTGCTCTCTTGATTAGCTACCAACCACTGGGTGTCTTCTTGTTGTGTGGTTGCTACATACAAGCACTTGTGTATGTTAATTTCTTAGGCATACCGGTTGCATGTAGGTGATGCTGAACATTCCTACACATAATCACCCCCTGTGTCACTGTATGTGATGCATGGAACTTTCTTCTTCTTGATCTTCTCAAAAGTGTTTTCCTTAGATATTTCCAAGGAAAGATCATAGATTCCTAGGCATGCGTTTATGTTACTCAGCCATGCCCTCCCCATTATTATTGGGAAATCTCCTTTATCGTTGTTTACTTGTATCATTAGGAAATTAGCTAGGTATGACCACCCACACACAGTGGTAATGATGTCTTGCACCAGTCCCAAGGGAACAGTGATGGACTGGTCAGCCAGCTCTAAGCAAATATTACTCTTCTTTAGTGGAGGCAAGTTCCAAGCTTTATACATCTCTTGTGATATTAAGTTGACTCCGGAACCTAAGTCCAAAAGAGCTTTACATGGTTCATTCCCAGCAACTTGGAGATAGATTAAAGGACTTCTGTGGTCTGCAAATTTCTTGGGAAGGTGGCCCTCCTTAATCCATTTAGTGAAGGTATGTGTTAACATAACCATGTGCATTAAGCTCTATTTTTTGTTCGAAGGGAGCCCTAAAGCCTTATTTGACAAAGAAGTGTTCGGAGGTTCAATCGCTTGTGGTTGTGAGAGCTTGTTTGGGCTTTTGGTTCTAAAGAAAGGTCTTCTCTTTATGCGATTATCAGAACTAGCAGCGGGTTGAAGGTTTACAACTCTCATAGCATTGTGTTACTGTGGTTGAGTGGGGAGTTCCCCTTGCATTGCTGAAGTGGGTGGTCACGGAGCTATCGGTGTGAGAGTTGTAGATGAATTCAGAGGATGGTATGTATGTGGTGTGTTTCCCCCAGGAGAAGGAGTCCTATAATACTCCCAAGCTTGGTAGTGATGTTGTGGAGTCACATGACCAACAGAGTCAGATGGAGAGATTAGCTACTGCACGTAGTAGCCATATGGATTCGGTTTCCGGTAAGGGTATTGTTGCCTTGGTAGTGGCATTCCCCATGACTATGGGTATTGCTACTACTGGTGTTGCTCAATAGATTGTGACAGAGTTCCACTTGGATAATATGTTAATGGTTGGTGGAACTACCTTGGGTTACCTTGGGGATAGGGTAACTGTTGAGGTGCTTGCCATTTGTTAAGTCATGGGTTAAGTGCATACATCCCAACCTCTTATAGATGTGAGATGATTAGGCAACATCCCTTAGGATGGTCATACTGGCATATCTCACATCCACCATCATTTTTTGTATCAGAATCCACAACCTCTTCGGTGATAGCCATTTTACCCTTACCTTTGTTACGTGCATGATCGAAATCCCTCTTTTTCTTTTTATCATAGTCACTACTTCGCTCCTTATACTCCTCTACAATTTTGAGAACGGTTTCAAATCTACTATCTAAGGAGTCCCACATTTGGTCTACCTTTGCTGACACCTCTGTTGTTAATTTTTGAAGTAGCAAGGTTTTCCTATTCACCATCTCTTCGAGTGGTAACTCTTCCTCCTCCTCATAGAATCTCACTCTGCTTTTTTGGAGGGAAGGATCATGACTGTATTCTTCTGCACTTTCTCTCTTATGTAGCTCCCCTTCTTCCTTAGCTACTTGCTCCAAAAATCTATTAACCTAATGGGACCTAAGCTTTAATAATCTCCCTTGGGCATATGTTCCAAGGGTCCTCCTAGTTTCATGCCTAAGTCCATCTACGAGATGGCGTAGTTGATCTTGCTGTGAGTAACCATGGCCCAAGCAACGATGTAATAGTGCATAATAACAGCCCATGGTAGCGTCCAAGGATTTATGATTTCCCTACTTCCATACTTAGATTTTCTTTCACAGGTTGGACACCTAGGAGTACGTTTGATACTTATCGTTAAACAGTTCTAGCATCGTACTCCACCTTTGAATGGATTCCGATTCTAAGGACTGGTACCACCTTTCAGCTTCTTTTACGAGTGTCCTTGGAAACAACTTTAGTTTTTTCCACTTGTTTTTGATGTTCTACAAGGCACATGCATCGTGAAATTCCTATAAGTGGTTTTGAGGATCAGCGTTGTATCCCCCATCTAATCGTGGGATATTATTCATGTCTAATCTCTTGATCCTGCTATCTTTTTGGTGCATTGTAGGAATTCTAATGGCCTCCATAATTTCTAACATGCTTCAGGTTGCAAGTAGGGTTTCTTCATGGTCATTTCTTTCATAGCATCTATGATGTCTACGCAGTTCCCTACTCTCCCTTCTTCCATGTCATGACTCTCTAGAGTGCCCTCATCCTCTCTCTCAACTCTCTCATTGAGGTTTCTCATTCTGTTTACCCTTATCCTTACGGTTAGGTTCCTTATGACTGCATCTTGATATTGAAGGAGAGGGTGAATGTGATAATGAAGGGGAAGAAGAAGGAGAACCATTGCCATGATGATGTTTCCTACCTTCTCTTTGGTGGTCCTGGCCCCGATCGTGATGACGATCAGAATGCTCGTCCTTATCATGTGTTCGTGTTCTCTCGTTGAACACTTGGTGTTCGTGGGTATTAGAACCAGGATTGTGAATCATGGAGTGAAGGTTCTGATACACCACCTCCTCATCATCGTTAGGAGGGGGAACATCATTTGTGGAGAACCTATTGAAATAGGTTCACCACCCTCAATTTCTCTTAAGACGAGTGGAGCATTATGGGGTTCTTTGCCCTTCAATGATGTATAATATCTTTTCTGTTGCAAGTCCCGTTGACATTGCACCTTTGTGGGATGGTAGTCCCTTGCTTGGTGCTTGCATGCAAAGTATTTTGCATATAACTATGACATGTCTATTCGTGCAAGGGCACGAAGGAGCATGTTGGGGACTGCTCAGTCTGGAGGCAACACTATGTTACTCTCCAAGTCTCTCCAACACAATTGCTCATCTTGATGGAGGATAAAGGTAAAATTAGGTACATATTCATCGTGATGGATATATACCACTCAGAACTATTGAGGAACTGGCGGTTCTTGGTTATGGGTGTTGTGTAGCCGACTGTCTCTAGTGTTGTTCCTAGGCGGTGAAGTGCTTTTGTGCGAAGAAGAAGACATTTTCTCTTATTCAGTGTGTTATTTACTGTTATCTTATTTTTCTTTTGATTGATCCTAAGGGTTCGTTCTAGCTTCCCAACGATATGGATGATCTCCTATGTTCTACGTAGCGCACAAACAACCACATCCCTAGCAACGGCACCAATGATGAGTGGCGAGGTACCCTTACACTCAACCATATGAATATGAGCATCTCACGCATGATTCGGTCGAACTCCAAGGACTAAGTGCTTACACGCCCTAATGGAACACTTAGGGTTAATCAATCGTTGTCCTCCCAAACTTACTTGTATTGTCACGGTTGTATGGTTAAGTAAGTTTGAGGTATGTGATTTTTATATCTTTTATCTTTTTAATGCCTATTCTAGTAGGGAAGGGTGAAGAGAACTAAATAACTAATTTCCATTAACTATTCACTAACTAAGTTCTAAGTATCCTAGCATCAATATCTTTTCCCACTTGCCGCACACACCCTGAACCAGTGCAACGCTACTAGGATTACCAAATGCTACTTATTATTGGGTTACCAAGTGTTATACACGTGCTCGAAGCGGTAGTATTGAATGCACTTAACTAGGAGAGTCAAGGGTTGAGAGAGATTAATTATCTAGGAAAGAAATTAAGCATTTAACAATAATTAAATCCTATTTAGCTTAGTCCATATGCTGCAAGGTTTATTAGAAAGTTCATCTTTATTTCCATATACAAATGTGTGCTCAAGTAGAATTTGCTCGAATAAAGATCCGTTCACTTTGAGACTCCTACTGTGGGCACATGGAAATTATTCTAACTTTGGAATGGTAAAACTGCTATAGTTTGGCTAAGGGACTAACTCTAGATGTTTGAACAAGAGAAAGCCACCTCTTATTTATAGACATGATAGCGGGCTGCGATATCATGTACGTGATATCGCAGCTCATCAGGTAGTGATGGATGAATTTATAATTCATTACAAACAAGCATTACAAGTGTTACAATCATTAGTTAATTCAAGTTGTGACTTACCTAACATTTTCATCATGAGTTCTCTACCACTTCAAATAACATATAATGATATCTATGAGCAAATTCTAAAGTAGCCTAGCACCAGTTAAAAAGAAGATGTGGATCCTATGGATTGGTTAAGTCAAAAGGGGAGGGGGATGAATGAGTTATAAAAAATCACTTAAATAAAAATTACTGAAAATGCACACAAAAAGAAAATGAACTCACTAATGTGTATGGTAAAGCTCACCACTTCATATTCTACTTGAATTAAAATTGTGACTAAGGCCACCACTATGATAGATCCTTGGATGCTACACATTCCTCATAGGTTGAACAATCTTGGTATCCTACAGGAATTCTAAGGATATTATAAGATCGGGAATAAATTGGGATGCTCTTATAGGACATACTCACATACCCCTTAGGGTAGATGCAAAAAGTCAAATACTTGACCCTCTTAAGGTTGTAATGTAGATTTTCTTGTAGAGAGGATCTATGATCCATAGAGTTTCAAGAATTACAATAAGGATGTAAGTGTAGGATTCTTGATTCTTCAAATTAGATCTACACAAGTTATGCTTATATTAGTGCAATAGAATGAATGAAATAACAAGTTCTAGATTCAAATCCAAAAACATATAACATAATAATGATAAGGTTACGAATCTAAAAAATATGCACTCATGAATGATCTAATTAATTAAAATTCTAGAAGAAAGATATAGCAATGGTGGCATAGCTCCCAACAAACTAAATGAACTTCTAACCCTTTAACTAATTTCTAATCCTTGTTCAATATAAAGTGGTGTAGCTATTGATTGTTATGGATTGCTTGGACGATTAAGATATGAGCATATTCCTTTATAAAATCTGATGCCTAAGAAAGTTTTTCATGAAGAACTAGAGTTCAAGAAATGACTAGAAAAGGATTTTTTAATTTCCTTGAATAGCTACCTAGGGTATCTCGTTCAAGGCTTAGATGTCCACATTGAGAAGGTTGAGGCTTGAGTGAAATGTATAGAGCCTTTTGGGACGTCCACCCCTAAGATCTTGATTAATTCTAGTGGAACATCCATCATATGGAACATTCATCCTTAGGTATAGGATGTCCACAATCTAGGACATCTAGGCTAGAGCCTAAAACATATGGGTTAAATACAGGTTGAATTCTAAATTTTGTCAACTCTCAGCTTGGATGTTCATCATGAAGCTTGGATGTCTAGGCTACATCCAAGGTTGAGAAAAAATAATGTTGAATTGTTTAATCCTTGATTCCATTGGTGTAGGGACACCTCTTCTAATCTCCTTGTTCTATCATACATGAATGTTTTTCAGGTTTTAGGCTTGAAGAAGACATGGATGAGTGTGTCTAATTATATGTGTCTTCTTGTGTTGATTTTGTTGATGATGATTCTTGGATGTTTTGGCATGTTTTAGGGTGTTTTGGGCTCATTTTGATGAGTTTACAAGATTCTAGGATCTATGGGAACTTGTTTAGAGGCATCCAAAGGTTTTAGACATCAAAATAAGCATGTTTGTGTTTGGCCCTAAAAGCTAAGACGTCTGACCAGAAATTGGGATGTCCTAAGTTAGACATCCCAACTGTGTAGGTGACATCATAGGTGGGACATCCCACTAGAATTTGGAACATCTTGGGCCCATATGAGATGTCTTAGAAAAATAGTAGATGCCCCAACCGAGAGCTAGATTTTCATAGAGATGTCATGGCAAGGTTAGATTCAACCTATATAGATGGGGAAACTTCTAAAAACACTCATTCCAACTTGAGAAATAGTAAAAGAAAGATGGAAACAACCAAAGCAAGATAGAAACAACTGGGAAGAAGGTGAGAAAACTTGAGAATCTTAAGTTTAGTTAAGAAAATATTTCTAAATTTCTTGTCTTCAAGTTGCTTATAAATATTAATGTAATTCATCATTTTTGGTGCTAAACGCTAAAGTCCAAAGGCCCAAAACCTAGACCAAGAGCAAGATAAGGATATCTTGAGGAAGTGGAACTTGTACAAGAAGAGGGCTTCTTCAAGGAAATTAAGTGAGAGGTAAGGGAGAGCACTTAAGAGAGGTTAGAAGAATCTCTTATAAGTATTTTATCTTGAGCTTGGGATCCATTGTAAGAAATTGAGGATTGAGAGGGAACAAGTTTAGTCTCTAAGATCCTTGTAAGAGTTTTGATTTGAGTTTGGCTCATCATCTTTAATGTATTTCCTTTCAATTATGAAATTTTTCTTAATAAAAAGAAACTTTTATCTATTTCATTATGTTCTTATTTTCTAAGCTAGATCTACATGGAAGTTATGGATTTGCTCCTATTGGGATTTATTTAGGTGCAACCCCTGCATCAAATTCATATCAAAGTGAAGGTTTGAATGTTTCCACACTTTTATGTTGAAGTTTGATGTTTTCTTTGAATGAAAGGAATATTTGTATGGATATTTATGCATTTGATTTTGGATATCATTCTTGTTGCTTTAGGTATGGCTTTTAAGAAGAAGAGAAATCAAGAGCTTGGACAAGAGCTTCAAGAGTTTAAGAACTTTAAAGCTTTTGTAGTTAAAATGTAAGAAGTCCTTTCCAAAGTAAACTTCCATAAGCACTAAGATTGTGCAAAAAATTCAAGAAGGGACATGGAGAAATTCAAGAATAGCATGGAAAATATTTGAAGAAGAATTAAGAGAATATCTTCTAATCATCAAGACAGAAAGGAAGATGTAAAGTTTGGTAAAGTATAGATCAATGAGAAAAGGAGTTCTCAAGTATCTCTTCTTGAGCAAGAAAGTGCTCAATACTCAAAGGTTTTAAGGGAGGAAACCAAGAGCTTCATTAAGAGAACCAAAGATCTTCAAATTCCAAGATGGTGTATGCTACTAATCAAGGAGAGTTCCTACCTCATAAGTCATGTGAGTCAAAGAATCAAAGCCAAAAGAGTGTCAATGATCAAGGGACTTCTTCAAGGAGCATCAAGGATAGCATTAGAAGGTATGATACTCATTGTTTTTGCAATTATTCTATACCTTGTGGCAAGGGAAAGGAGATTCTAAGCCAAGTTGAGACTATCTCATGGGAGAAAGATGAGTTTTCTAGCCAAGGTATATGGAAGAATGATTGCTTTAATGATGTTTTTGATGAATCTAATGTTAAGGTGATGAAAGAGAGTTTACCTTTTGAGTTGACACCTCCAAAGTAGGATCAAGAGCTTGTTGATGATTCCTTTGAAGAGGAGAAGCCATTGGAATTAGGAACTCCTATTTGGATCTTTAATGGGATTGGATAGCCATATGTTGAAGATCAAGTTGAACTAAAGATAGAAGGGAGAAGGCATGAAGAGATAAGTAAGGGTGAGCTTTACCTTGTTGATGGTAGTAATGTCTCTCATGTTGAAGCTAGTGTGATGGATGCTAATTTTTCACTTCATCTTGGTAGTAATTTGTTCCATAATGATGATGATCATCATGATCATTGTGATGATTGTAATTGAATTGAGAGTCATGTTGTGACTTTTGATGTCGTTGTTAATGAGAGGAAGACTAATAATGGTAAATTATTTAATGATGGTGTCTATTGGGATAGTCATTATGATAATGTAATTATTAATGCAAGTGAAGATCTTAATAATGATGTGATTTTCTAGAATTTGAAGATTCTTGCTATTGATTATAGTAAAGATGAATCTGTGAATTGTGTTGATGGATTTGATTGTCTTGGCTATAAAATGAATGAGCAACATGAAGGTAATTTGCATGATGGTGCTAATGATGAAAAGAAGCTAAGTGATAGTCTTCCAATCACCAAGAAGAAGAAGGTGAAGAAGAGGAAAAAAAGTGAAGAACGGATGTTGGATTAAGGAAGCCTAATCCTTTTTCTTTTTCTTATTCTTTATTTGTTGCAGGTTTGAGTCATCATGGAAATGCAAGGAATGCATTCCAAGGAGATGATTAGATGAAGAAAGAGTGGTGGGATGTGAGGACAAGCCTCCATGAGCAAGTGAAGCTCAAAATCAAAACCTCAGATGATACTCATTCTCATGTTTGTAATGCATTGATTCATGATTATTGTGATGGCCTTGAGTCATGGGGGCATGATGCCTTCCAGCTTGTGAAAGATCATGAAACATGAAATTTTCAAGAATGGAAGAGTTGGTGTAGGGATACCTCTTTTGATCCCCTCAGTCTACCCTACATGAATGTTTTTTAGGTTTCAAGCTTGAAGAAGACATGGATGAGTGTGTCTTGTTAATATGTGTCATCTTGTGCTGATTTTGTTGATGATGATTCTTGGATGTTTTGGCATGTTTTGGGATCATTTTCATGAGTTTAGAGGGTTTCAAGATCTATGGGAACTTGTTTGAAGATATTTGGAGGCTCTAGATGTTAAAACACACATTTTGATGTTTGGCGTGGGTAGGTGAGATGTCCCACTAGAAATTGAAACATCTTAGTGATTCATCCCAATTACTTAGATAACATCTTGGGTAGGACATTCCATCAAAAGCTAGACATCCCAACCAAGAGCTAGGTTTTCATAGAGACGTTATGGAAAAGTCAAAGACAACTTGTATGAGTGGGAAAACTTCTAAAAATGGCCATTCCAATTTAGGAAATAGTCAAAGAAAGATGGAAATAGCTAGGACGAAGATAAGAAGACTTGAAAAACTACCGAAGAACCTCAAGTTGAGTTGAGAAAATGTTTTTAGATATAATGTCTTCTAGTTACTTATAAATGTTAATGTAATTCAGCGTTATTAGTGCCAAATCCCAAAGGACAAAGGCTAAAAACCTAGAGTAAGAGCAAGATAGAGATCTCTTAAGGAAGGAGAGCTTGTGCAAGGAAATTGAGGGAGAGGTACGGAAGAGCACTTGAAAGAGGTTAAGAGAATTTCTTATCAATGTCTTATCTTAAGCTTGGACTCCATTGTGAGTAATTGAGGATTGAGAGGAGACAAGTGTGGCCTCTAAGATCCTTGGAAGAGTTGTGAGTTGAGCTTGGCTCCTCATCTTTGATGTATTTTCTCTATATTATGAAAGTTTTCTTAATAGAAGAGAAGTTTATCTATTTCATTATGTTGTTCTTATTTTCTAAGCTAGATCTACTTGGAAGTTGTGGATTGGATGCTATTGGGGTCTATTTAGGTGCAACCCTTGCACCATCAATGCATTTTGGAATCCTTGAATTAGCTTCCTTGACTTTTACTTTGTCTTGGTACTTAGAAACTTAATTAATGATTGAAACACAAGCTTAGCTAAGCATACATTTCCATTTTCTAGTTTTTAAATTACCAAAATATGGGATAGATAAACAATATTCTCATTTTTGATGATTTCTAAAAACCTAAGAATGTGTGAGTAGCACGTAATCTAAATCACAAAAGATAGATCTTGAAAAGTATAACATATAAATGCTAAGAAGCTCAAGCTAAACATAAAATGTAAACAATTTCACAATATTACATAATCAATATAAGTTCATTAACTATTGCAACTAAAGAAGATAAAGCTTTAAGACTCTAATGAACACAACATATTAAAGCCTTAAGATAAATATGAAAAATATTTGAACTAAGATAATGTATGGGTACTGATACTAGAGCCCATAAACATAGTGTCCTCATTGTCTCTTCTCCTTTTTCAAACATTAGCTAAACAGGTGAAAAAAGTCACATATGCACTCATACTACTACTTTGTAGGTTGATACTTACGCTCCTCCTCATCATTACTGCTAGAAGTACAAGGCTTTCCATCCAAATCTAGCCATTCTAGTATAATTGCCTAGCACCTATGTAGATGAAGCTTATCTCTTAACCATGTCATGATAGATCACTAACCAACTAATTGAAAGTCATAAGTCTCACTTTAAGAGTGACACTATTGATAGGTCATTGATATTGAATGACCAAAGAAACTATCCATGATACCTTAAATGAATGGATCATCTATAATCCTCTGTCTCTTGGAAGAGAACTCCCCCTCAACTTATATCTCTAGCTAATATTAATATGGGTAATGAGGCTAGTCCTTATATCCCTATTGATCCTCCTACCAATGTTCTTTCCCTATAGGTGCTAGCTCCTCCTTAGAGTTCTCTACCATGCCTAAATCATAGCCCATGTATGGGCCAGCATCAAAAGCATGAGTATGAGAAACATGCTCCTTTGAATAAGTGAGGATCCTAATCATATCTTCATCTAAAATGGAAGAAAGCTCCTCCTACTTTGAGGTGCTAGACTACCTCCTCTTAAGCCTTTAAACTCATCTTTCCAACCTAGATAGGCTATAGCCTATCTTACTAATAGAGTTGCAAAAAGCTCACAAAGTATAGTTTAGGATGGAACTAAGCTAATTTTCAACAAAACTTGAATTAAAGAGATGAGGCATGGCTTTTGAGATGTTTATGATGATGTTTTTGTCCTATTGTGTCAACTTTCTTCTCTACATACTGAGCAATCTCATTTTTTCCATAGATGGTGGGCCTTTAAACAAATGCTAATCTATGCATTATTGCTAATGAGGCTAGTCAACAATGGGTGTCCAAATGTTTGGGCTTTGACATGTTTATACATGAAGTTCCTACTAATGATGTATGCAAAATCTAAATTTATTCCAACAAGTAAGCAATAGATGGCCAAGGCCTATTGGGTAAGTACATCATCATAACTCCCATCTTTTACTATAAGATTATAGTAAATTATGAGTGAATGATTAATGCATTTGTTGTCATGTCTACCCTATAAACTTTATGCTTCATTAGAAAGTTAGGATTACCAAATAATGATAAAATCCTTTAAAGTTAACAATGTGATATCGTATCTATGATAGCATTGCTCTGCTTACATCATCATAGATATGATGTAGTGGGTCCTGGTGTCCACTATAAATACCAACCTACCATCATGTTAAAGAAAAAACTTTTGTCCAACGTTGAGAAGAATTCTTGTAGTTTATTTTCTTGAATTACACTTGGCAATATAGTGAATGGCCGTAGTGTGGTGTTAAGTAATTGTACAGAATCTTTGTTCAAGTGAATTATTCATGGGCATAGTTCATGGTTAGAAATCAAGATCGAGATTATTTTCTATCATTGCAACATTTTACTTAGTTTACTTCTATTTAGTTCATTTTTCTGATTTAGTTTAATTTTTACCTTTTGATATGTTTACTTTTCTTTAGTTGTTTATAGTTTCTAAGTACTTTACTTTTCCATTGTTCATTAGTATGGTAGTATAAGTACAACTAGTTTCAACATATAGTGTAATCATTTGGTAATCCTAGTAGTGCTATTACTTGGCTTTCCCAATAGCATAACATTTGGTAGTCCTAATGACAGTTGCATAAGCCCAATATGTGAACAGTAAATCAGGAACAGATACTTATTGCCTATAGGATAGACAAGTTTCTTTACTTGCATTACACTCAGACTTAGAGTCTATTATTCTAGTTCAACAATGTTCATACTTAGTTTTAGTTTGAGCCAACAACATTAATATATCATATGCCTTACCAAGATTTAAATTGTACAACTTACACTTCACTAACTCAAAGTTAAAAGACAATGATCATGAATTAAACCCCAAATACTAGTGAATCTACATCGGCCATTTACAGGTTATGATTAGGTCACATGTGTACACTCATGACTCATATGATAGAGTTTAGAATACCCAACTTATTATTGGCACTATTGTCCAAGATGTGTCAATGTTCGCTAAGTAGATGATTTTACAAAGTTCATTATGTTAAAGAATAATCATGAAAATCATTCACACTTAAAAAAAAATTTCAAAGTATACACTTAAGGCATTAAAAATCTAATATGGCTTCTACAAACAAGGAGAAATCACCCTCTACTGGTGAATTTAATAAAAGTTATGATTGCAAATATAATGAAGAAGATTGGAGTGTGCCCATGCAAACTAGAATCTCCTACACTCACACTAGTCCATATGATCCGAATTTCAAATTTCTCTTTCACCAAGATGAACAACTGAGGTTGAGAGATTTATAGGATAACATTATTTTACCTCCAGAACATTCTACACCATCCATGCTACAAGCAAATCTTATAAGGTCAAACCTTGGCCATGTACAAGAAGGATACCATATCACAAAGCACATGCCTAGGTCATACCAATCAATAGCATAGGGAAGAAGGGATGATAGTATGGATATAAAACATGAGCTTGATAAAGAAAAGAAAGTATGATAAATTATTATCCTTGAGAAAAGAGACAATGTTATGTTCCACACAAAGAAATTCTATCAAACCCATCACTCTCAATCTCAAATACCAGTCATCCATATCAAAGATCTTATTAAAATATAATTTCATTCAACTCTTGTAGAAAAATCCAAAGAAGATAAGGAAGACTCCACATTTAAGAGGAACTCATGGCCTAAAACCTCCACTAAATTAAAATGGGACAAATCAAGAAGTTATAGAAGGAGAACTAGGTAGCATTGTTTTCCAACTTCTTTTTCTTCCTCCTCATACTCCTTCAAAGAGTATGATAGGAGAGAAAAAAGAATGAGGAATCATGATAGGGAAAGATGAAGGAATCCTGAGAGACATGAGCATCGAAGAAGACATCCTAATGAAGAAGAAGATAATTATGATCTAAGAAGAGAAAGGATTAGATATGAAGAGAGAGAAAATTATGAGAAATGAATGGGTTATCACTACAATAGAGCTTACAAACCTAAAGATTACGAAGAACTCCTACTGGTCACTTATAACATGGTTAATATTAGATATGCAGTGTATATCCCTACTAGGCATGTAAGGGACAGTCACATCAAGCAACTAGACATGAACAGTATTCGAAAATTTTTTGGACTTGTCCTAAAAAAAGAATGTTTCCTGGCTATTGGTTCATTTGTAACTATATCCTTTTGTGTAATTATTACCATGGAAGTTAGTTTGTCTTAAAATAGTAAGACATAAATCATGTAAACCTCTCTTAGATTCTGGATCAAGAGTCAACCTCATTCACAAAACATGTACAACACCTGGAACCTACCACCACTTAAGAAGATCAACATTTGACTAAAGCTTGTAGACCAGCTCATTACTATTTCACTTGGCCAAGTGGAAGATGTTATTAGTACCATTTTGTCTGGTCCTACCCTATTGACTTTTTAGTCATCCATGTGGGAAAGAACAAAGGGGGAATTCCTCATAATTATGGAAAGAACATGGATTAGCACTGTAGATGCTAAGCTTGAAATTAGAAACTTATCCTTAGAAATCTCCAAGGAAGATGAAGCTAGAATCATTTAGAGCTATAGAGTTCCATGTATTACATATAATGATAAAGGGTAAAATTGTGTGTAGAAAATTTGGGCCATCAAAGATAAGGCCATCATAGCATGCAATAGATGTATAGAAGACATGTGTATATAAAAATGTCCTTATGTAGCAACCACTCAACAAGAAGGCACCTAGTGGCTAATAACTAAAGAGAAAACTGAATCTAATATGTGCATGAAACCAACAAAAAAAATCACATGTGCCTATGTGAAAGAAATTGATAAGTTAGAATAATTGAAAAGATAAACTTCTCACATCGAGTCACATCATGAGGAAGATACTGAATGGAGGAGATTAGAGATATAAGAGATATATGAAAGAAAATTTTGATGACAAGGCATGATAACACAAAGAACAATTTTTAAAAATGACAAGAGAAATTTTTAGCCATAGCACAAAGTATACAAAATCCCTATGCTCAACCATACGAATACGAGCATACACACACGATCCAGTTGAATTCCAAGGACTAAGTGCTTATGAACCTTCACAAAACCCAGATAGGTTAGTCAATCGTTGTCTTCCCAAGCTTACTTGTATAGTGAAATTGTATGGTTAAGTAAACTTGAGGAATACAATTTTTATGTATTTTTTTATGTTTTATGTCCTGGTGCTACAAAGGTAGAGGTGAACTAATTATGTAACTAATTTAATTTAACTAATCGACTAAGCTCTAACTAATCCTAACACCAGCATTCGTTCCTACTTGCCGTACACATCCTAAACTAGTGCAATGCTACTGGGATTACCAAACGCTAATTGTTACTGGGTTACCAAGAGTTCCATGCATGCTCAAAATGGTCGTACTAAGTGTGCTTACTTGGGGGAGTTAACAAGGTGAGAGAGAGAGAGAGAGAGAGAGAGAGAGAGAGAGAGAGAGAGAGAGAATTAATTAATTAAGGAAAGCATTAAATAACCAAAAATAAAATTAAATAAGCTATTCTAAATGCTGCAAGGCTTATCAGAAAGTTTGTCTTTATTTCCGACCACAAAGTATGCTCAGGTACACAATGCTCGAATAAAGATCCATTCGCTTTATGACTCCTACTATGGGCACTCAAAAATAATTCTAACTTTGAGAAGGGAAAAAGGTAAGAGTTCTGGTAAGGGACTAAGACTAAATATGCAAACCAAGCACGCTTGCCTCTTATTTATAAGTGATGAGGTAGGTCCCAACATCGGATGCCCAATATCGCTTAGAAGGCTCTTATATCGCGGATGCGATATCGTGTCTCCAATATCGCAGTTCATCATACCCCCAAGACTGAATGAAAACTCATCCTAGAGTTCGTTACAAAATATTGGGAAGGTATGGGATTATTAACTGAATGACAATTGACAGTGACATGGGATGACAGACTCAAAGTGCCTGGTGAACAGATCGTCAGACATATTACAACATTGGTATTCATGCCCATTGTGGTGAACACTGTACATAGATGACATCCAGGCCTTCATTCGACAGCTTGAAGAGAAAGAGAGAGAGAAAAGAAAATGAGGCACATTGCTACTGATGTCAAAAATGTGCACTCCATTGTTTATCCGTAGCCATAATGATTAGCTTATTCCTTGTGTAATTGCTCTAGCTCCAGCTCATCCTGAGTGCTCGTTCTATCCCAGTCCATTGTTCATGTGATCGCCATCTACACATACAACACAGTCACGAATTAGCAAGGATATATAAGATATCATGTAGTTGATACCTTGTCTCGATATGAAGTGCATTGGCTAGGTTGTGGGTATGGCAGATATTGGGTTAGAGGTTTATGACTATTAACTATCCAAGGTGTAGGGGTAAGATAAGTATGGAATGGAAAAATTTGTGACAGGGCCTCCACGATTAAGAGCGAACCTTCGGTAGCGATAAGATGGAAAAGTTTAAAGAACAAGAAGGATAAGAAAAATAACAACAGTGAAGCCAATAAAATAGAAACAAAAATAGATGTCATTGATGGTGGTGAATGAGAAATAGTTGATTGCGAGAAATGTTTAAGGGAAAGTGCTTAATAATTGCACCAAAAAGGAATACCAGTGGGTCCTCCCTAAAGTAGGCTCATGCCCTTAATGACCTAATAAACTCAAAAACCAAAGAGTTCGTAGGCTCTCGGAATGACATATGGGAAAAATGGTTAAGAACTTATCGACAAGAGTTTACTGAAGAATAACAATGTGTCAACCAAGATATAGACTCATCATAAAACTGGCAATGAGGGTGGAATATGGGAAACAATAGGGAAAGAGAAGAGAGAATGGAATGGAATCCCAAAATTAAGGTTGTGTAAAGTCCCTTGTGTAGTATGTGGTTAAGGTGACTTAATACAATTCAATCCAACTCCAGATTTGAATTATCCACATCTAGTGATCTCACATCAACACATTTGACCAACCCATCCTCTTGAAGCAACAAGAATGCGTCCATCGAGTCACCACCGTTCCAATGAGAGAAAGATAGAGCAGCAGGAAGCAAGAAAGGGCCTTAGTTAGAGGGAACCTTCAGGCATGGGTAACATGTCTTTCTAGTGCCATAACTAGTGCTTGTAGCCCATATTTCATTATTATGTCTAAGGGGTATGCTTTGAATTCCCACCAGTTTTTTTTTTTGCATGAGAACCACACCATCTAAAGACTTATTTAGATTCATTCAACTTCATGATATCTGGTCAATAGCGAAATGGCAGGAGACTTATGAAAAACATCCAAGTACCCAAGAGAATAGCTAGCACAAGTGCATCGAATCCCCTTGAAGTCACATCCTTTTCAATCCATTGGAATCTTTCCTTGGTTTGAAAAGTATTAAGCCACTAGTTCATTAATAAGTTTTCTTAGAAAAAGGAACTGTACACTTCCAACAAAGGGAGACCATGGAGTTGAACGANGGCGAGGTACCCCTACACTCAACCATACAAATACGAGTGTTACACGCGCGATCCGGTTGAACTCTGCAGATGGACTAGTTGTGGCATCTAGATAGTTAACCTTAGGTCGCAGTTCACTATCTTCCTACCTGGACTAGTATTAGCTTTGTCACGTATGGTTTAGTCCAGAGTGAGGTGTATGATGGGTTTCTAATCTAATGCTACTCATGAAGGCAATGGAAAGTAATATTAACTAATCTAGGAGAGAAGGGTGAGAGAATCTAAACTAGCCTAAGTGCGATAAGCATTCGTTCCTTGATTATTAGTATACATCTTGGACTTCATGCATGACTACCACTGGGATTACCATGCATAGATCCTAGGTACACTATTGGGTTACCAAGTAGTCCCGCTTAAATGCTCGTAATCAAGTCGTACTCATTCCGCGTTCTAACATGAGTTTAAGGGTGAGAGAGATTAACTAGGAAAGCAGTAAATAACAATTAATTAAATGATTAAACTAAGTGAATGCTGCAATGATGAAGTAATCTCAATCTTTATTGCTGGTCATGTGCATGTCCAAGTACGTCACACTCGAATAAAGGATGCCGTACAATTACAATCACCACACTGCGGGCATACACTAGGAAATAATTCTAACTCTAAGAAGGAAAAACTACAAGGGTTTGGGTAAGGAACTAAGAACTAACTCCAAAACTCATCTGTCTACCTCCTATTTATAGATGAGGAGACAGGCCGCGATGTCTTGTATGCGATATCGTGGGTTGGGCTACGATATCGCGTGCACGATATCGCGGTCGCCCCAAATGATGACTCATCATACCCCCACGACTAAATGAAAACTCGTCCTTGAGTTACAGTGATTACATAGTGGATAGGTATGGCATTATTAGATAGGAAAAATGGGATTATGCCACAGTGTGAAATGAAAACAAAACAATGACACAACACATAGAATGTGCTACAACTACAAAAATTTTGGAACTCATGTAGTTCTAGGTGGTGGTGGCTCCTCCATTGGTGCTTTCCCTTTGTGTTGTGCTCCAGGTTTTGAGGGTTGATGACATTGAAGTATGGCCTGGAGCTTCTCCTCTTTGGTTCGAGGGTCTTGTGCTGTCCATGCTAATGTTCCAATGTTTGACGGAGTCAGCACTTCCCACGGATAGGGTAGTTACGGAAACATTTGATTGGCTTTGACGTACCAAGCTGCGAACACCCTTCGTTCCTCCTGATAGGCTCTGGCTTTATCCTTGTACTCTTGAATATCTACTAGCCATCAAGCCAAAACTGCTGTGACACCCTTTTGGCCTTGGTAGCTTGCCTTTACCACCTCAAGCTCAAAATTCGCAACTTCCAATTTTTCCAACAACTTCTTACACTCTACAAACTCTGCTTCGTATTTGATGTGGGTGGTTGCTACCTACTGCCCAAGCTTTATCCTTGGGTGCCCTGCTATTAACATGGCAAGGTTGGCATACCTCAAATTTGCCAACTCCATGTATTCTATCGAATCTTGAATCCGCAGATCTCGGCTCTTAACTTCTGCTTGGTGGGCAAAGGCATATGTGTCCAATATGGCCCACCAATCAGTGTGTTGAGCATGGATAGTGTTGATCTAGGCCTTGTCCATATGGATCTTCTTCTCAAGGATCTGTTTGTACATCCCCACCTGATCTTGAAAGTGTTCCTTTAGCTTCTCATGTCGTTTAGCCTCATTTTTCCACACGCTTATTTCAATGGCTGTCATTTGACGAATTGCGCGTACCTCCTCCATTGAGAGGGTTCGATTCTCCCTAGCTAAATGACTTATGTCTTGGTTGACCTGGATGAATTGTTCTCGTAACTAATGAAAGTGTTCCTCGAGAACATTCTTCTACTTCTCCACAGTGGTCAACCGAAGGTTGTCAGCAGCAAGCTCTTTATTTTCTTCTTGTAAGGTTTTGAGTGCTTTAAGATGCGCATGAGTTTGCGCTTGTGTTGTGAAGGCATCCAAAATAGCCTTATCTTTTTCATTAGCCACCTTTTTATTCTCCACTATTAGCTTAGTTAGTTACTCAGTTCAAAAATTTTCTAATTGGTCTGCAAGAACAAATTGCAGAGGATCCCGCTATACTGCTTGTAGGGCCACAAGTTGTTCTTACAATTTCTGCATTTCAACTTCAGCATGCTCGGCCCTCACTTTTGTTAAGACCAACTTTCCTTTTGTGGAAATGAGGTCTGACTAAATTACCGTAATATCCTGAGGGATGTTAAATAGGGATGTCATTACTTGCCCTATTTGGAGCAATCGCTCAAGCACATCCTCATGTTCAGCAGGAGTCATTGAGGTTCTGGCCAAAGTTTGAGCATCCTGTGCTCCTATGAGATCTACCGGTGGCACAATAGGTATATTGAATGATCCCTTGATGTGGTCTGCGACCACTTCTACAACTCATGTAGCATTTTGGTGTTGCATCACCACCACTGTGGCCCCTTCACCAGTTTTTAACTACACCTAGAAAGATGCCACGTTTCCTGAGATTTGTTGTGACCATCTACTTTCCCCTCCTCCTGTGTGAATAGATACTTCACCCCTTCTGTGATCCATAGAAACTGTGGGCTGAATGACATCATCGATGACATGGAAGAGGTTTGCATCATCATGAATTTCCCAACTGACCATCTCAACGATGGCCTTGAGATGGCTCATCGATGGTCTATAGTCTTGCAACGGCTGCTAATCCTAGCCTGTGCTGGGCCCTGCTTCCCATTGTTGGCTAGGACCTGTGCTTGGAGGTTGGCTAGGACCTACAAGTTGAGTTGTAGTTGGTCTAGCTGCTTGTTCTTCTTCTTCTTCTGGTCCTAACATCTCGCTAGTGATTTTCCTTGGAGCTAACAACTTTAACAATTCGACGTATGAAGTAGTCTGAGCTTTTTGGAGGACATCATTGGTGTACCCCCAGATACCAGTATGTTAGAAAAGCTTTCTGATAAGACAAGGGAAATGTAGCGCCATCTTCCTTGTCTTCCGTTCTTCGAACCTCCTCAGGATCTCTGTTAAATATAGATGGGGTAGGTTAGCATTAACCTTTCTCATCAACACTGCACATCTCTAGCTGCGTACGTTGATATTCTTTTTAGGCGCTTTGTGGAGAAGAGGTGATATGTTCCAATTTTAAAGTAAATCCTCTCTTCCGTCGTCAACTCACCAAATGTTTTATCTCTGCCATAAGCCCTTTCCAACCAATCCCATTGCACATCGGGGTCTGAATGGGTGGATAACTGAGCAACTTTGGGCCTTGTATTCGGAAGGTTTAACACTTCCAAAATGGCTTGTACAGAGAAATCAACTGTCACACCACAAATATTGATAGTGGTGCCTTGCTCCCTATTGTGCCAGAAATGGTACGTCTCCCCTAGGTACTAGGCAGCGCTTTCAGAGAGGACAGGCCATAAGGAAGATCCTTTGAGGTGCTCCCTAATGGCTTTAGGAGCAAACTCTACAAAAGATTCAAAGTTTAACTCCACAATCACTGCAGTGAATGCGGGCTTTTCATGGATGGCCTGAACACAATCTTGGGGCAATGTGAGATGTTATCCCTGTTCAGGCGCTGCAGCAGCTCCTCCTTCTACCTGCCCAGACTGTACGGTAGGAGGTTCCTTTTGATGAATACTGAACGATTGCTCCTCCTATTCTATATGTTGTCCAGCAGGATCTTATCTTCCACCTCTCTAAGATCGTTTGCTTCCACCTTGAGTAGGACCTTCCTATTATCCACGTTTCGAGGCCATCTGCAATCACATGGGGCCAAGCGTTAGTAAGGTTGTTTTTGAAATAAAGTTATACCTTACTGCCTACCTTAATTAATTAATTTTTTTATCTTCATGTGATCTTGCCCGAAAGATTGTAATAATGAGTCCATTTTACTTAGGTGGTTTTTTTTCAATTTTAGATCCCTGGTATACTTAGGGATTAAATGATTTTTTGGCACAATTATTCTAAGTGTTATAGCTAATTACCCTAGATGATGTCCTTTGGTAATGATAAATTCCAAAAAAGTTAGGCACTTTTCGACAGATGTCCCTCCCCCACGACTAAGGTGAACACTTTGGGTTGAAACAGGTTTAGACGAAGTTAAAATTGGAGTACTAGCGAGCGAGATAGAGCTTGAAAAGCAAAGGTGTCACACTCGCAAGTCATAGAGAAAATTTGAAAAACTCCCCCACATGAATGATGAGGAATGAGGCTAAGTGTTGTGGGGGGGGGGGGGGGGGTTGCCTATTTATAGGCTATGGGGACACGATATCGCTTACGATACATTGCGTACGTGATATCATGACCCTAGTGACATTGAGGCACCACAGAAATACCAAATTTTTTTAGGGATTTTATTGAAATTAATGTTGTAACTTAGAACATCGAGCTATTATGAAGGGGTTCTCAGGTAATTTGATGGTTTTGAAGGCATGAATAATTATCTGTGGGCTTTGTCAATAATGATCTGTGGTAGTAGAGAAAAAGGCTATGTGATGGTACATAGGAACATTGATTCAGAGGGATAATAATAAGGAAAGAAGATTGTTGAAAATTATGCTGAGGGTAAGAGTTGGTGTGTGTGAGCTATGTTATAAATGAAGATTACAAAAGATTACACAAGTGGGTCCTCCCCAAAGCAAGTTCCAACCTATAATGCCCTTGTGTAACCACACTTAAAGTGTTCGTGGGCACTAGAAGGGTTAAATGTAATCCACACTGACTTCACAAAACACACACATGTAAATATCACTGGAATGAGATAAGAATTCTATGTTACACACAACATGAGCTACAATTACAAGAATAGTGAGATGAGATGAACTATAGAAAGGGATTGTAGGGATTCGGACATGAGGTAACTGACCCAGGCCACAGTGAATCCTACGTGTAAAGAATGATTAACGTGTCATTAACCCGTTGTTCCAAGATCAGGACCAAGTCCATTCCTCTAATCAATGACATCACATTGTTTCATCCCATGATGAGCAACTATGAGAGTACCATAACAACAAGGCATATGATCACTTGGCATTTTATTTAAGGGAGGAGTGACTTTTGTTTTGTGGTACTTCCTTTCTTCTTCTTCTTCTTTTCTCTTTTTTTTTTGAATACTGAATCCAGAGAAGCCGCCAACCTTCAAGCATGAGTGCATGTCTTTCCAGTGGGACCCCCTAGAATAACATTGGATTTTTGAGTGCCCTTTTGATTACTCTTACTCCCATTTTCATTAGATTTACAAAGATCTTAGTACAACCATGTTGCATGATAACTCCCATAAATGTCACCAAAGAGAATCTGCAAGTCCCCTTGATGTCGCATCCTAATCATTCCCTCTTGGTCCATCCTTCTTTATTCTTGGTACAATGAACATAGAATTAATTTTAAGTTTTTAAGAATGTCAAGAATATCACTGTACCTTGAACAGAACCTCTTATTTGTAGAATGGATGAGTGGGTGTAATGGGCTCACTGTCCACATAAGTGATCACTCAAGACTCGATAACATAGAACACACCTCAACCAACGAGCCACATGAGTGTTTTATTCGTAGATGAGATTACTTATAAAAATGTAAAGAGACAAAAAGACGAAAAGATAAAACAAGAAATTGAAAAATGAAAAATTGGAAAACAAAAAGTTGTAAAATTAAAGAAAATGAAAAGTATTTATTAATCCTGCTTGCTATTAGAATGGGGGATATCCCTCATAACTAATTGGTTGAGGATGGCAAGGATTAATAAATGGAAATTGAGGATCCTTGCATGTTGAAAATATTGGGACTCGGTCATACTTACCCAATCAGGGTTCACACACTTGATTATAGTAAGCATAGTGGGGCAATTTATACGATGTAGTTCCCAGATAACGATTTGACCCACTATGATATTTGGGACTATTAGATGGTATGCAAGGATTAGGATGTTGCCCTCCATGTCTGTGTTCATTAGGCCATATGCTTGTTGGAGTGTTAATTGGTGGCCCTAATGAAGTAACATGAGGCGTTGGGTTTGAAGATAAGGGTGCACCTCAGGGTTGGACTTGTGCTGAGTTGGAGGATGCAGTGGCCTCGGAATTGTGTTGTCCCTTCTTAGGTCACTTCCAAAGAAGGGATGCCTTCGATGTTGCTGAGGTCTTTCACTACTATTGGAAGTAGTAGCACAAGTAATGTTCGTGGGTTGTTGCTGAAGTGCAGACACCTTAGGAACAGCTGGTGTCAATGTAGAAGGAGGGAAAAATGAGAATGTTGAAAGTTAGGAGGAGTATAAGGTGCACAAGGTGGTGGTTGTGTTGAACGCATGGGTTGATAGTATTGAGGAGAATGGTACTATGGTGAGATAAAGTGTGTTGGCCTAGTTGGGGAAATAGGATGTTGAACAAGATAAACATTTGGATTCGGATGATACAAAGGATGTCTCCAGTTTACTGGTGGTCTCCCCCACAACTGGGATTGTTGCCACTATGATTGAACATAGTATCTCTGTACGAACTCTGGATGTAACATATTTCCCCAATGCTCATGTAAATGTAACAATATTGGACATTGGCCATTGGGGTGATCGTACAAGCAAATGGTGCATTCATACAGATGATTGGCAATTGAGCTCTTATTTTCCTTATTCCTTCTTTCCGATTGCCTAATGTTTTGTCCTACTTCTTGCGTTGTCAAAACTCTATCTCCAATACTATCAATAAATTCTCACACTTTTGATACGTCCATTCCAACATCTTATTGTTCTTTGCCTCGGCTTCTTCTAATGTTTGTTGTGTTGGCAAAGATGATGTTTCCACCTTAAGATTGGTTGATTTCTCCTTTTTATGATTATGGACCTTTGTTAAGTTGAGATTTTGGTCCCATTGATGTTTTTCAACACTCTCCCATCTAACCAGTTCTCCTTCTTCTTTTGCTACTCACTTAATAACCTCTTGGACTTGATGGGTTCGTAGTTTGTATAGTTGACCTTGGGCTTACATTCCTAAGGTCTCTCTTGTTTCATTACGTAGCCCATCAATGATATGGCACACTAGCCATTCCTCAGAAAACCCATGGCCTGGACAGTTTTTTAACAGTGCATAATATCTTTCTAAGGCTATGTCCAAGGGTTCATGTTATGCTTGTTTCCATCCTTGGATTTGTTTCCTCAAGGCTAACACTCTTGAGTAGGTTTGATATTTTTTGTTAAAGACTTCTACCATTGTTGACCAACATCATATTGAATTTGGTTTTAATGAACTATACCATACTTTTGCTTGGTCAATGAGTGTCATAGGGAACAACTTGACTTTTTGCCAATCTTTATCAATGTTGTTCCATGTACAGCATCATAGAAGGCTTGTAAATGTTGATGCGGATCTAAGTCATAGCCTCCTAAAAATTTAGGAAAGTTGTTTAAATTGAACTTGGGTAGATGGCTCTCTTTACGATGCCTATGTGAGATTCGAATAGCCTCTTGTATTTACGTTAAGCTTGTAGTGGCCAGTAGGGGTTCATCGTCATCAGTTATGTTATGCTTTCATGCGTTGGGATGACGTTGCCTTCGTTCATGTTTATAAGAAACCCCCACTTCAGGTTGTGTACTCCAATCTTCATTGTCATATAGTTCATTGGTTCTCCAATGAACTTCCTCACTAAGTGTGGCATTATTGTAATCTTGTAGGAGAGGCATGGTTGTGAAGTTGTGTGTGAATTTATGTGTGACTTTTTATAATTATTTCTTTCTAAAAGATATATCGTTAATTCCTTTACAATGATCTTGTATGATATAACTAGTCTAGACAACTAGCACCGTCCTAGGCAACGGTGCCAATGATGAGTGGCAAGGTACCCCTACACTCAACCATACAAATACGAGTGTTACACGCGTGATCCAATCGAACTCCGCAAATGGACTAGTTGTGGCATTTAGATAGCTAGCCTTAGGTCGCAGTTTGCTATCTTCCCACCTAAACTAGTATTAGCTTTTTCATGTATGGTTTAGTCCAGAGTGAGGTGTATGATGGGTTTCTAATCTAATGCTACTCCTGAAGGCAATGGAAAGTAATATTAACTAATCTAGGAGAGAAGGGTGAGAGAATCTAAATTAGCCTAAGTGCGATGAGCATCTGTTCCTTGATTATCTGTACACATCTTGGACTTCATGCACAACTACCACTAGGATTACCACGCGTAGATCCTAGGTACACTACTGGGTTACCAAGTATTCACACTTAAATTNGCGGGCATACACTAGGAAATAATTCTAACTCTAAGAAGGAAAAACTGCAAGGGTTTGGGTAAGGAACTAAGATCTAACTCCAAAACTCATCTGTCTACCTCTTATTTATAGATGAGGAGACAGGCCACGATATCGCGTATGCGATATCATGGGTTGGGTTGCAATATCGCGTGCACGATATCATGATCGTGATATCATGGTTGCCCCAAATGACGACTCATCAACAATGGTGTAAGACCAAAAATAAGTAGATATGAAAAAATTTGTAAAAAAAAATATGTAAAATAAAAATGTGTAAAACAAAAATACAAAAAGAGCTGAGGGCTTAGAATGGTTAGCATTGGTGGCCCTCTTCCCCACGAATGAGTTGGGAGGAGGAGATTCGAAATAAGGAACAAGGTTGTCCACCAACAGAGGTAGTATTGTTGTTGGCTATGCTAGGCTCATGGAAAGGTTTGGTTTGTTGGATGTTGACCAACAATTTCTTATATGGGCTGTCACATTTGTAAATCATCATGGCTCTTGAAGGAAAAGTTACGTAAATAATATAAGGTCCTTCCCATAGCATTTGAAATTTAGTGCATTGTGGTACATGTGTGGGATTCCAATAAAGAACCTTATCTCCCAGTTGGTATTTAACTTTTCTAATTTTTAGGTCATGACATCATTTATTAAAGACCTTGTGCAATTCATTAGATGATAGGGTGACTAATTGATTCTCATGTAGCAGGTTAAGGTTCATTAACTACTCTTTTTGTGCTAGATTAAGGTCAAGGTTGAGGTCACATGCCGTAGATAATGTACAGAGTTCTGCTTGAATAGGAAGTGTTGGAAGTTTACCGCACACTAACTCATAGGGAGAGTAGCCTATAGGGAGTTTCCACATGGAGCGGTATGCCCACAGAGCATCATTCAGCTTGGTGCTCCAATCTCGCCTATACTTGCTAATGGTTTGCGTTAATATTTTTGTAATCTCCCTATTGGTAACTTTGGATCTACCATTCACTTGAGGATAATAAGGTGTAGTCAACTTATGTTCCACTCCTAAGCGTTGCATTAATTTTCAAAAAGTTGCACCTGTGAAGTGTGTACCATTGTTAGAAATAAGTGCACAAGGCACACCAAACCTATTTACGATTTTTTGTTGAACAAATTGTGCAGCAGTAGATGATGTGCAGTCCGTAATAGCAGTTGCTTCTACCCATTTTGTAAAGTAGTTAACGACAATGATAATGTAAGCATTTCCATTGGACATTGGTGTAATAGGCCTCATAAAATCAATTCCCCATATGTCAAAGGGTTCTAAAGGTTGAATCCATTATTGTGGACCCTCCATTCTAGCAGTCATTCCCCCATCACGTTGGCCGCGCTCACAAGATCGGATGAAATGATGAGTGTCTCGAAACAATGTAGGCCAATAATATCCTGCAAGCAAGATTTTAATGGATGTTCGTCTCCCTACGTAATGACCCCCACAAGGGCCCTCATGAGCATCTTGGAGAACTCATAATTGATCTACATCGGGAACACACCATCAAACCAAGCCACCAGGGCATACTTTATAAAGGTACCCATTGATTTTCATGAAATACTTGGGTTGGTGTAGAAACTGCAGTTTCCTTTTAATGTCAAGCTCTTGCGGTATTTGTTATGTAAGGAGATGGTTAAAAATGCTACTATACCAATTTATCTCCATGGTTAATTGATTATTTACTACACCTACAAAGAGGAATTCATCAAGAAAGGGATCTGAAAGCAGATATTCATCCTCCTTGTTGTCCCATTTTAAGCGAGATAAATGATCAGCGACATTGTTCTTGATGCTTTTACGATCTATCATCGTAAGATGGAACTCTTGTAAGATTATGAGCCATCATATGATGCAAGGGGTCATCGTTGCTTTATTCAGCAAGAACCAAATTACACCATGGTCTGTGTGTACAAATACCTTATAGCCCAATACATAGTGCCTAAACTTATCTAGTGCAAACACTACAGCCATCAATTCCTTTTTCATTATGGTGTAGTTTAGTTGTGCACCAGCAATATTTTGACTTGCATAGTGGATGTAATAAGGATGTTTTTGGTCATCTAACTGTGTAAGTATGGCTCCTAGAGTATAGTTGGATGCGTGAATCATTATGTGGAATGGTCTAGACCAGTTAGAAGCTTGTAGAATAGGTGTTTCTACAAGCTTCTACTTCAAGGTTTGAAAAGCTAGTTCACATTCCTTGGTCCATTCAAAAGGAACATCCTTTTTCATTAATTCAACCAATGGTTTTGCAACCTTAGAAAAGTTCTCAATGAAGCGTCTATAATAGCTAGTGTGTCCAAGGAATGATTGGATGTCTTTTACAGTTTCAGGTTGATGCGTGATTCCTTGGATGACCTTGATCTTTTTAGGATCTACCTCTATACCTGTTTGTGAAATCTTATGCCCTAATACTACGTCTTCTTGGACCATTAAATGGCTTTTTTGCTAGTTGAGCCTTAAGTTGGTTTCAACACATCATTTTAGTACTTGCTCTAATCAGTCTAATGCTTGATCGAAGTATACTCCGTAGGTGGAGAAATCCTCCATAAAGACCTCTACACTGTTCCCTATTTGTTGCTGAAAGATACTTGAAACCAAATGTTGAAACATTGCAGGAGCATTGCATAAGCCAAATGGCATCTATTTGTATGCAAACGTTCCCCAAGGACTCGTAAATGTGGTCTTGGCTTTGTCTTCTGGGGCTATATGAATTTGGTTGTATCCACTGTACCCATCTAGAAAACTATAGTGGCGATGCCATGTAATGATGTCTAAGACTTGGTCAACGAAAGGCAATGGAAAGTGGTCTTTGAATGTGCCATGTTCAGTAGCTTGAAGTCTATACACACCCTCCATTTACCTTCCTTTTTGGGCACAATGACTAATGGACTAACCCATTTCCTATCAACAATGGGGTAGATGAACCCAACTTTTAGAAGCTATTCAATTTCTTTCTTAACCATTTACTTGAGCTTTGGGTTTAATCACCTCTGCGGTTGTCGTCGAGGCTTCATGGAGGGGTCAATGTAAATTCTATGTTGGCATATCCTAGGATATATTCCAATTAATTCAGGATATGACCAAGCAAAGGCTTTCGACCATTTGTTCACCATTTTCAATAGTCTCTCTCTTTTTTGAGGAGCGAGCTTAGCATTAATAATTACCAATTTTTCATTTTTGAGAAGTGTATACTCCATACCAATGGCAACAGTTTTATCTCCAGGGGCTCCTACTTAAAGTTATTAGGGATTTACAACTTTCCCTAGTTGATATTTTCAATGTCGAGACTCGGAAGTTGGCAATGGACTTGCTCTAATGTGTCTATGCTATCGATGTAAGCGCAAGTTAAACCCTTAGTTAGTTCCATGCATATAGTTGAATTTTTCTCTTGGTCAGCTGTTAGCCACTGGGTGCCTTCCTGTCTTGTGGCTACTACATACAGGCATCTTTGTATGTGAGTTACTTGTGCACACTGGTTGCATGCAGGCAATGTTAAACGTTGTACAAACTAGGACTTCTGCATGCAATTACACCCTATGTTACTATATGCAATGCACGGAACTTTATTCTTCTTAATCTTTCCGAACATATTTTCCTTTGATATTTCTAGGGAAAGATCACGTATTCCTAGGTGTGTGTCAATTGTGCTTAGCCATGCCCTTCCCATTATGATTGGGAAGTCCCCCTTACAGTTGTTGACATGAATCATTAGGAAATTAGCTAGATACGACTATCCACAAACAACAGTGACAATGTCTTCCACTAGTCCTAATGGGATAGTAATGGAATGGTTAGCCAACTCTAAACAAGTGTTGCTCTTTTTTAATGGAGATAGGTTTCAGGCTTTATACATTTCTTGAGAGATTAAGTTGACATTGAAACCTAAATCCAACAGAGCCTTGCAAGGTTCATTCCTTGCAATTTATAAATATATAAGAGGACTCCCAGGATCAGAGAATTTCCTAGGAAGATGGCTAGCTTCATCCAATTGGTAATGGCATGTGTTAACATGACCGTGTGTGTTAAATGTGGCCTTTAGTTTGAAGGGAGTTTTGAAGTTTCGAATGATACTGAGGCCTTTGGAGAGTTAGCCACTTGTGACTGCAAGGACTTAGTTGGACTATCGATCCTAAAGAAAGATATCTTCTTTGAATGGTTGTCGAAACCAGCAGTAGGGTGAGGATTAACAACCTTTGTAGCGTTACGTTGCTATGGTTGGGAAGGGAGCTCACCTTGCATAGCTGGAGTAGGTGGTAATGGAGTTAAGGATGGAAGAGATGCAGTCGGGTGAGAAGGATGGTATGTTTGTGGAGCATTGCCCCTAGGATAAGGAGTCCTATAATACTCATGGGTTTGATAGTGAGGTTGGGGAGTAACATGACTAGTGGAGTCACATGGAGAGATTGGCTGCTGCACATAGTATCCATACGGGTTAGGTTGTCAGTAAAGGTACTGTTGATGTGGTGGTGGCGTTCCCCATGATTGTGGGTGCTGCCACTATTGATACTACTCATTTGGTTGTGGTGGAGTTCCACTTGGATAATACATCAAGGATTGGTGGAACTACCTTGGGTTATCTTGAGGATAAGGTAACCTTTGGGGTGTTTGCCTTATGTTTAATCATGGGTTGAGTGCATACATCCCAAACTCTTGCAGATATGAGATTACAGGGCAACATCCCTTGGGATGGTCATATTGGCATATCTCACATCCAACATCATTTTCTATATCCGAATCCACAACCTCTTCGATGATGGCAACTTTTCCCTCACTCTTGTTATGTGCATATTCAGCTTCTCTCTTGTTCCTCCTTTCTCTTGTTACATGCGTATTTAGCTTCTCTTTTTCCTCCTTTCTCAATCACCACCTTCTTCTCTAGACTCCTCTGCTATTTTGAGAATAGTTTGAAATCTATTACCTAGGGAGTCCCACATTTGGTCTACCTTTGCCGATACTTCCAATGCCAATTTTTGACTGGGCAAAGTTTTCCTATTCACCATCTCTTTAAGTGGCGACTCTTCCTCATCCTCACAAAATCTAACTCCCTTCTTCCGAAGGGAAGGATCTCTATTATATTCTTCCATGCTCTCCCTTTTTCTTAACTCACCTTCCTCCTTGACAACTTGCTCCAATAGTCTTTGTACTTGATGGGCTCTAAGCTCGGATAGTCTTCCTTGGGCATAAGTCCCAAGGGTTCTTCATGTTTCATGCCTAAGCCCATATATGAGATGGTGTAGTTGTTCCCTCTACGAGTAATCATGGCCAGGGCAATGATGTAATGGTGCATAATATCGGCCCATGGCAGCATCCAAGGGTTCGTGTCCTCCTTATTTCCATCCTTGGATTTGCTTTCGCAAGTTGGACACTCATGAGTACATCTAATACTTATCGTTGAACAGTTTTAACATGGTACTCCATCGACGAATGGATTCCATTTCTAAGGACCAGTACCATCTTTCTACTTCTGTGATTAATGTCCATGGAAACAACTTAAGTTTTTGCAATTCATTTTCTATATTTTGTAAGGCACATGCATCATGGAATGCTTGTAGATGATTTTGAGGATCAGCATTGTACCCCCCTTCAAATCGTGGGATATTGTTCATGTCCAATCTCTTGATCCTACTATCTTTTTGGTGCCTTGTTGGGATTCTAACGACCTCAATGATATCTAGCATACTTTAGGTAGCAAGTAGGGGTTCATCATGATCATGTTGTCTATGGTGTCTATGATGCCTATGTTATTCCCTACTCTCCCTTCTTTCAATGTGTGTTTCTCTAGAATGCCCTTGTCCCCTTTCTTAGCTACTTTGTCTATGATTCCTATTTCATTTACCATTATCCTCAGAGTCTTTCCCTTTTCAACTGCGTCTAGATCCTGAAGGAGAGGGGGAAGGAGATGATGAAGGTGAAGAGGAAGGAGGACTGGCACCATGACGGTGCCTACTATCCTTCCTTTGATGGTTGTGGGCTCGGTCACTGTTACGATCAGAAGGCCCATCTTTGTCATGCATTCATGTTCCCCTTTTGGACCCTTTATGTCTGTCAGTACCAGAATCTGGGTTATGGATAGTTGAATAAAGATTCTGATACACAACCCCTTGACTAAAGTCAACAAGAGGAACATCATTTTGTGGAAGACCTCCTGAGGCAGGTTCAGCACCCTCGTTTTCACTCAGGACATACGGGACATTTTGAGACAACTTTCCCTTCACTGATTCATAACATCTCTCCTGTTGTAGGTCCCTTTAATGTTGTGCCTCTGTGGGTCGATACTCTCTCGTGTTGTGATCATAAATAACGTACTCTACTTGTAAGTGCTGCATACCAATCCGTGTAAGAGCACAAAGAAGCATGCTTGGGATTGAGCGATCGGGCGGTAACACTATGTTACCTTCTAAATCACGCCAACGCAGTTGTTCATCCTAGTGGAGGATAAAGGTAAAGTTTGAACCTACCATGCTTTAGTTGTGAGCATGTTTATCATTACCCCTTTTAAGATGCCTCAGTTATAGTACTGTACTCACAGTACTCGAGACATTTCTATTTCCCAAAACTTGGCTTGACTATGATAATTCTCATATTGTAAGGGTAGAACACATTTTTCATAGTCTTTGAATTGGATAAATCCATTTATGCCACCACAACCACCACCAATTGCAATACGTGATCCTTTGATAGCCATGGTACCAACTCCAGCATCAACTAAACCAGATCCATCATCATAGTCTAGGACACAAACTTCATCACCTATGATAGCATCCCAAATGTTCAAAAGGGGTCCCCTGGTCCTCCAATAACTACTTTATAGGAATCGATATGCACCAAACTAACTAGACCAAAATGATTATCAAGAAGGGCATAGGGTTCTGCATCTTGTTGACTTCCAGTATTTCTTATGTCCCAAAGCTTTGCTTTTCTGTTAAAGAAAATGATATCAAAAACTTTAGTTNTAGTGGCTCTGGTTCAAGAAGCTGTGTAGGAATGGCACGTGGACATGGCTCGCCTATTGGATTGAAATGCATAGGTCCATTGTGCTATGTTGCTAGCAGCTCATCTATTATAGCAATTTATTTGAGTTCTATGAAAAAGGCTACAACTGTGTGTTCAGGCAACAATGATTTGCNGTCTTTGAATTGGATAAATCCATTTATGCCACCACAACCACCACCAGTTGCAATACGTGATCCTTTGATAGCCATGGTACCAACTCCAGCATCAACTAAACCAGATCCATCATCACAGTCTAAGACACAAACTTCATCACCTGTGACAACATCCCAAATGTTCAAAAAGGGGTCCCCTGGTCCTCCAGTAACTACTTTATATGAATTGATATGCACTAAACTAACTAGACCAGAATGATTATCAAGAAGGGCATAGGGTTTTGCATCTTGTTGACTTCCAGTATTTCTTATGTCCCAAATCTTTACTTTTCTGTTGAAGGAAATGATATCAAAAACTTTAGTTAACAAAAAGTGCAATACACACCAAACTATAAAATAATATAAAATTCCTTTTTATTAAACATTTTCTAAACATCATTTGTACTTTTTGGTGCCTCCACTACAAACTGTAGTTTTTGATCTTGAGATGTCAAATGCACACAAATCATTGTTGCCTGAACACACAGTTGTAGCCTTTTTCATAGAACTCAAATAAATTGCTATAATAGATGAGCTGCTAGCAACATAGCACAATGGACCTATGCATTTCAATCCAATAGGCGAGCCATGTCCACGTGCCATTCCTACACAGCTTCTTGAACCAGAGCCACTAGAGATGATTGTATCCCAAACTCGTAACTATTCAGGAAGAGCACAAGAACCTTAATATTTTTGGAACCCAATTATTCTCTACCTAAAAGTGTTGTCTAGCAACATTTTTAAAAACTTTACTAGAGCTTCTCCAATAATAATAACAATGATACGCAAAAACTTAAAAACACATAGGCAAGCACATGGTGTGCACATATACCCATCAAGTAAAATAAAGCATTGTAATGTTGAAAAACATAAATGCTAGCAATCTCAACAAATAGAATCAAACATATGCTAAATGAAGTGGTGTCACATCATGCAAAATTCATGTAAACATATACAAGGACCACATAAGAGAATACCAAGAATGAATAATACCGTTAATACCATAGTACAAATATCTCCAAGATTGTGGAACTTGGGGCAATAGCTCACATCAGGTCTTGTCAACTTTTGATAAATTTCCAATGAATTTTCTAAGTCCTTCAGGGTATAAAGTATATACCTAACATATCTCCAAATGTTCATTAATTAGTCTTAAATTATCTACGTCTTTAGAGTGCGCTTCACTTGATTAAGTGGAAGGTATCATTAAGTTCATTTTCATATCATTATACAGATGTTATCCAAGAGTCTAAATATGAAATAATCACATTCCTTGAAGGCCACATTTGTAGTTTTCCAAAGCAACATCATTTCTACAATATATTTTGGTTTTGCATAAATTTAGCCAGTGAATCTACAAAATACTTGTCCTACAATTAGAGAAATGTCTAATCCAGAAACTTCAAACTTCAAACTTCAAATTGTGCATTTTATTGTTGGCACTAGAAGAAGATCCAGGAGATTAAGGGCCATTCAGGAGTCCCTCACCAACCCCCACTCTAATTCATCCTCTTCATCTTCTCCACCCCTCCACTGCCCACACCCCCATCATCTTAAACACCATAAATCAACCACAATGTCCATGCCATCAAATGAGGAAGACCTCTAGGACAATGTTCTATAACACATGCATGTTCGTTCCATGTGTTTGAGTTGTCTCACACTGCTAAGGTTGGACAAATCCACCAATAGACAAACCTAATGTGTGTGATGGCATATCTAAATAAAGAAGGAGATAATGAGTGTTTCAGACTTCTGTAAAATGCTTGTGAGGCTCTGAAGTATGAGGATCTTAGACATGAGCTACCTCAAAGCCATGATGAACATTTCCTCTCCTGCTTCAGGTTCTACATCATCCCCAACTTTAGGTTTGGGTTCTCAAATCTCTCTATTTTTTTGTGTCCTATTCGGTTATTCTTGTCCTATGTGTTCTTCCTAGAGTCTTCTCGGCCCCTATTTGGAATACAATGTTGACCTATTGGTTTTTTTCATGACTGCTGATCTGTTCTGATGTTGTCTAACGCTTATTGGTCATTTGTGAGTCATGTTTATCCATGTTCTCATAGCCGTTGGTTTGTCTTGTGTCCCTAGCATGCCATGCTCCCTTTTGTAAAGAGGCATTTTTGCCCAAATTCCTCTCAAGAAAGAAAAAGACTAGAAGATGTGATGCTAAGTTGCAAAAAATTGAATCTCTTTACGAATTTCATTTTTTTAAAATGTTTATATTTTATATGCATGTAAATGTGTGTTTGTCAATGAGGTAGTCATGGTTGAAGCATGCATCATATGGTATGCAAGTCACAAGTTCAAACCTAAGGAGAATGTTGAGACACTTGTTAACTCGAGGGCATAGTAAAAAGTTACATTTAGGCTATGACATCAAGTAGGAAGTCAGACAAATAGAAAGTCATTGTTAAATTCTTTGCTTACCTTAGTAATTTGCTCATGTTGATGGGACAAAGGTGCTGCCATGATAATGATGTAAATGTGTGCCTGGTTGTAAAGTATGGGGCAGCTTGATGTGTTGACATTGCATGTGCTTTTGTTTGTGTGGCTAAATCCAATAGTAGGTAAATTTTTTTTAAATACTTAAATCAACTTAGCAAATAGATTGAAGATTTGTTTGTCCCAATCTAATATTTTTAAAAAATCATCTGGATACTTATAGCTCTTAGAAGTATCAATCATAGCTAAACATAAATTAGTACCAGTAATTCTTTCAAGGATTGGTTTGACCAAGTATAGTACTAACAGTTAAATCATCCTCCCTATGCATCAGCTAGTTACGGTAATTAATCCTATGTTTTCTAATAAAAAATGTGTTTCAAAATTATGATATTTACCAACTTAATACCTCATGGGCTTAGGAGGGAAGTCGACTTATGGTGATTTCAAGAGTGGGAAGGTGAGTGCAACAAGTGACATCATTGAGCATGGTAGTGGGGGCTTGGGGTGGGGCCAGTGGATGATAACGAAGCTAAGGGGTTGGTGGACATGGGAGGTAAGGGTCTAGTTGGAGAATGTGGTAGTAGTGATGGGCCACTTGTGAGTGGGTTGGGATCATTGGGTGCTCAAGGTGTGGATGTAGTTGTAAGGGATGGGACTACAATGCGGCTAAAGGTCAATGCCCCTCCAAAGGAGGGCCTATGGACCATGGAGCTTAGCCTCATTAGTCGATTTGTTTCTTCAGGGTCACATCCTCTATTGGACTTGATTTGGAAATGGGCCATAACTACTTGGTCCTTATAAGAGGTGCAGGTGAGATCCTTGGTGGGTTGCTTCTTATTGTTTATCTTCTAATTTGTGGTCCATTTGGGGGGCCCTTGGGTTTTTGGGGTGAAGGGCTTCACCCTTACATCTTGGTGTTCAAGGGCGCACAAAGATCTGGATTTTTTCTCTTGTGCTCCTCTATGGGTTTGGGTGGCTAGGGTGTTGTGGGAGCTTTAGATTGAAGAGTTCCTTTGGACCTTGGTTGGGCAGTCTGATGAGTTTATATCATTCAATATATTCATTGCAACAAAGGAATGTATGGGCTATGCCCACTTTTGCATCTAGAACTCCCTTTCCCTAGATCATTTGCTAAAGGAAGTTATTTTGGACTTGCCGACGGGTGAGGAGTGCCTCATAGTGGAGTATGAGAATGTGTTAGAGCTAGAGCGTCAACCAACTCCAAATACCAAGCCTAAGGCTTGCACAAAATGTGGCAAGAATAACCATTGCTCATAAGATTGCAAGGTGCATGCTAAGGCTCACCTGAAGGATTAGCTGGATGGATAGGGAATGAGGAGGATGGTGGGTGGATGTTAGTGGGAAGATGGGGGAAGGTGTCATTGGTCTTGCCTGCTCCGACAAGGGTGGATACTGGGCCATGGCAAGAGGACACCTTAGTTGGAGTTGGTTGGAGAGAGAGAGAGAAGGGGTGGGGAGGGGGAGTAAATTGGTAATGCCTGTTTCTTCTCCCCTACCACCGGAATACATGGTTAATGTGGGCGATGGGGCTCGGGGCCTACTCCTAGGGGTGGCTTGGCTACTCCCTTTGTTGTGGTGTAGGCCATTGCAGATGGCTAATGAGGTGGGATTTTGACCAAATTTGGACATGTCAATCATCCCTTGTTTCAACACAAAGGTTTTAGTCCATTGACAAGTTTGCCTATCTTTGGGGATGTTGTCAGTTGTAGAAAAAGAATCCTACCTTGGGATTCATATATTTTCCTAGCACAGACAGGCTACTTGGGCACCTCTGGTGATGTAGCTTTTGGGCCATATAGAGCATTGATCTAACTGATTTCTGACATGACATGATGAAGTTTTTTTGGCCTCTTCAGTGCTGGTGGTGGTTACAAGGTATGTTGCTTCAATGGCTAGCGCCCCCAACTCCTCCACCCCCTTGGGCACAAATAATGATGCAGAAGTACACATTGTGGGTGTCAAGCTCAGGCGATTCACACATGTGGCACAATGTTTGTGCCCATGCACACAAGTTGGTACATTGGGATGCCTTGGGGTTTTAGCTAGTGGATACACTAAGAATTGTGTACCTACCCCAGGACAATTGGAGACAATTATGGCATGGTAAGCTTCCAGAGAAGCCTAAATCTTTTGTTTGGCTTCTCTAGCATGATGCCCTCTTGGTACAATTACAGCTTCACCAGAGGCACATCACTAATATTGATAGTTTCATGATGTGACACAATGATGTCGAAACCACCCAACACTTATTTATGATTTGCCCCTTTGCAGTTGTGGTGTGGCAAATCATGTGCCAACCTCCTTTGCTATAGGCCACTAGGGACAATTTTACCATGTCGATGCTGTGGCATATTTGGAAAGCTAGGAATGTAAAGGTTTTCTAGTTTGAGTAGGTTGTTACTCTTGAGTTGGTTGTGCACTTAGTGTCTAGATTGTGGGGCAAGGTCTATGCTACCATGGGTGTCACTTTGACATTTGACCTAGAGGCAACATATTTCTAACAAAAGAGGGAGTAATGGAAGATTGTATAGAAGATGGGTTGGGCTAATTTTCTATTGTTGCTAGTTGGGGACCCTGATTTCTTAGACGCTACCTTTTACAACAATTGGAGGGGGGACTGCACTTGTTTTCCAGGGTAACTATTAGCCTTATGGAATAAGGGATTGCAGATTACTTGGGCATTCCTACCCTCAATGAAGTGATTTTGCCTTTTGCTCATGGGCTACATGATGCAGTGGCTTTCTTTCAGATTAATCACCCTAGGATAGCAAGTGGGCAGCTGCCAAAACCAGTGTTGCCTGCATTGTGGCAAGCAGCGGTGGAGCTTATAGACATGTATGTTGTCCAGTCTGCGAATGTTTGGAAGTTGCAAGGAATTCATTTCATGTTCCTCTGTTGTATGAAGGAATCATATTCGATCAATTTGTTGAAGTTCTTCATTGAGTCTTTGAGGAGGGGACATCAGGGCTAGCACTTGGGCCNTATCCCTGCAAGTTGTTAATCTGAGAACAATGATATTCATCTTTTGGCAAAACCCATTCCATCAAAATTTAGCCATTTGTTATATAGTGTTATGTGTCCACAAACGTCTAATCCTAAAAGGCTTATTTTTCAAAAAGTCACAAAATT
>MNCI01008022.1:289130-334624 GCA_015680685.1 Gnetum montanum | reverse complement strand
GCTACCAGAGGTTCGCGATTAGTCATGGGGGTACGGGGCCTGCTTTTTTGATTTTTCTCCCATGCCCCGGATTTTTTTCGTTTTTCTTCTTAACCCCTACACCTTCAGTAGTCATCATCTACATTTTCCCAGATCCATATCAGCCATACCACAACCTAGCCAATGAACCTAAACCGAAGCAAGGTATTATTTACTTAATGATTCAATTACCCTTGCTAATATATGATTGTGTTGTGTGTGCAGATGGCAATTATATAACAACGAAATGGATCTAGCGCAAACACTTGGAATGGAGCAGTGCTGAAGCAGTTATGCAAGGAGCAGGATCGATAATGCGCTTACGGATGGACAACGAAAGGCGCAATCTAGGCGTTGACAGCAACAAGACTCTTCTCTCTTCTTCTCTTTTATTCTCTCTCCTCTTTTCTCTCAGCTGCCAAATGTGGCCTGATGTCATTGTAATAAGGTGTTCACCCTTGTTGTCATGAACACCAGTTTTTGTCAAGTCTTATAATAAAGACCCGTTCACATGTCATTCGATTAGTTCCATTCCCCTCAATAATCCCATACCTACCTGATATCATTGTAAGGAACTCGAGGACGAGTTTTCATTCAGTCATGAGGGTATGATGAGACGCGACATGCATAGTGTCGCGATATCGCCTACGTGATATCGCGGCCACCGCTATATCGCGTCTTTCCCTGCGATATCGCGTATGCGATATCGCGGTCCGCCGCCATATCTATAAATAAGAGGCGGCACTCCCTTCATTTCCCAATCCTGGCTAGAAGTAGCGAAGCTCTGACAGTTTGAACACTCCAGAGTTAGATTAATTTCCCATGTGCCCGCAGTAGGAGTCTTAGAGTGAACGGCTCTTTATTCAAGCAACTTTGTAACCTGAACACAAGTTGTGTACGGTAATAAAGATGAACTTGATTGGATAAACCTTGCAGTACATGATTTTATTGTATTGTTATTTATTGCTTTCCTAGTGCACAAGAGTACGACTTGATTACGAGCATCTACGGATGTGTACGGCTAATCAAGGAATCGGCTGCTTATCACACTTAGGCTAAATAGGTGCCTCAGTACGACCACTTCGAGCACTTGCGTTACGTGTGGTAATCCCAGTAACGATTAGCGTTTGGTAGCCACAGTTGCATAGTTCAGGGTGTGTCCGGTAAGTGGGAACGGATGCTGATGCTAGTTAACTTAGACTTAGGACATTAGTTAGAGTTAGTTAGTTTCTCAACCCTTTCCCTCATAGCTTAGGAGATAAACTGAAAAATACCAAAAAAATCATATACCTCAGACTTGCTTAACCATACACCGTGACACATACAAGCAAGCCTGTGAAGACAACGAACGATTAACCCCAAGTGTTTCTTGTGGTGTTAAGGCATTTAGTCTGCGGAGTTCGACCGGATCGCGCGTACACGCTTGTATTCGTATGGTTGAGTGTAGGGGTACCTTGCCACTCATCAATAAGTATATATAAATATAAATCCACTTGTCTAAATAATGAACCATTTACAGAGGGGAACAAATTTACCTAGGTGGTACAACCCTGAGTCAAAAGCATCCAGTGAAAATCTAATATCACAAGCAATTTCTTTTATTATAACTTCTTTTCAAAAGTGGATTACGTTTAATGTTGAAATTGTATCCAAAGAACAGTGCCGCTCTTTTCCTGTGGCTTAGTTTAGAAATCATTGGAATTTATCTACAATCTGCAAAAAGACACAAACTTACCTAGTGTGGCAGACCTTTGGGTGGCTGCTTTTTTTTAATTTCACTACTGTCCTTGAAGTGAAACTTCCTTTCTTGTGCAATACATAATGATTTTTGGCATTACTTACAAGCTGAACTCATTAGATGAAACATAAACAAACCACAAGTTATTAGAAAGGTAAGCTAGACTTCTGATGTACAATTGGTCTTTGGTGATAATATATAATTATCCTCAAATAGAAGTATAGTTTTACCCCTCAATTTTTTTAAAAATTATCATTACGAATAAAATGAAATCATTCAATATGTAAGTACAAATCAGAAATAAAGAAATATAGATAAATTACTTACGAGGGCCCATACTGCCAAAGATCGAAGATAAAATTGTCTCCATGTGCAACATTTTGCTCTAAAGTCTTTGCATGGGGAACCCCAACACTACAACAATCTTTTATCTATGCTATTGAATAGGTAAAACAAAAAAAGATGGTTTTATTGGAAAGGGGTAATTCCATGAATGTAACATGAGTGGAAAGGTGATTTGTTTGTTTTGTCCTTTTGTAGCACATGATGACAAATAACCTTTCAAATTTGGTGAATTACTTGAAATTCACTAACCAATTATTACCATCTAAAAAATATTAAAAACACTTTTAAAAAACAAAAAAGATATAAAGAAATTGATCATTAACGTGTATGACCCTGACTTCACCTTGAAACTATTGGAATTATTTACAATGCTATTTGCATGTTTTTCTCCATAAAGACAAACAAAATGTGAGAGTAAAACTATTTCATTCAAATGTACAATACAGACGGATCACTCATACCGAAGGAAACTTACCTGAGGTGTTAAACGCCTGGATAGTTTATTTTCTTCAACTGCTATCCTTGAATTAAAACTTTAGATTTTACCATTATACTTCCTTTCCCATGCAATATGCAATGATTTTTAGCATGATCCACAGGCCAAAATCATTGCATGAAACACAAAGTAGAAAAAAAGAGAAACTTTTTACTGAAAGATGGTAGGCTCCTGATATGTAAGTGGTCTTTGATGATCTTATAACTTTATCTTGGGATAGAAGTTGAATTTATTCCCTTACATTTAAAAATTAGATTATTATGAATTTAAAATAAATCATCCAATATGTAAATACAAATCAGAAATGAAGAAATAAACAAAAATTACTCACCAGCTGCACAGATAAGCTACCAAAAGAAAATTTGTATACCATTTCACTGTTCACAATTGTTTAAGACACTTAAAAGCTACCAATGAAAATCAAAATTTGAGTTCAGTGCATCCTCAAAATATACCAACAGTTTGGTTTCAATTGATCAAAGTTGATTATTGTTTTCACAATCTGCAGATTTCTTCAAAGATGATTTTATTTTTAAAAATGGATGTAATAGAGGTCTTAATAAGATAGTTAATTCCATGTTTCTTATTAAGCTTTAAGTTTGAAGATTAGGAACGGAGAGAGCAAATCTATTACCTATAATCCTCCCTTTTTTTCTTTTCTTTTGTTTTGAATTGGAAAAGTGTTCAAACCAAATTTCAATTATATCAGCATTTTTTAAAAAAATAAATCAAGATATAATCTTTGCTCCTCAATTTCCAATGTTGTCATTGACTGCAACCACTTCCCAAAAAAATGAAAACATGAGAATAACCTATTTCTCATAACATGTGAAATCAACTAATCTAGGTAACTTGAAAAATACATTCTGAAAACACAATCTAAATAAAACTTAACCAATAAATAACCTTAGCCTGAATTTACAGGTCCCAATGATCCGATGGATTAATTTGATGCACCCACTTAAGCGCACATTCACCATCACCAAATACCATAGAGTCATGAAAGGTTACCAGAAACAAAAACAAGTGTGTAGACATGGTGAGAGTTCTATCTTTAAAAAAAAAAGATTGCTCAAAAGCAATAAAGAAAGTTATTTTCTTTAAATATATTTAAGAGTTCAAAGTCAAAATGGGAAGGAAGCATCAAATGAAAAGAGCATTCTTAAATCAATTATAAAGCATGAGAATTATAAAACATACTTGAGGCTCCATCATTTGTGTTTTCTACAAATGGAGAATTTCTTAAAATTTTCACCAAAGCATAAAGAACACCAACTTATCACTGTAGTAAAACAAGCTCTGATTTTTTAGACTTTTTCTTGTTCAGAGCCGCAAATCATCTGTTTTCTTCTTTCTTCATCGGTTGAGCATCTGTTTGAGATCCTGAGCAAATCTAACCTTCTTGATGTTTTTGAATGCTGTGAAGCATCTTTGAGATCCTTACCAAAGCTAACCTTCATGATACTTTTTAATGCCTGTGGATATTTCGTGTTATCCAAAACAGGTTCAAGCTCTTTCAAGACATCCTCATCTAAGACAAGTTTCTTGCACACGGAAGAAGACACTCTGCAGACATCAAGGTCATTCTTGGATTTACCTTTTCTTGGAGCAGCAGAGCAAATAGCATCAGAATGAGGTATCATCTGTTTCACAGGGGTGGAACATGGACCCTCTGGCTTGGACTGATTCTTCTTCACGTTTGCTTTTCAAATTCTTTCCCTTCGCGCTGCATCATAACACAACCTTCTGTGCAAAACACTTGTGCTGCATCCTGCTACAGTATGTGACTCTGATTTTGAAGAAGGCTCCATAACTGAACAAGGGACCACGCCAGCGGTTTGCTTCCGTGTTTCTACAGCCACAGCATGTGCTTTAATCTTGATCACACCAACTTTTCTGGCATCCTCTGATTTTGCAAGTTTCTGAAACGAAGACCGAATTGAGCTCGGTACCTGGTCCTTCTTCTTCGGCAAAGGTATGCTCTTTGAAGGTTCATCTGCAATTTTTCTATCCATAGCCTGGTTCTGCGATGCGTTCTGTTGAGTTTCTGCAAATCTAAATCGAGTAATCCTACGGTATTCTGTGATCGGTTCAGTTTCCCTGATTTTAGCTAAGATGGCCTTAGTCTTCTGCTTAACAGGTTTGTTTTCTAGGGTTTTCGAGCGAGTGCAAATTGAGTTGTTTCAGTCTTCTGCAGATGTGCTAGATTCTGGATGGTTTTAAAATGAGTTTGGATTCTGCTAGGCTCAAATTTCGCAGATCGCGGTTTCACAACATCAAAATTCCTAACACTAGTGCCTTGTTTTCTAGCCATGACAGAGAAAATTTTCCTTCAATCTAGCTTTGAACGGTGAAATCCTAAAATTCTAAACACTGAAACTCCGAAGGAAAAAACAAGAAACAGAAATTGCAGCTTCAATGGAGAGCTTTAGAATAAGTACTACCTACCTCAAGCAGGCAGAAACGATATCCAAAGACCCCCAAGGATGAGCCCAATGCCAATGCCAACGCCAACGGGAAGCTAGATGTTGGTATCGAAATCAGCTCTGCAAAAATTGCAAGCAATGTATTGAGTCCTGTAATGCAATGCAATGCTTCAGCAAATCGAATTGCAAGCAAACTGAATGCAAATCCAAAACTCTTTGCAGCAATGGTAAATCGAAATGAGTGATTTCCGCAATTTATAGATCAAAACTTCAACGAACCGGTGTCTTGATTTTCCGTATCCTGGTGAATCGAAATAAGTGAGTGATTTCCGCGATTTATAGAGCGCAGACGGGTGTCCTGTTTCAAAATCATAACAGATACATTTTTGGCCAACGCCCCAAACTAACTCCTTAAACCGTGGTTTTGGAGTGCCGTTCCTGAGATTCCAGAATAGTATTTGAAAATTTGTTTGGTTTAAGTTTGTTCCATATAGTATTATGAAAATGAATCTCCGGGTTCATGTTAGGTCCACTATTTATTTATTAGTGTTATTTATTAGTGTTTGATTTTGGTAAGCAATGGTAAGTTATATAAAGTTTTAATTGGATTATATATCTTTTCAAAATTCTTTTTTCTCTTTCTATTCAAACCATTATTAGCTTTAAATAAATTTTCAAAATTCTTTTTCCTCTTTCTATTCAAACCATAGATGCTATAAGCTTCTTTCCAAGTAATCCATTATCATGCATATGTAGACAAGAAATTGCAATGATACCAAATTTGCTCCAAGTGGTACATAATCTAGTTGCATTAGTAGCCCAAGTTCCTTCATTAAAAGGTAGCTACCATAGGCTAATTTGCTTATGCATATCTTCTAAAACTATAATATGATTGTAATTTTAATATTTACTAAGCTTGACCCATGTCTTCCAAAATTATTTAAGAATTGGAGAACCAAGAATAGAATTGGCCAGAGAAAAAAGAAGATAGTTAAGAAAGTTATTAAAAGACCAATACTTATCATTTTTAGGTTTTCCTTACATATGTTTATTTCTTAAAGGGAGCATCCAAACATTATCTTTATTAATGCATTTTGCAATCTATTTTGCTATAAGAGAAACACCTTGGTTATAACAATTAATGAGGTTGTGTCCTCCATCTTTTTTGCTACTAGTGCAAATATCCTAAGGAACTCTAGAAAAACCTTTTCTATGTTGCTTAGTAGACCAAAGAAACCAATAGATAATATAATCAATTCTATCATAAGAAGTTTTAAAATGAGCTCGACAACTCAAGTAATAAGCATGAGTTGATTGAAATATTTGCTTAATAACTAAAACTTTGCTAGCAAGGGCGAACTTTTTTTTCTTTTCATTTATCAAGTTTCTTTTCAATTTCATCAACCACATAATTCCATAAAGTAGTAAGATTAGGCTTAAAAGAAAAAGGTGTTTTAAAAAATTTTGAAGATAGAATCTTTTTTCAAGATTTTTCAACAATTGATAATAAATCACTCATTAATATTTCTATTACAATAAACAACAAATTTTTGTCCATTGATTTAAGAGCCAAATAACATGAAGTACTCATCCACTTGAGCTAAAAGTGTATCAATATGTTGTAGAGAATTGTTGATAAAAGAAGAAGAAGAAGCATATCCAAAGTGTATGTTAAGCAATTGCATACCTTCATCATCAATTGAAATTCCTTTAATGATATTCCTTTGTAAATCATAATAAAATTCCATTTGATCTTGTTTTAAGCTTTAACATAATGTAACTTAATGAAAGCAATGTTTTGGTTAGTATCAAAATCCCACTGCATTATTTAAGATATGTCTACCTTTAACAAAACCAATTTGCTCAGGTTTGATGATATCTTCAATAACCTTTTGAATTTAGCAAACAAAGCTAAATATTTATAAGTATTATTAAGAAGAGTAATAGGCCTTCAATTACTAATATGTTGACAATTTCCATTCTTAGAAAGATAAACCACACCTTTATTAATATTTTTACCAAAAGAATCTTTTTTAATGGCTTCTTGGAAGACAATGAAAGAGATCATTTCCAATGATGTCCTAATGCTTCTTAAAAATTTTAATTGGAAAATCATCAAAACTTGGAGCTTTACCATATACTAAACTAAAGGCCACTACTTTGATTTTTTCTACTATAATCTCTATTTCAATAATACTTCAATGCACTTCTATTATAAGATAAGGAATATGTGTATTAGATGGTTGAAAGGATTCGTTGTTGCAAACTTCAAAAGAAAAATGATTTGCTAAAAAATTATTAATAGCCTTAGGATCTTTAATGATAGAATCATTTATATAAAATGATTCTAGTTTAGATACTTGATCCTTTCCTTCAAAAATTTAAAAAAATTCCTTACAAGGTTCATTTTCAATTTTTAGCGAAACCATGCAACTTTTAGGTAGAGAACTTTTAGCTTCAAAAGCATCCCAACATTTGTTTAGCATAAAACAAATTTTAGCCAAGGCTTTTTGAGTTTTAAAATCAAAAGAATTTTGGTCTAAAAGAATTTGCATTTGCTTGATAGATTCTGCAAGATCTTCTTCAACTTAATGCTTACACTTAGCAAATTGCATTTCAAACCATTTAGCATAATTTCTAACTCTACAAGTAGTTTATTATCATCAGTTAATCCAACCAATATCACTTTTTCCTACATTGCATAAAGACTTCAAAATATTCTTTCCATTGGGTCTTGTGAATATATTAGCATTCATGAAAAAGCTTATGCTTTCTAAAAGAGGAAGAATTAATTCGAGAGAAAAAATTGCTGATAGGAAAATAGTCTAACAAAGTAGTATTTGTATGCACTAAAGAAGTTTTAGGTACCACTATTCTTGTACTTTGCAATAGCTAGTAATAGATGGCTCAAGTGTGAAACACCACCAATTTTGAACTTTAGCATTGCAACTACAAATTTTTTTTAAGTGTCAAAACTTAGCAAATTCTTCTAAGTGTTTGGTTACACTCTAAAGCGTAGCTAGCTTGGCACTACAAAGAAGCCTCCAATAGCCTCCAGAGCTTAGCATCAATCTTCACCTTGGCTCCAGCACTCCCCGACTATTGGTATTCCCTGACAGTTGGCATACCTCGACTATTGGCATTCCCTGACTATTGGCATTCCTCGACTATTGGCATTCCCCAATGGTTGGCATTCCCTGATTGTTAGCATTTGTTGACAGTTGGCATTCCCAAGTGGAAGCACGTGGCATTTGGCATTTTGGCATCTTGACACTTAGCTCTGTGGATGAACAAGGCCCAGAGCACACCACACTACCAGAGAGGCAGAGTTGCATACCATGACCCAGAGGAATACTCTACACCATTTGATTCTGAGGATGATGCTCTTTTTCTATAGGGGAGTTGATAAGTATGAAAATCACCTCGATCACTATGTCAATCAGTATGATGATGCAAATGATGACAACTCAAATGATAACATCTTTTACTACACTATGAATAGGCTCTCTCATAGGAGACCCCTACAACTAATAGTCACCTCAAGACCTCATCATTTCGAGACTGAGTAATGCCAACTAGAGTCTCCATCTGCATGAACCCAAGACATAGAACCTTTTACTAATGACCCCACATACCAACTCATCCTTACACAAGTAAAACAGATAGAGTACAAACTAGATATAACACCAATAGATGACATCAATATGATTATGTATTTTAAAAGGCAACTTAAGGACAAGTAGCAAAAGCTATCTAGCCAAGCATATACTCTTAGAGAAAGGATAATATAATATCCTGACTCCCAACCATTAGATACAAATACTGAGTTAGAAGCTCAAGTAGAAATGGAAGCCCAACATCATCAAGAAGAAATCGAACAACTAAAGAAATACATTCAATGGGCATCAGCGGAATTAGAAGAGTTAGAAAGAGAAGAAGAAAGTTCTCAAAGATAGCAATATGAAGAAGAGACAAAAGCTATGCCAGTCACATTAGTAAATAAGAATATAAATACTACTACACTACCATTAGTAACTTTCAAATAAAGTTTCCTTCATGTAAGCCATACAACATAGACGCATTATTAGATAGCAGGGTAGAAATATCACTCGCAAGATGGTCCTCAATCCCAAGTCATTTTTGGCAGAAGAAAGAAAAAAATATGTAGCTTTTGACAAAGAAAAAGCTCCCTTGGAATATGCTACCAAAATGCCTATTAAAACACAGGAAGTATCCATCATAGAATTTATAGTATATTGTTATGATATGCCTACGTATGATTTACTTGTAGGGATAGATTATCTTAGAAAAGAAGAACCATATACAGTATATAATCATTATGTGATATTAGAATCATATAGGTTTTATAGAAATCAAATTTATTAACAAAGATTTCTCACATTAAAACCCTAGAAAGAAAATACAAGCACTTGGGTAGTAAATAGTATCGAATCACATAGAGACAAAATCTAGTTGATACATGAAAAACTTCTCACATTAGCATTAGATGATCCAACCATCTTGAGACACAAACAAATGTATTGGTGTCGCATTGAGTTAAAAGATGGAATTAAACTTAAGACAAAGGCACATCACATTGGTATGCCTCCTTCATTAAAGTAAGAATGTGATGAAGAGATTAAAATGCTATTAAGCAAAGATCTTATTGAACTAAGTACAAGCATGTTTGCTTGTGCTACCTTCTTTGTTAACAAATGTGCCAAAATTGTAAGAGGAAAGAAAAGGTTAGTGGTGAACTATAAATCTTTAAATGAGATCATCAAAGTAGTTCAACATCTGATCCCAAGCAAAGACGATCTTTTCCAATGATTACTTCAGATGTACATCTACTCTAAATTTGATCTTAAATTTGGATTTTGGTAGATACAGGTTTAAGAATAGGACTAGTGGTAAATAGCATTTACAGTGCATGAAGGTATCTACCAGTGGAAGGTATTACCATTTGGGATAAAGATTGTTCATTCCATATTCCAACAGAAAATGGATTCTATCTTCAGAGCATATCCTTTCATCCTCATTTAAATGGTGATATTCTCATCCTAAGTAAAAATGTGGATGAACATCTTTGTCATTTGGAACAATTCTTTAAAATAATAGAGAATGTAGGTTTGGTTCTTTCCCCTACTAAGATGCAAATAGCCAAAGAACAAATTGAATTTTTTGGCTTAGAGATTACCCATGGTGGGATTAGCTTGCAATCACATATTTTAGAATCTATATCAAATTTTTTTGATGAACTTCATGACAAAACCCAATTACAGAGATTTTTAGGGTGTATCAATTATGTTTCTAGATTTTATGAACACCTTATTGTAGATAGGAAATTGCTAAATGAAAGGCTGAGCAAAAATTCTTCTCCATGCTCATCAAAACACACCACCATGGTTTGAAAAATCAAAGATCGATGCAAGCACATACCTAAACACACCACCACAGTTTGAAATAGATGCTTTTGTAGAATTTTGGGGTGCTGCCCTTAGAGAACAAAAGGATAATGTTATCCACATTTGTTGATATGCATTTGGTAAGTTTAGTGGTGCTCAACTAAATTACCACAGCACCCATAAAGAATAATTAGCTATTGTGAAAGGTGTAGAGAAATTTAGATTAATTTTGAAAAGTACTCATTTTACAATACGTAGCGATTTAAAACATTTTGATAAGTATCTCAACTCTAAGTTATTAAATAAAGTTGCTCATACAAGACTCATACAATGGGCATTCTTTCTTGCTAATTTTGATTTCCAAATAGAATATATTAATGGTATGCAAAATAGCTTAGTTGATTTCCTAACCAGAGAGTTCCAACTCTTTGCTACTGATGTTTAATTATCTATTTGTAGATGTATTGCGGAATGAAGGATGGGTTTTCAGATCTTCCAACCACATTAGAGGATGTACGAGTAACGAGATATACATGCCTGTATTAGAACAAGTCCAAATAAGGTCCACACATGAGTCAAATTTGAATGAGTTTTTGTTTGTTGCTAGAATCATATCCCCTTATGCCACAATCAATCATAAGGTCCAAACATCAAACCGAAATATGATTCTTGTTGGACCTGATGTCTCTCTATGTATGCATGTTGAACTTAATTTTTTAGACTTAGGGTAATGGTTTTCACCTTATATTTTAAAATGTCCATTATAGTAGCCAGATCCATTTCATGTGTATAGAATAGATATAAATCCTTTAAGTCATACTGATTTTGAAGACTTCTGGTCTTGGTGGGCAAAGTATGGTCATTCTCCTATCCATATTCCTAACTAGTATCCTCGCCACCTCTACCATAGATTATTTGAGCATCATGGATGATGAGTTATCATTTTGTTGGCCGCGATATCACGTATGTGATATTGCGTACGCAATATTGTAGCCTAGTCGCGATATCGTGTACATGATATCACAACCTATCTCTTTATCTATAAATAAGAGGTAGACAGGTCTAAAAGGATTAGTTTTTAGAATTTCTTTTAAGTGTTTAAGTTTTAAGCAGTTCCTCTCTCAACATTTTTCTCCCAATGCATGCCTATAGTGTGGTGATTGTAATTGTACGACATCCTTATTTGAGTGTGACGTACTTGGACACACACATGACCAGAAATAAAGATCGAGATTACTTCATCATTGTAGCATTCACTTAGTTTAATTAATTAATTGTTATTGTTATTTATTGCTTTCGTAGTTAATTTCTCTTCACCCTAAACTCCTAATTAAATTCCGAATGAGTACGACTTGATCACTTGTATTTAAGTGTGACTACTTGGTAACCCAGTAGCAGACCTAGGATCTACGCTTGGTAATCCCAGTAGTAGTTGTGCATGAGGTCCAAGATGTGTACGAATGATTGAGGAATAGATGCTCATCGCACTTAGGCTAGCTTAGATACTCTCTCACCCTCTCTCTCCTAGCTAAGCAATATTATTTTCTAGCATACCTAGGAGTAGCATTAGTGTAGAAACACATCATACACCTCACTCTGGACTAAACCATATGTGACAAAGCTAATACTAGCCCAAGTGGAAAGACAATGAATTGCGACCTAAGAATAACTATCTAGATACCACAACTAGTCCGTCTATGGAGTTTGACTGGATCGTGCATGAAACGCTCGTATTCGTATGGTTGAGTGTAGGGGTACCTCGCCACTCATCATTGGCACTGTTGCCAGGGACAGTGCTAGTTATCTAGGTTAGTTATATCATACAAGGTCGCTGTATAGGAATTAACGATATATCTTTAAGGAACAAATAATTATAAAAAAAGTCACATATAAATTCACACACAATTACACAACCATGACTCTCCTACAAGACTATGAAAATGCCACATCTAGTGAGGTAATTCATTGGAGAACCAACGAATTATATGACAATGAAGATTGGAGTACGCAATCTGAGGTGGGGGTTTCTTATAAACATAAACGAAAGCAACGTCATGCAATGCACGAAAGCATAACTTACCCAATGACAATGAAGCCCTACTGGCCACTACAAGCCTAATGCAAATGCAAGAGGCTATTCGAATTTCTCGTAGACATCAGAAAGAGAGCCGTCTACCCAGGCTCAATTTAAACAACTTTCCCAATTTCTCAGGAGGCTATGACCTAGATCCGCAACAACATTTACAAGCCTTCTACAATTCCTATGCATGGAACAACATTGATAATGTTTGGCAAAAACTCAAGCTCTTTCCTATGACACTTGTTGGCCAAGAAAAAGTATGGTATAGATCATTAAAACCAAATTTAATATGGCGTTGGCCAACAATGGTAGGACTCTTTAATGAAAGATATCAAACCTATGCAAGAGTGTCGACCTTGAGGAAACAAATCCAAGAGTGAGAACAAGCAGAACATGAACCCTTGAACATGGCCTTAGAAAGATATTATGCACTATTAAACAACTGTCCAGGCCATAAGTTTTCCGAGGAAAGGCTAGTGTAACATATCATTGATGGGCTATGTAATGAAACAAGAGAGACCTTAGGAATGTATGCCCAAGGTCAACTATACAAACTATGAACCCATCAAGTCCAAGAGCTTATTAAGCAGGTAGCAAAAGAAGAAGGAGAAATGGCTAGATGGGAGAGTGTTGAAAAACATCAATGGTACCAAAATCTCAACTTAATAAGGGTCCATAATCACAAGAAGGAGAAATCAACCTATCTTAAGGAGGAATAACCATCTTTGCCAGTACAACAATCATTAGAGGAAATTTAGGCAAAGATCAAAAAGGTGTTGGAATGGATGCATACAAAGTGTGGAGAATATATCAATATTATTGGAGATAGAGTTTTGACAACCCGAGAAGTAGGAAAAAGTATCACTAGACAATCGGAAGGAAGGGATGAGGAAAATAAGAGCTCAACTGCCGATCATACGTATGAATGAAATATTTTCCTGTACGATCACCCCAAGGGTCAATGCCCAATCTTGTTACATTTATATGAGCATTGGGGAGCATGTTACATCTAGAATTCATACAGAGATACTGTGTTCGATCATAGTGGCAACAATCCCAATCGTGGGGGAAGCCATCCCTAAACTGGAGACACCCTTCGCATCATCTGAATTCAAATGCTTATCTAGTTCAACATCTTGTTTTTCCAACTGGGTCAACATACTCTATCTCACTGCATTATTATTCTCCTCAGTACTATCATCCCATGTCCTCAACCCAACCACTACCTTGTGTACCTTACACTTCTCCTAAATTTCAACATTCTCATCCTTTCCCTCCTCCTTCTACATCACCACCAACTATTCCTAAAGTGTACCCACTAACATTACTTGTGCTACTATTTCCAAAAACAATGAGAGACCTCCTGAACATAAAAGGTGTCCCTTCTTTAGACATAACTGTAGGAAGAGACAACATAGTTCCGAGGCCACTACATCCTCCAACTCAACACAAGTCCAACACTATGGTGCATCCTTCTCTTCGAACCCAATGCCTCGTGTCACTTCATTAGGGCCACCAATTAACACTTCAACAACCATATGGCCCAATGAATATAGCCATGGAGAGTGACATCCTTACATACCATCTTATGGTCCTAAGTATCATAGTGGGTCAACTCATTATCCAGCAATTACATCTTATAAATTGCCCCACTAGGCTTATTACAATCAAGTGTGTGAACCCCAATGGGATAGGTATGACCAAGTTTCAATATTTTCAACATGTAAGGATCCTTATCCTTCAACTATTAATCCTTGCCATGCTCAACCATTTAGTTATGGGGGATATCCCCCATTCTAATAACAAGCAGGATTAATAACCACTTTTCATTTTCTTTAATTTTGCAACTTTTTGTTTTCCAATTTTTCATTTTTCAATTTCTTGTTTTATCTTTTTGTCTTTTTATATTTTTATATTTTTATACAAGTAATCTCATCTATGAATAAAACACTCATGTGGCTCGTTGGTTGAGGTGTGTTCTATGTTATCAAGTCTCGAGTGATCAATTATTTGGACAGTGAGCCCATTACACCCACTCATCCATTTTGCAAATAAGAGGCTCTGTTCAAGGGTATAGTGATATTCTTGACATTCTTAAAACTTAAAATTAATCTTGTGTTCATTATACCTAGAATGAAGAAGGATGGACCAAGAGGGAATGATTAGGGTGTGATATCAAGGGGATCTGCGGATTCTCTTTGGTGACGTCTGTGAGAGTTATTATGCAATATGGTTGTACTAAGATCCTTGTAGATCTAACACAAAATGGGAGTAAGAGTCATCAAAAGGCACTCAAAAATCCAATGCTATTCTAGGGGGTCCCACTAGAAAGACATGCACCCATGCCTGAAGGTTGGCGACCTCTTTGGATTTAGCAATCGAAAAAGAAAGAAAGAAAAAAAAAAGAAAAAAAAACACAAAACAAAGGAAGTGCCACAGAGCAAAAATCACTCCTCCCTTGAACAAAATCCCAAGTGATCGTGCTCCTTATTATTCTGATACTCTCATAGTTGCTCATCATGGGATGAAACAATGTGGTGTCACTAATCAGAGAAATGGACTTGGTCCTGAACTTGGACGATGGGTTAATGACACATTAATCATGCTTTACATGCAGGATTCATTGTGCCCTGGGTCAGTTACCTCATGTCCCAATCTCTACAATCCCTTTTATAGTCCATCTCATTTCACTATTCATGTAATTGTAGCTTGTGTCTTGTATAGCATAGAATTCTTACCTCATTCTGATGATATTTACATGTGTGTGTTTGTGGAACCAGTGTGGATTACATTTAACCCTTCGAGTGGCCGCAAACAATTTTAGGTATGTTATGCAAGGGCATTATAGGTTGGAACCTACTTTGGGGAGGACCCACTTGCATAATTTTTGTAATTTTCACTTTTGACACACCTTCCACACACCATCTATTACCCTTTGGTATTTTCAAAGATATTCTTTCCCTTATTACTATCCCTCTGAATTCCAACGTTCCCATGAACAATCACATGCCTTTTTCTCTTACCACCCAAGACCTCATCGATCAAATTCCTCCACCATATAATTATTGTGCCTTCAAAACTAACTACATTATCCTAAAACCTTTTAAAAATAGCCTAAATTTCCTTATTTATCTTGTTAATTTCAAGAAAATCTTCAAAATTCGGTATAGTGTGTTGGGCCTTCATATCGATAGGCCGCGATATCGTGTCGCATAAACCTATAAAAATGTAACCCCCTGCAACACTTAACCATAATTTTCAAAAATTCACATGGGGGGATTTTTTTGAATTTCTCTCTATGACTTGCGATTGCACGACCCTTGCTTCCATACCCATATCTTGCTCTTTGGGCCTCTGATTTTCATTCCGTCTGAACCTACTTGAATCTAGAGTGTTTAACTTAGTCATGGGGAGGGACACATGCCAAATAGCACATAAATGTTTTGGAATTTAGCATCACCCGAAGGACATTATCAAGGGTAATTAGTTATAATATTAAAGATAATTGTGCCAAAAATAATTTCATCCACTTAGTTAAACCGGGAAATTAAAATTGGAAACCACCTAAGTAAAAAGGACTCACTATTATAATCTTTCGGGGAACATCACATGGCAATGAAATAAATTAATTAAGGCATGCAGTAAGGTATAACCTAACTTGCAAAATAACCTTACTAACGATTGACCCTGTGTGATTGCAGATGGCTCCGAAATGCAGACAACAGGAAGGTCCTGCTCAAGGTGGGAGCAAACAACCTAGGAGAGGCAAAGAACAAATTCCTGCTGAATAGCATGCAGCGTAGGAGGAACAATCATTCAGCATTCACCAAGAGGACCTTACTACTATACAATCAAGGCAAGTAGAAGGAGAAACTACTGTAGCGCCTAAACTGGGACAACATCTCACGTTGCCCCAGGAGTGTGTTCAGGCTATCCATGAAAGGTCCACATTCACTGCGATGATTGTGGAATTAAATTTTGAATCTTCTATAAAGTTTTCTCCAAAGGCCATTAGGGACCACCTCAAAGGATCCCCATTATGGCCTATCCTCTCTAAAAGTGGTGCCTAGTACTTAGGGGAAACGTACCAATTTTGGCACAACAAGGAACAAGGCACCATAGTTAACATTTGTGATGTGACAATTGATTTCTCTATTTAGGCCATTTCGAAAGTATTAAACCTTTTGAATACAAGGCCAAAGGTTTCTCTATTATCTACCCATTCAGACCCTGATGTGCAATGAGTTTGGTTGAAAAGGGCATATGGCAAGAAAGAGAAAACGTTTGGAGAATTGACGACAGAAGAGAGGATCTACTTCAAAATAGGAACTTATCATGTCTTCCCCACAAAGGACTTAAAAAGAATTTCAACATATGCAGCAAGAGGATGTGCAGTGTTGATGGGGAAGGTTAATGCTAACCTACCTCATCTATATTTTACGGAGATCCTAAGGTGGTTTGAAAAATGGAAGATGGGGAAGCTTGTGTTGCCCTTCCCTTGTCTTTTCAGGAAGCTATGCTGACATACTGGTATCAGAGGATATATGATGATGTCCATTGAAAAGCCCAAAGTTCTTCATATGTTGAACTATTAAAGCCACTAGCTGTAAGGAAAATCACTAGTGAGACATTGGGACCATAACAGGAAAAGGAACAAATGACAGGGCCAACTACAACTCAACTTATAGGGCCTAGCCAACTTCCAAGCATGGGACCTAGCCAACAATAGGAAGCAGGGCCTAGCATGGGCTAGTAGGACTAACCACTACCACCATCGCAAGATTATAGATCGTCGATGATCCATCTTAGGGCCATCACTGAGACGTTCAGTTGGGGAAGTTGTGATGATGCGAACCTCTTCCGCATCATCGACAATGCCATACAACCCATAGTTTCGTTAGATCATACAAGGCATGAAGTGTCCATCCATACAAGAGGAGGGGAGAGAACTTGGTCACAAAAGATCTCGAAAATGCTATGTCATTCCAAGTGCAATTAGAAATTGGTGAAGGGGCCACAGTGGTGGTCATGCAACACCAGGACACAATGGGAGCTGTAGAAGTGGTCACAGACCATATTAAAGAATCGTTCAATGTACCTGTTGTGCCACTGGTGGATCTCATAGGAGCACGGGATGCTCAAACTTTGGCCAGAACCTCGATGAGGATGCACTCGATCGATTACTACAAAAAGGATAGATAATGACATCCCTATTTGACATCCCTCAGGATGTTATGGCAATTCAATCAGACCTCATTTCCACCAAGGAAAAGCTGGTCTTGATAGAGGTGAGGGTAGAGCATGCTGAAGCTGAAGTGCAGAAGTTGCAAGAAAGGCTTGTGGCCCTACAAGCAGCACAATGGGACCCTTTGCAATTTGTTCCCGCAGACCAGCTAGACACTTTCAAAACTGAGCAACTAACCAAATTACTAATGGAGAATAAGAAGGTGGAAAAAGAAAAAGAGAAGGCTATTTGGGATGCCTCTACAACACAAGCGCAAACTCATGCGTATACCAAGGCACTCAAGGCCTTAGAAGAGGAAAACAAGTAGCTTGTTGCTGATAACCTTTGGTTGACCTCTATGGAAAAGAAAAAGAATGTTCTTGAAGAACACTTCCACAAGTTGTAAGAACAATTCATCCAGGTCAACCAAGACATGAATCGTTTAGCCAGGGAAAATCGTACCCTCTCAATGGAGGAGGTATGTGCTATCCGCCAGAAGATGGCTATCGAAATAAGCACATGGAAAAATGAGGCTAAATAGCATGAAATGCTCAAGGAGCACTTTCGAGACCAGGTAGGGATGTATAAGTAGATCATTGAGAAGGAGATCCATATGACCAAGGCTCACATCAATGCTATCAGTTCTCAACACATTGACTGGCGGGCCCTAATGGATACCTATGCATTTGCCCACCAGGTGGAAGTTAAGAACTGGGACTTGTAGATCCAAGATCTTACAAAATACATGGAGTTGGCAAACTTGTGATATGCCAACCTTGCCATGTTAACAGTAGGGCACCCAAGAACAGAGCTCGAGAAATAGGTAGCCACCACCTATGTTAAATATGAAGCAGAATTTGCAGTGCATAAGAAATTGTTACATAAACTGGAGGTTGTAAATTCTGAACTTGAGGTGGTCAAGGCAAGCTACCAAGGAAAAAGTGGTATCACAATAGACTTGGCTCGACGGCTTGCATATTTCCAAGAATATAGAGACAAAGCTAGAGCCTACGAAGAGGAACAACAGGTGTTTGCTGCTTGGTATGTCAAGGAAAATCAAATGTTTCCGCAACTACCCTACCCATGGGAGGTGCTGAATCCATCAAACAGCAAAACATTAGCATGGATGGCATAGGATCCCCGAACCGAAGAGGAGAAATTCTAGGCCAGACTTCAACGCCATCAAGTTCCAAGGCCTAGAGCACAAGACGAGGGAAAAGCACCCATGAAGGAGCAACCGCCACTAGGAACTACATGAGTTCCACAAATTTTGTAGCAGTAGAATTTTCTTTTGCATTCTCTGTGTTGTGTCTTAATTTTTTTTAATTCCACCTTGCGGCATGATCTCATTCTTACCAGTCAATAATCCCATACCTATCCACTGTGTAATTAATGAAGCTTATTCTCATTGTAACTCGAGGATGAGTTTTCATTAAGTCGTGGGGGTATGATGAGTTATCATTTTGTTGGCCATGATATCGTAGCCTATCTCCTCATCTATAAATAAGAGGTAGACAGGTCTAAAAGGATTAGTTTTTAGAATTTCTTTTAAGTGTTTAAGTTTTAAGTAGTTACTCTCTTAGCCCTTTTCTCCTAGTGCATGCCCACAATGTGGTGATTGTAATTGTACAACATTCTTATTCGAGTGTGACGTACTTGGACACGCACATGATCAGAGATAAAGATCAAGATTACTTCATCAGTGCAGCATTCACTTAGTTTAATTAATTAATTGTTATTGTTATTTATTGCTTTCGTAGTTAATCTCTCTTCACCCTAAACTCCTAATTAAATGCCAAATGAGTACGACTTGATCATGAGCATTTAAGTATGACTACTTGGTAACCTAGTAGCATACCTAGGATCTACGCTTGGTAATCCCAGTAGTAGTCATGCATGAGGTCCAAGATGTATATGGATGATTGAGGAACGGATGCTCATCGCACTTAGGCTAGCTTAGATACTCTCTCACCCTCTCTCTCCTAACTTAGTAATATTATTTTCCAGCATACCCAGGAGTAGCATTAGTGTAGAAACACATCATACACCTCACTTTGGACTAAACCATATGTGACAAAGCTAATACTAGTCCAAGTGGGAAGACAACGAAATGCGACCTAAGAATAACTATCTAGATACCACAACTAGTGCGTCTGCGGAGTTCGATCAGATCGTGCGTGAAACGTTTGTATTCATATGGTTGAGTGTAGGGGTACCTCGCCACTCATCAATGGAGATTATCTATATTATATTAATCCTATCTCTAGAGGATGACACTTGATTAATCAAGGTTCACCTCCTATGTATCTTCTTGTTACTTGTATATCAGGAGAATCGATTGGATGAATTCATGGGGGTACATCTTTTATTAGGATGTCTACACTGCCAATCCTTATGACATCCAAGAACATTGTGAAATGAATTAGAGAGGATGCATAACTATGGAATTATACAACCTTGATGCCCATCTTCCTTCTTTTAGAGCTAGAGGTGGATATGAGCACGCTGTATTCTATGCTAGTTCTCAATTTTTATCTAGGAAATTTTTCACCTCTACACTCAATGATGATAGTATCGATAGTGATGATGATGATGGCTGTAATAGTCTAGTAAATGTGGATTCTAATTAGATCCCCTCTGATTGACATGATATGGTTTGCCAATATGTATAGTAAGGATTCCTTGCATGTAGGAATAGTGTCTCCACTATCTAAAGTGGAATATGTAATAGTGTCTCCACTCATAAAAGTGGATTGGTAATGATGCTCCCTCATAGTGCTAGATGAGTTGGAATGCATCATAGAAGTCTTTAGAGATCTTCAAGTGAACAAAAATAGGATCAAGCTTTTTACAAATTTGGGAAGGTATAGAATTATTGAGTGATTGACTATAACTGATTAACTAACTCTAAGTGTTGAATTATATGGAGTTACAAACTTGCTATCCAAGACAACAACATTGAACACCATTTACAAAATTAATAGCAGGATCCCTCTAATTGCTAAAGATGGTGTGAAGTTCAAACAATGCTAGGAGGTGGAGGTTCTTGAGGTGCTAAAGCACGTTCACCAAGGTTTGGTACTTATGGCGACAATGACAGTTGAGGTTGTCTTGTTGTGGTTGCTGCTTCAGGAGGAAGTGGAAAAGCATCTAGCAATGCTTTTATTTTCTCTTCTTTATTTCATGGATCATATGTAGTCCACATAGCTTCACCAATGTGGGCTGGTATGGGGATGTCCCATAGGCAAAGTAGTATAGGGAACAACTCCTTAACATTCACAAACCATGTTGTGAATTGTTTCCATTTAATATTAAACGTCTTGACAAGGTTCTGTAGCTTGTGGTAATCATTCATTCTATTAGCTAGGTCCTTAGCAATCAATCATTGATCAGTGAATCGACTCCTAAGGACTTCAAGCTCCATGTTGGCTATCTCTAAGTTTTGTTTAGTCTCTTTGTGGTGCTTGAATTTGGCCTCATAGAGGAGCTACAGACTAGCCACCTGTTTCTCTAGCTCTGTACTTGGCATCTCTATAGTAAGCATAATCAAGTTTGCATATCAGAGGTTGGTGAGCTCCATGTATTCTATCATCTCTTCTATCTACAACTCCTTTAGGTGGATCTTGGCCTTATTGTATGCATTCAAACTATCAAAGATCAACTATCATACATCGTCTCTTTGTTGGAGTTGTTGGAGAGCTTCATTCATCTTTATCTTGGTCATTTGAATTTCTTTCTCATTTATCTCCTTGAGGAGTCTAACTTGGTTCCTGTAGTGGTTTTTAACCTTTTCAAATTTTAGAGCCTCATTCTTCTAGGCAGCTACCTTGATGTTTGCCTTTTGGTGAAACACCCAAAATCCCTCCATGAAGACATTTCTATTTTCCATTGTCAAGCTCCTTAATTCAAGGTTCACCTTGGCTAGCTACTCCTACTATTATCAGATGAATTCAAACATTTTGTCTTTTTGTTCCTTGACATTACACAAGTGGTGAATATCCTTGGTGAGGATCAAGTTTTGCTTGCATACTTGAGCGAAGTCCTTATTAGTGTTGAAGGCTAATGCTTCTAATAAGGAGGCATCAAATATTGTCATCTCCTTTGCATTCTTAGCCTCTCTTAATTTTTTTTGAAGTTGCTAGAAAGCTTCATCTCTGCTAAGGTTCTAGTTGAGACTAGCAGAGTCAGAGAGATGCATCCATAACTCTGCAACTTCGGCAACCATCCGATGTTTGTCAGTAGTGGCTACTTGTAATTGGGTGTTGATGATGATTAACTTACCCTTTGTCTCTAGTAGCTTCAAATGGGTTGCTATAATATCATCCAAGAGATCAAAGATCTTCAAAAGTGGTTGCACAACTCCCACTAGTTGGTCCAACATCTCCTTGTGTTGGGTTGAACTTAGCCTATTAATTCTTGCTTTTGTGGAAGCTTGCACATCTTTCAAGGTAGCAATGTCTGGCATTGCTACCGCAGGAGTGTTTAAGACCTCTACCATCTTATTGTCCATTACTTCTACTGTTTTCTCCTACCCATGGTGCTACATCACTAGGATAGTTGCCCCCTCACCTCCCTCTAAGTGTACTAAGAAAGTTGTGGCATTCCTAGAGATCTTAGGGAATTCTTGTTGTCTAGGTATGGACATCGTAACTTCTCGAGAGCTTGGATTTCTCCTTGTGGGCACCTATGTTCTTTGTGTAGAGAACAGTAAGATGGTCTTCTCTAGGCAATTGATGGTTCGGGTAACCTCACTGAGATGGCTCAACATTCCTTAGGATGTTCGTATTGGCAAATGTAACAACCATCATCACTCTATTTCAAAATCTGCAACTTCCTCTATAGTTTTAGCTTTACCCTTGTTTTTTTGATATCCCTATTCTCTATCCTTTTTCTTCCTTATTTTGTGATCACTACCCAGTTGGTCTCTTCATTCCTTTATAATCTTTAGAGTTATTTGGAACTTCTCATTCAAGGAGTCCCACATCTTATCTAATTTCACTACTATTTCAGTGATAGATTTTTGTACTAGCAAGATTTTCCTTTGCACCACTTGATCAAGTGATGCCTCCTCCTCATTATCATAGAAATGTATCTCTTTCTTATGAATTGAGGGGTCCCTATTATACTCTTTTGCACTTTCACATTTGTTAAGCTCACCTTCTTCTTTGGTCACATGATTAATTAGCTTTTAGATATGATGGATCCTTAGCTTAGAAAATCTCCCTTGGGTATAGATCCCAAAAGTTGTTCTTATTTCAGTCTTGTGCCCATCTATGATATGGCACAATTGATCTCGTTAGGAGTATCCATGGCTTGGGAATTAGTGAAAAAGAGAATAGTACCTACCCAAGGCCACATCCAAGGACTCATGATTTCCTTGTTTCCATCCTTAGATCTACCTTTGCAAGTTGAACACTCTAGAGTAGGTTTGATACTTGTCGTTGAATAGCTTTAGCATCGTGCTCTATCAATGGATAGATTCTAGTTCTAAGTATTGATACTAGCTTTCATCTTCCTTAATGAGTGTTATTGGGAATAATTTTAGCTTTTTCCATTCATTTTCAATGTTCTGCAAGGAACAAGCATCATGAAAGGCTTGTAGATGGTTCTATGGATCTTAGTTATATTCCCACTCAAATTTGGGGATATTGTTCATATCCAGCCTCTTGATGTGACTATCTTTCAAGTGCCTAGTTAGAATTCTAACTACCTCTGAAATATTTAACACATTTCTAATAGCTAGAAGGGGTTCATCATAGTCATAATAGTCTTCGTGGCCCTTGTCATGGTCACGATGTCTATGGTGAGTTCTGCTATGCCTTCTTTCTCTATGATGATCCACCCGTTGGTGCTATTCTTGCCTCTATTCACTGCTATCCTAGTGGAACCTACGATCACTTGGATCCTACCTGTTCATCTTCATCTTGATCTTATCTTCTCTTCTTTTTGTCTCGGCTTTTGCACCTCTTATCAGAGTTGGAGGAGGAAAACAATGAGGATGAGGAAGAAAGAGAATCAACACCAGAACCATGCCTTCTAGATTCTCTTCTTTGATCCTTTTGTTTGTCTTTTTCTTTATGCTTGTCATTATTCTTGCTTTGGGTGAATGGTTGTGGCTATCATCTTTTGAGATCCTTTGATCTTGAGAACCATTCTTTCCATCACCCATATTTTCAATGGTTGATTGCAACCTTTGGTTAAGGATCTCCCCATCAAAGCATGATGGAGAGTTAGTGTACTGGAATTTGGCTTGAAAAGAAGTCCTCACCTTCTTTATGTTGCTACAAGAATAAATGGGTTGAGACCCTCTTACCTTTAGAAGCCTCATATCATACTTCCATCTATCGATCCTTCCTCCATTGGGCATCAGTGGGATGATAATCCTTATAAATGTGGTCTCTAACCTCATATTTTGCATTGTGTCCAGCAATGCTCAACCTAATTAGATTATTCATCAACATTACAAGAATAGATTAGTTGGAAGGCAACATAATGTTGCCTTCCATGTCCCTCCATTGAAGTTGCTCATCCTAATGTAAGATGAAGGTGAAATTTGGAGTGTAAGGATCTGGATGGGTGTAAACAATGTAAATTTGTTGGGAAGTTCTTTGCACCTCTTGTCTTTGATTGGTTCCACCTATAAGTGGTGGAGATTCATCCTTATAAGAAGAAGCCATGTTAGTTCTTCCTAAAAATAGTGTGCTTTGCTCTTATTTTCTTAATGATTTTTTTTATTGAATGATCTTTATAACATCTTTGTATGATATTACTATCTTTCCTTACTTAGCACACTCAGCTAAACTAAATCTTTGGCAATGGCACCAATGATGAGTGACAAGTAGTCCCTACGTCCAACCATATGAATCACAAGTGTGCACTAGTGATTTGGTTGAATTCCATGGACTTAGCTCTTAAGTGTGCCTATAGATAAAGATGGTGACTTATGGAAATATGATCATTGTCTTTTTAGCTCTCAGTTGTGTATGCTCATAGGTATGGTTAAGTGTGAGCTAAGGCATATGATATTTATTTATATTTATATTTATTTAATCTAAGTGGGTGGGAATGTTGGTAATTAACTAATCTAGCTATATAATGATTCTAAAGCTAACTATCCTAACATAAGTATTTGGGCCTACTTACCGTACACATCATGAACTCGTATCAATGCTATTGGGTTACCAAGTGTTAATTATTGGGCATACCAAATTTCCCCTACTAGGATTACAAGTGTTAAATGGTAAGCTTGAAGTAGTTGTACTTATGTGTTTATTATTAAATGGATTATTTAATTAAAACAAGAATATAAAGTGCATTAATATTAAAGTGCAAGTAATAGATATTAATCTATTCTATGCAAGGAATGTCAAGAATCTCATCTTTATTATCAGTCACATCCATGTGTTTAGGTACAATATGATTGAATAAAGATTTGTACAATTGCTTGAGTTCATATTACAGGCATTCAAAAAAATATTCTAGCTTTGGAGAAAGAAAATTGTAAGAACTTGGCTATACTAATGACATAATGTGCCATAAATGTGATGGGTATGCACATTTATATAGGCTTGACATGACATTACGTTGACACATCTGCATTGATGCATCTTTCCATGCATTGATGCATCTTTCCATGCATTGATGAGGTTGTGTTGATGGGACTACATTAATGGGGTTGCATCAACACATGCCTATCGACGTAGTAGTATACATGATTCATCAAATAGTTTTGAAGTTTTTCAAAAATTTTCCATGATTCTTGATTAAGACCTAGGCCCCACATGACACATCCATAAACTGCTATAGTTTGAACAATTTATATGAAAGATTACATTAGTTTGCTACCTATTAGCTTTCATGGAGATTTAGGAAACAAAGCATTGCAAGTTTTTTAAACCTTTGTTTTTTTTAAAGAGTTTCATGTTGTAGTATTGCACCTTTGTGAATTAATGTCTTTCCACAACAAGAATGTTAAATACATTATACTTCTATAAATGATTATTTTGAATCATACTCTTTAATTAATAAGTCATATGATATTTTTATAATTTCTTGTAAACCATAAAATTAATGGGGTTGAAAGTAGCTAACTCTTATATTAGAAAGAGAATGTAATGCATAAAATAAGATTTAAATATTTAAGTGATATATGTTCATTTATGTATGGTTATTTTTAGATTGGCCCCAATGCAAGATTGTAGAAATTTAAAAAATAAAAACCTAAGAAACAAAAATCACGTTAGGATATTCCTTACTGGCAACTGGATCCATATGGCTACTACATGCGGTAGCCAATCTCTTCAAGTGACTCTGTTGATCATGCAACCCCACAAAGTCACTACCAATCAAGGGAGTACTATAGGACTCCTTCTCCTGGGAGAGACACACCACATGCATACCATCCTCCAAACCCATCCACCACTCTCACACCGATAACTCTATTACCACCCACTCTAGCAATGCAAGGGGAACTCCCCACTCAACCACAATAATGTAATGCTACGAGAGCTATAAATCTTTAACCCGCTGCTGGTTTTGACAACCGTACAAAGAGAAGACCTTTCTTTAGAACCAACAGTCCAAACAAGCTCTCACAACCACAGGAGGTTGAGCCTCAAAATGCTCCTCCAACAAATAAGGCTTCAGAGCTCCCCTCAAACCAAGAATAGAGTTCAACAAATACGGTTATGGTAACACATATTATTATTGACTAGCTCAAGGTAGGCCACCTTCCCTGGAAATTCTCTAATCCTGGAAGCCCCTTAATTTATCTCCAAGTCGCTGGGAATGAACCATGTAAAGCTCTTCTAGACTCAGGTTTTGGAGTCAACTTGATATCACAATAAATGTATAAAGCCTGGAACCTACCTCTACTAAAGAAGAGCAATATTTGCTTAGAGCTGGCTGACCAGTCCATCATTGTCCCCTTGGGACTTGTGGAGGAAATTGTTACCACTATATGCGGTTAGTCATACCCAGCTGATTTCTTGGTGATCCAAGTAAACAATGACAATGGAGACTTTCCAATAATAATGGGAAGGGCATGGCTAAGTACCATAAATGCATGCCTAGAAATCCATGATCTTTCCCTAGAAATGTCTAAGGAAAACACTTTTGGGAAGATCGAGAAGAAGAAAGTTCCATGCATCACATACAGTAACACAAAGGGTGATTACATGTAAGAACGTTCAACATCGCCTGCATATAGCCAGTGTGCCCAAGAAACTAACATGGAAAAGCGCCTGTATGTAGCAACCACACAACAAAGAGACACCCTATGGTTGATAGCTGATCCAAAGAGCAATGTACCAACATGCATGGAGCTAACTGGGGGAACAACTTGCCACCATGTCAAAAGCATAGATACACTGGAGCAAGAGCATCGCCAACTTCCAACTCTTAACCTGAAAACATCAATTGGGAGAAGTTGGAAAATTCTAAAAATTTCAAACAAGTGCTCATTATTTCAAATCTCTCCCTTTCAATTCAATCATGGGGGAGATGGCCACCTATGCTGATCACTCACAGCCCTCAATTCTTTTTAAGTTTTTGTTTTACACATTTTTCTTTTGCAAATTTCTTTAACTTTTCTTATTTTTTGTTTTACAACATTGTTCATACTTCTTCATTTAATTGTGTGTTTATTTATTTTGTTTTTGTTTCTATTTTTCATTTTGTTAATTTTTTCACTTAATAAGTGCTCTCCGATGATGGTTATGGAACTAAACAAAAATGTTCCCTCTAACTAAGGCCCTTCCTCACTTCCTACCTTCTCCTTTTTTGTTTGTTGGAATGGTGGTGACTCTTTGGTGAAAGCATTCTTGTTACTTCAAGTGGATGGATGGCCCAAATGTATTAATGCGAAGTCACTGGATGTGGTTTTTTTGAGGCTAGATTTGGAATGAGATCTACCAAGTCATATTAACCATTAATACACAAGGGGTTGTACACCACCTTGTTCTTGAGACTCCCTTCCATTCTCTTTTTCCATCCTTCCTTCTCCATCTTACACCTCATTGCCGGTTGTATCAATAGTCCATATTTTGGTCAATGCATTGTTTTCTTTTTGGTAAACTCTTGTGGTTAAGACTTTAACTCTTGCTTCCAAATGACATTTCTAGGGCCTACGAACTCTTTAAATGTGGGATTTTCAGGGCATTAAGGGCATGAGCCTGCTTTGGGAAGGACCCATTGACATTCCTATTTGGTTCATCCGTTAATTTCTCTCCCTCAAACATTTTTCCAATCACCATTTATTTTGTTCATTTCCATCTTTGACATCCATTTTATCAGCGTTGCCGTTGTTTCATTTTCTCCATATTTCTTATTCCTTATATTTTTCCATTCTCTCACTACCAGAGGTTCACTCTCAGTCATGGGGGTCTTGGTCCAATTTTTTCGATTTTCTCCTAACCCCTACACCTTGGGTAGTCACCAATATTATATCTCCAGATCCACATTAGCAATACCACAACAATGGGCCTTACACCGAGGCAAGGTATCAACTGCATTATGATTCATTTACCTTTGCTAATTTAAGATTGTGTTGTGTGTGCAGATGGCAATCATACACCAATGGATTGGATCTGGAGGGAACACTTGAAATGGATTGGTGCTGAAACAGTTATGCAAGGAACAAGATTGATGGTGTGCTTATGGATGAACAACAAAAAGCGCAATCTTGGCATCGGCAGCAATAGACTTCTTCTTTTCTCGATCTCTTCTCTCTTCTCTCTCAGCTGCCAAAGAAGGCTGGATGTCAAATGTGCATAGTGTTCACTTTGTTGTCATGAACACTAAATTTTTTCATGTATTGTAATGATGATCTGTTCACATGTCACCCCATCTACCATTACTGTCATTCAATTCAATAATCCCATACCTTCCCAATATTTTGTAAGAAACTCGAGGAAGAATTTTCATTCAGTCATGGGGGTATGATGGGACGTGATATCGCATGGGCCATGATATCACTTATGCGATATCGCGTCGGCCCCTGTGATATCACATACGTGATATCACAGCCTGTCGCTAGTTCTATAAATAAGAGGCAGCTTTCCCTTGTTTAGGCATCTAGATCTAGACCCTTAGCTAAACTCTGGTAGTTTTACCATTCTAGAGATAGAATAATTTCCATGTGCCCATAGTAGGAGTCTCAAAGTGAATGGATCTTTATTCGAGCAAATTGTACCTGAGCACACATTTGTGTACAGAAATAAAGATGAACTTTTTGATAAACCTTGCAGTATGTGGGCTAAGCTAAATAGGATTTAACTAATGTTAATGTTTAAATGATTTCTTAGATAATTAATCTCTCTGAACCCTCAACTCTCTTAGTTAATTGCATTCAGTATGACTGCTTTGAGCACGTGTGCTACGCTTGATAACCCAGTAACGAATAGTGTTTGGTAATCCTAATAGCTTACATTAGTTCAGGGTGTGTATGGCAAGTGGGAATGGATACTGATGCTAGAAAAATTAGAACTTAGTTAATTAAAGTTAGTCATTTAGTCTCTTCAACCTTCACCTCTTAGCATAGGTGTTAAAAAGATAAAAGTTATAAAAATCACATACCTCAAACTTACTTAACCATACAACCATGACAAATACAAGTAATTTTGGGAGGACAATGAGTGATTAACCTTAAGTGTTCCATTAGGGTGCATAATCACTTTGTCCTTGGAGTTTGACCAGATTGCGTGTGCATGCTCGTATTCGTATGGTTGAGTGTAGGGGTACCTTGCCACTCATCAGACAGGGATCCAAAGTTTACATCTCATTTTTGTCAAGCTATCTAGCAAGCTCTTTGTACAAAACTAAATTTCAACATAGCCTATCATCCACAAACTAATTCTTGGCTTAAAGAATGAATCAAGTCGTAGAAGATCTTTTAAGAACCAGCGTATTGGATCATCATAAAACTTGGGATAAGGTATTTCCCTTGGTTGAATTTTCCTATAATAACAACTATCAAAGTAGCATTGAAATGACACCTTATGAAGCCTTGTATGGTAGAAAATGTAGAGTTCCTAGCTCTTGGGATCAGCCTTTAAAAGTATTGTTTAAAGTCAAATCCTTTAAAAATATCATTAGAGGTGTTAAAAAGAACAAACTTAAACCTAGATGTTTTGGCCCTTTGAAGTTTTAGAGAAAATTGGTCTTGTTGCTTATATAATAGCTTTACTTCCTAGTTTATCATCTTTACATAATGTTTTTCATGTTTTCATGTTAAGGAGATATGTTTACAATTCTAAGCATTGTTTGTGATGGAAAAACCTTCAGGTCAGTCCAAATTGTATCGTCCAAGTTCAACTAATTTTGATTTTAGACCAGAGAATGCTCAATCTTAGGCACTATACACTGCACCAAGTTTAGCTTGATTGGAATGAGGATGGATCTAAAACCTCTTGGGAGATGGAGGATGTTGTTAGAGAGAGCTACCCTCACCTATTTAAACATTTTTAGGAGGAAATTTCTTAAGGGAAGGAGGATGTAACAAACCACTTCTCCTTAAGTTTTTACATTAATGATTGTAATAGTATTTATGTGTGTTTGTGTGCATGTTTTGTTGTCAAGTTATGTGTGTTCTTTGCTTGGACTATGGTGGAAATGATTTATTGGAATCATAATAAATTTGTTGACTTGATTTTTATATGTATTATGATTAAATATTTAAATACTTTATGCCTAAGGAATACGCTTTAAAATACATGCTAGGAGTGTGTTAAAATAATAATAATAATAATAAATATATGAGAAAATAAAATATTTTTTGTTCTATTTCAATAGAGATGCTGAGAAACAAAAGAAAAATAGAGGACAATACTCTAAGGTGTGCCTTAAGAGCTAAAACAAGTATGTTGAGGTGTAAATGATTTTAAAAAGGAATGTAAAAGAATGCTCATTACTAAGGAACTTGACCTATGAATCAAGTTGGAGGAACATGATCCATGAATCCGAGATATTATGTGCAAATACCATAGCTTTATATTTTATTTTTTAAATTTTATCTAAATGTGATGCATTGTTCTTTTTAGTTTGAAATAGTAGAGTATAAGTACCCACTCCATGGCTATAGAAAGGTCATGTGATGACCTTTCAAGGCTTGTAAGACAACGGGAAAATTCACATCATTGATGACCTGAAAAAGAAGGTATCTTATTTGATTATGTATCCTATATTTTTCTCATCATAAATCTATTTTGAAAACTCTTTTCTTGCTTCTTATGACAACTCTAACTGATACTGAAATAGATATTATGCTAGAATGTTTTGTAATTATCAAGAGGAATTGAACCTGAGATCTAGCAAAATTTGAATTCTTAAATATCAAAAAATTGTTGATTTAGGAATTGACCTTGCAACCTATGAATATACATATTTTATTGATTTTTGATAGTGATCATGAAAAGAAATGAAATCATGACTCATTGCTACAAAAGGAAAGAACTTTAAAAAGAAAGGAAAAGAAAAGAAATGATTCCCAAGAAAGAGTCAGTTACAAGAAGTCATCCATTATCTTTTATTTCACCTAAAAATAGGAAGAGAAGGCAAAAGTATTTACATAGGATAAAAAAAGAATACAGCAGTAGGCAATGGGGCTAGGAAGGGAGAAAAGATTGTGGCTACTATAGGAGATAGCAGGAAGAAAGCAAGTGTTGCATAGTAATCCAATATTTTGATAATTCCTCCTAGTAAGCAAGATATCTACGAAAGGAGGTAAAATGATCCATATTTATTATGTTTCATAATGGCCAGCAAGGATTGATTTTCTGAACTTCTCTCTTCTTGCTTGCCTAACCACCTTCACAATGTATGTATGAAATTATCAAGATTGTTATTGTAAGCTTAGATTCTTGAAACCTTTATTGCTTTCTTTTTATGTCTCCACCCATCCTTTGCACTCTCACCTAAATGACTTGGATGAGAGTTGTTTCTATAATGATTCAAAAACATCCATAATGATTTGGGGCATTTTTGGCAAAAGATTGCCAACAGGGGCCTAGGATCCTTGATATGAGGATTGGTACCACTAGTAGAAAGTGAGTGTATCCTTGGTCCCATGGATAATTGTGAATGTTTTAAAAAATGTTGAATTCTTAGGTTTTTTTTTTTGGAATTTGGTTGATGAACCCCCTTTGAATGCATAAATCTTGGATCTAAATCTTGAATTATACTTTTTTTCTAACATTCTCAAGTTTGATTTTGATATCTTTTTATAAGTTGATGGAGTGGGGAAAAACCTACGATGTTAATTTATGATTATGATCCATCTATTCTCTACTATTGAACATATGAATTGCTTGATTAAATGATTAATGGTAAAATGATTACAAGAGTTAAATTTAGATAGTCTTCTTTTGTGTGTTGCTAGAAATTATAAAATATTATTATGTGATTGAACAAATCTCATATTACTAATTTATCTAATTTTTTGATCATTTCTTTGGTTTACAAATGTGTAAATGATCCTGATTAGATATTTCTTTTTAGGTTGAATAAAAAAAATTTGATTTTTTAATCTGATGAATCTTGCATAGATATTTTACTATGATAATTTCTTTTTAAAATTATCTCTTACTTCTTAAAATTAATATTAATTAACTTGTTTTAGAGCTAGATCTTGGCACTGTTATTTTTTTTTTACATGTTAACATTAGTTTGATTGTTGTAGAAAGAAAGCCACTTGTGCATTTCAAGTAGATTTCTTTTTGGGGGCTTTGGGTACTAGCTGTTGCTCCCTATGAATGGGTGTTACAGCAAGGAAGCCTCATCCTCGGTAGGACCATGCTGGAGCTACATTGGCTAGCAAGGAAGCATGATCATCACTGGGACCACACTGAAGCTATGCTAGCCAATGAGGAAGCTTGATCCTTACTAAAATCATACTAGAGGTACATTGGCTAGTGAGGGAGCCTCATCCTCACTAGGACCATGCTAAACCTACATTGGTTAATAAGAAAGCCTCATCATCATTGGGACCATGTTGGAGCTATGTTGGCCAGCGAGGAAGCCTCATCATCGTTGGAACCATGTTGGAGCTACATTGATGAGTGAGGAAGCATCATCCTTGCTAGGATCATGTTGGAGCTATGTTGGATAGTGAGGAAGCCTCATCCTTGCTAGGACCATGTTGGAGCTATGCTAGCTAGCGAGGAAGCCTCATCCTCGCTGGGACCACACTAGAGCAATGTTGGCCAACAAGGAATCCTCATCCTCATTGGAACCATTTTGGACTTGTTTTGATAATTAAAGCCCAACAATTTGCATGTTGACTGCAAGTGTTTCTAGTGTAGTTTTAGCTTTGACCAACATAAAACCCATGAAAACACCAAATTTGGTAGTTCCCAAGGCATGTTTAGCCTTCCCAAGCCCAAATATAGACATGACATAACTTTTCCCACTTGGGCAATGATGCTATAACAACTTACGAGGCATTTTTAGCCTCAAAAAATTAAAGTATGTAAGATTGCACCTCATGAACCAAAAACCTCACATTTTACAATAGATTTCTAGCCTCAAGTTTAATGGTGAAGGTCATAATGCCAAAAAGTTACAACATGAATTTTCTTGATGGTGTTTCAATATGTCTTTCTAGTATCATAAGAAATTCTAATTCCATAAGTGATGCACCTTTAGTCATGGGTCACATGATGAAACTAGTTCAAGAAACCATGAGAATTTTAGAAGTAGCCTATCTTTAGATATGAACACATGTCTTTCTAGTGGTATCCTAAGAATGATTTCTTTAGAATTTAATTAATTATTTAATTTGTTACACTTGCCATAGGAGTATCTTCAAGAATTAGGATAGAGTTGTTGAAAGATTTTGATTTCATGATTTAGTATCATCTCAGGAAGAGAAATTTAATTGTAGTTTCCTTGAGTAGGGTAGCTAGAAAACTATATAGTTTGGTTATTTTGTTCATTTGAAAGGATGAGATTCTCACTTAACAAGTAGCAAATCCCTAGTATTAAAAATAAGTGTTGGAAAGAAAGAATGATAATTAGAAATTTTTTTTGACAATTTAGAATTACTAAATTTTAAAAACAAAATATATATGCTATGGCCTTTCATCACCAACTTTTGGATGAGGCATGTCTAAGAAAATACTAGGTGCACTTGGTAAAGAATTAATATAAGTGAGAGAGTGGATTAACTTGAACTAACCAAGCAAGAGAGTGGTTATTTGGATGTTATTCTTAACTTATTCCTATCAAGTGAGAACGTAAAGGAAGGTCATTGAGGGAGGGAAGCTTTAACCTATCTATCCTCCTATCTCTTTCACCTATGGAATTTTTTAATCAAAATATCTCATTGGGAAAGCATGAAAAATGGAGTAGCACTTTGGTATCAAAATTTGAGGAAATAATTTTGACGGCCTAGAATGAAGAAAGATATTAGTAAGTATATGAAAAAATTTCTAACTTCCCAAGAATTTAAATCATAACACCAAATACTTGGTGGGATTTGTACCCACATAGCATACTAGAAGGTAAGTGTTAAGTGATAGGCATGAAATTTATTATAAGTTTTCTCCAAATAAGAAATCAAAAGGATGCTATACTTGTAGTTGTTAACTTTCTGACTAAATTGTCCCACTTCATGGCCATGAAAGTGACAACTAGTATAGAGGACATTGCCCAATTATTTTTGGAAGAAATTGCAAGATTACATAGTATGCTCATGATAATTATTTTTTATAGAAATTCTAATTTCACCTCAAGGTTTTGGTAGGCTTTCTAGATAAGGAGAAGATCTAAGTCAAATTTAAGTTTAGCACAACATCCATAGATAAATGGATAGGTGAAGAGGAAAAATCAAATATATAAGGACATGTTAAAGCCATGTACCCTTGAATATAGAGATAGTTAGAACAACTTTCTATCATTGGCTAACTTTGCTTATAAAAATAGTTATTAGGGAAGTCTTATGGTTGTCCCATATGAGGTTTTGTATGGAAAGTCATTTCATATACCATTATGTTGGGATATAGTTGAGGACTAATAGTTGGTCAATTTAGTGGGACTTATAAGAAATAGGTTGAGATCATCTTAAGATAAGCATGTGTAATATGCTAATTTGAGAAGGAGGCCATTAAATTATTTTGTTGGGGACAATTTATTTTTGAAAGTATCAACATTGAAGGGCATTATATGATTTGCTAAAAAGGAAAAGTTCATACCAAGGTTTCTTGGATTCTTTGAGGTCTTAAGAAGAGTCGAAGAGATGACATATCAAATTAGATTGCACAACAACTACTGGGAATTCATGACATGTCTCATGTATCAATGCTTAAAAAGTATGTTTTAGATCAAAGTCATGGGATTAATTGCCATGATGTTTAGTTATAACATGATGTTAGTTATGTGGAGAAATATGTGAAGATAGTTGATAGGATAAAAACAAAATTAAGGTGTAAGATTATACTGACAATTATGATGGTTTGGAAAAGATATGATGCCAAGAAGCAACTTAAGAGGTTGAATAGGAATTGTATAATCTCTATCCTCAAATTTTATAGGAAGAAGATTACAAATAGAGGAAAAGGATCTAACAGCCTTATCCTTAGTATGTGTATATTGGTCTAGGCCATGTACATGTTGGTCAACTAGGTATAATTATGTTTGTGCAATTGGATTTAATCCTTATTCTATTAAGGATTTGATGTGTTCTATCAAGCTCAATATTCAAAAGAGATCTATATAAAGTGATCATCATGAACTTATGTTTTCACTATCATAATGATATCACTATCATGGTGAATTTTGACCTTTATACTTAATTAATAACTCATGTTAATATTTGATTAGTTTACTTTTAACTAACTGTTATGTCTTTTCTCAAATGTCATGATAGTTACTTTATACTTATAGATACTCTTAGAATTCCATGTGTAAATATAATGAACTATATGTGACATAAACAAGAGGTATTTGAATCATATCTCACACAATATCCCATACTATCTTGAACATATATAACACACTGAAGCTTACACTATAGTGCACACATGTGCTACAATGTTATCAAACATAATGTGTACATTGAATTATATCAACATAAATTATTTCTAATTTTCTCAGACCTTGTAACTAAATAGATTACAAAACTCAACATGGTATTAGAATAGGTTTTTTTATCTACATCATCATGATTTTGAGGTTTACACTATGATAAGGTTGGTAAGTGCATTAAATGTGATAGTATGCATAAATATGAAAACCTTGAAATTTCATTTGCCAATTTGCAAAATTACAGGTAAACAATGTAGAGCATTCAAGCCATTGAGAATTAAATAAATTTAATTGTTTTATACTTCAAACTTTGATTACCTTCTTTCAAATTAGATGTGGTAAGTTTCTTAACCTATGTTTATTTAAAACTCAAAAATTTCATGCAAAAATAGTGTGAGGAATATGATTCTTACTGTATTATTTAATTTTGTACTTTTTTTTGGATTATTTATAGTTTTCTATGTTTTGAATTCATTTGTGTATAAGTAATAATGATTTTTTGAATCCATACAACCATGCATGACCTTTGTTTTTGATGTTTTCATGCATATTTTTCTGAAACTCTAAATTTTGTAACTTTATAGCAATTATTTGTCAAAATGGTTTTTGGTGGTAAAGGCATAATTAATCACAAATCACATCCAAAAGGAAGCACAATCATAAAACAAACTCTCTAGAACCTTTCAACCATACAAAGTCAAAATCATCATTGTCATTGTCACCATCATCTTTGTACTAAAACTTCATAGTGGGTCTTCTCATGGTAAAGGCTCATCCTTTATCACGAAGAAGAGCTCATCAAAGAAAATAAAAATTCATTTAGCTATGACATCTCATCATAAAGTAGTGGCCACTATGTCACAGATTTTTAATTTAGAACTAAAAAAGGAAGAATACTCTCAATATCTAGCTCTAAGAATCAGTGTTCAAAATTACTACTTCGATCTAAATCCTACCATAGAGCTAGTAAATAATAGGTTTTCTATGAAGTTGACTAGATCTAGTTTAACTTCCTCTATGAAGTTTATGATGTTTTAGGTTCAATCATTGGTGGAAAAGTTTGTTCATATAATAATGACTTATTCATCTTTCAGTCTAGGTGGATTTGACAATTTGATGAAATATAAAAAATATTTCTTAGATATTATTTTCAAATGATGAAAGTTAACTTTGTACTTTAGGAAGGTAATTTTCCTAGGCATAAATTGATTAGATGTTTTAATATCAAGGAAGACTAGAACAAGGCTTATGATACTCTCATCACCAAAGTACTATTATCAATGTTGAGAATGTTGTACTATATCTTACCTAAAATAATTTCCTATCAAGTATGTGTTGAGGAAAAAAAGAACTTTATTTTATGTCCTCTTCTTAATTTACTTTATGCCATAGTGAAGGAAGCTAGCCCTATGGATTGGCTATCCATTTTGAAAAAGGAATTGATTAATGATGCATTTGCATACTACTCTACATCATCTCCATACTTCTTGTATGACTATATGGGTCATATATTTGTTAGAGGTTTTTAGTTGATGAATGTCTTCATGGTAGTATAGTAGAGAGATACACATGAGTTATCTTAATTAAATTTTCAAGCTTTTTACAAAGAAGAGTAGACTGTCACTAATATAACTTCATTGAAATAGTTTGAAGGAGTACAACTACAAGGTTTGGATATGCTAGAATGTGATTACATATCACCATCCAGAGTGAACATGATACTCCTNGTTGAGAATGTTGTACTATATCTTACCTAAAATAATTTCCTATCAAATATGTGTTGAGGGAAAAAAGAACTTTATTTTATGTTCTCTTCTTAATTTACTTTATGCCATAGTGAAGGAAGCTAGCCCTATGGATTGGCTATCCATTTTGAAAAAGGAATTGATTAATGGTGCATTTGCATACTATACATCATCTCCACACTTCTCCNGTGGTGAGTAATGATCTATTATATGATTTGATGATTCTAAATTACATTGTAATGGATTACTACTTCAAGGTTAAAGCCCTTAGGGAATTGTTAAATAAAGATAAACTAGAACTAAAATTAAAATTTTTATTACATCTATGTAGACCAAAAGGGTCTATCAAACAAATGAACCTGTATAAAATACATTATTAGTAATAAATATTGAGTACAATAGATGTATCAAATATTTGTATAACTTAAACACATCTTCTATATAATTTTCTAGAATTAAGAATGATAGCTTTAATAGATCATACAAACATTATCTAGAGATTTTTTTTTGAAGAAATCTATTTTACAACATTCTAATGACATATGTTGCTCATCTTCTACTACTTGTAGTAAACACAGTTGACATATTCTATCTTCATGTTTCTCATTATTCCATATTCTAGTTTTAACTCAGAGAGGATGTAATTCCATTCTTACTCTACTAATTAGTTCTCATGGATATTGGAATTGTTACATATAGATATTCTATTTCATCATGTCTACTACCTCTAATATTTTTCCAGTAAAATTAAAGCTTTTTTTTTTTTTGTATTTCTATCTTATCTTGCTATCTCTCTAAAACTTTCTTTACAAATAGTTTCTAAGCTTATTTTGGATTTTGTGTTCTATTAATATTATCAATACCTAATTTTTTTACTCATAGTCATCCTTCATGGAACTACGGTTATTTTTGATATTTTCATATGATCTCTTCTAAGATTTTATTGTTATTTTTATTTCTCAAATAGAATGTTAAGAACTGATACATTGCTTCAACTTCCAATGGTAACAAAGGAGCTTCAAATAAAAGTATTACATATGAGACTTAAATTTTCATCTTGAATTCAATTAATAAAAACTATTTTTAAAGGTTTTTGAGCCTCCAACAATGCTATAAGATAGAAAGAAGCTTTAAATGGTAATTTAAAGAAAACATTTAAGGATAAGAAGAAATTTTTTGAGCATTTACAAAATATGAATAGGAGGCAACCAAAGCTTTAAAAATTTCTCATGCTAAAGTGAAGAAGCTGAAAAGCCTAAAGCAAGCAAGGATTATTGTAGAATCCAGCACAAGTATTAAATTGGACAATAGAATTCATGAGTTAACTATAAGGATAGTGGAGTTGGAGAATGTAAAGACCAATTAGGAAGAATAAAACTCCACTCTTCTATAGAATTTAGATAAGATCCAAAAGACATTGATTGAGATAGTGATGCAAAAATCAAGTGCATAAGAAATTTTGCTTGAGAAAAGAAACATCATGATGACAAAGTTACAAGAATAGGTAGTGATTGATGAATTTATAATTCATTACAAAAAAGCATTACAAGTGTTACAATCATTAGTTAATTCAAGTTGTGACTTACCTAACATATCTATCATGAGTTCTCTATCACTTCAAATAACATATAATGATATCTACAAACAAATTCTAAAGTAGCCTAGCACCAGTTAAAAAGAAGATGTGGATCCTATGGATTGGTTAAGTCAAAAGGGGAGGGGGATGAATGAGTTATAAAAAGAATCACTTAAATAAAAATTACTAAAAATGCACACAAAAAGAAAATGAACTCACTAATGTGTATGGTAAAGCTCACCACTTCATATTCTACTTGAATTAAAATTGTGACTAAGGCCACCACTATGGTGGATCCTTGGATGCTACACATTCCTCATAGGTTGAAAAATTTTGGTATCCTATAGGAATTCTAAGGATCTTATAAGATCGGGAATAAATTGGGATGCTCTTGTAGGACACACTCACATACCCCTCAGGGTAGATGCAAAAAGTCAAATACTTGGCGCTCTTAAGGTTGTAATGTAGATTTTCTTGCAAAGAGGATCTATGATCCATAGAGTTTCAAGAATTACAATAAGGATGTAAGTGTAGGATGCTTGATTCTTCAAATTAGATCTACACAAGTTATGCTTATATTAGTGCAATAGAATGAATGAAATAACAAGTTCTAGATTCAAATCCAAAAACATATAACACAATAATGATAAGGTTATGAATCTAAAAAATATGCACTCATGAATGATCTAATTAATTAAAATTCTAGAAGAAAGATATTGCAATGGTGGCATAGCTCCCAACAAACTAAATGAACTTCTAACCCTTTAACTAATTTCTAATCATGTTCAATATAAAGTGGTGTAGCTATTGATTGTTATGGATTGCTTGGAGGATTAAGATATGAGTATATTCCTTTATAAAATTTGATGTCTAAGAAAGTTTTTCATGATGAACTAGAGTTCAAGAAATGACTAGAAAAGGATTTTTTAATTTCCTTGAATAGCTACCTAGGGTATCTCGTTCAAGGCTTAGATGTCCACATTGAGAAGTTTGAGGCTTGAGTGAAATGTATAGAGCCTTTTGGAACATCCACCCCTAAGATCTAGATTAATTCTAGTGGAACATCCATCATATGGAACATTCATCCTCAGGTCTAGGATGTCCACAATCTAGGACATCTAGGCTAGAGCCTAAAACATATGGGTTAAATAGAGGTTGAATTCTAAATTTTGTCAACTCTCAGCTTGGATGTTCATCATGAAGCTTGGATGTCTAGGCTACATCCAAGGTTGAGAAAAAATAATGTTGAATTGTTTAATCCTTGGTTCCATTGGTGTAGGGAAACCTCTTCTAATATCTTTGTTCTATCATACATGAATTTTTTTCAGGTTTTAGGTTTGAAGAATACATGGATGAGTGTGTCTAGTTATATGTGTCTTCTTGTGTTTATTTTGTTGATGATGATTGTTGGATGTTTTGGCATGCTTTAGGGTGTTTTGGGATCATTTTGATGAGTTTACAAGGTTCTAGGGTCTATGGAAACTTGTTTAGAGGCATCCAGAGGTTTTAGACATCAAAATAAGCATTTTTGTGTTTGGCCCTAGAAGATGAAACGTCTGACCAAAAATTGGGATGTCCCAAGTTAGACATCCTAGCTATGTAGGTGACATCTTAGGTGGGACATCCCACCAGAATTTGGAACATCTTGGGCCCATATGAGATGTCTTAGAAGAATAGTAGATGCCCCAACCAAGAGCTAGATTTTCATAAAGATGTCATGGCAAGGTTAGAGTCAACCTATACAGATGGGGAAACTTCTAAAAACACTCATTCCAACTTGAGAAATAGTAAAAGAAAGATGGAAACAACCAAAGAAAGATAGAAACAACTAGGAAGAAGGTGAGAAAACTTAAGAACCTTAAGTTTAGTTACGAAAATATTTATAGATTTCTTGTTTTCAAGTTGCTTATAAATATTAAAGTAATTCATCATTTTTGGTGCTAAACGCTAAAGGCCAAAGGCCAAAAACCTAGACCAAGAGCAAGATAAGGATATATTAAGGAAGTGGAACTTGTACAAGAAGAGGGCTTGTTCAAGGAAATTAAGTTAGAGGCAAGGGAGAGCACTTGAGAGAGGTTAGAAGAATCTATTATAAGTATTTTATCTTGAGCTTGGGATCCATTGTGAGAAATTGAGGATTGAGAGGGGATGAGTGTAGTCTCTAAGATCCTTGAAAGAGTTGTGATTTGAGTTTGGCTCATCATCTTTAATGTATTTCCTTTCAATTATGAAAGTTTTCTTAATAAAAAGAAACTTTTATCTATTTTATTATGTTCTTATTTTCTAAGCTAGATCTAAATGGAAGTTATGGATTGGGTCCTATTGGGATTTATTTAGGTGCAACCCCTACATCAGATTCATATCAAAGTGAAGGTTTGAAGGTTTCCACACTTTTATGTTGAAGTTTGATGTTTTATTTGAATGAAAGGAATATTTGTATGGATATTTATACATTTGCTTTTGGATATCATTCTTGTTGCTTTAGGTATGGATTTTAAGAAGAAGAGAAATCAAGAGCTTGGATAAGAGCTTCAAGAGTTTAAGAACTCATTTAAAGCTTTTGTAGTTAAAATGTAAGAAGTTCTTTCCAAAGTAAACATCCATAAGCACTAAGATTTTGCAAAAACTTTAAGAAGGAACATGGAGAAATTCAAGAATAGCATGGAAAATATTTTAAGAAGAATTAAGAGAATATCTTCTAATCATCAAGAAAGAAAGGAAGATGTAAAGTTTGGTAAAGTACAGATCAATGAGAAAAGGAGTTCTCAAGTATCTCTTATTGAGCAAGGAAGTGCTCAATACTCAAAAGTTTTAAGGAAGGGAACCAAAAGCTTCATCAAGGGAACCAAGAGATCTTCAAAGTCCAAGATGGTGTATGTTACTAATCAAGGAGATTTCCTACCTCGTAAGTCATGTGAGTCAAAGAATCAAAGCCAAAAGAGTGTCAAAGATCAAGGGACTTCTTCAAGGAGCATCAAGGGTAGCATTAGCAGGTATGATACTCATTTTTTTTTTTTTTGCAATTGTTCTATACCTTGTGGCAAGGAAAAGGATATTCTAAGCCAAGTTGAGACTATCTCATGGGAGAAAGATGAGTTTTCTAGCCAAGGTATATGGAAGAATGATTACTTTAATGATGTTTTTGATGAATCTAATGTTAAGGTGATGGAAGAGAGTTTACCTTTTGAGTTGGCACCTCCAAAGTAGGATCAAGAGCTTGTTGATGATTCCTTTGAAGCCATTGGAATTAGGAACTTCTATTTGGATCTGTAATGGGATTGGATAGCCATATGTTGAAGATCAAGTTGAACTAAAGATAGAAGGGAGAAGCCATGAAGAGACAAGTAAGGTTGAGCTTTACCTTGTTGATGGTAGTAATGTCTTTCATGTTGAAGCTAGTGTGATGGACTAATTTTTCACTTCATCTTGGTAGTAATTTTTTCCATAATGATCATCATCATCATGATCATTGTGATGATTGTAATTGAATTGAGAGTCATGTTGTGACTTTTGATGCCATTGTTAGTGAGAGGAAAACTAATAATGGTAAACTATTTAATGATGGTGGCTATTGGGATAGTCATTGTGAGAATGTCATTATTAATGCAAGTGAAGATCTTAATAATGATGTGATTTTCTAGAATTTGAATATTCTTGCTATTGATTATAGTAAGGTTGAATCTATGAAGTGTGTTGATGGATTTGATTGTCTTGGCTATAAAATGAATGAGCAACATGAAGGTAATTTGCATGATGGTGCTAATGATGAAAGGAAGCTAAGTGATAGTCTTCCAATCACCAAGAAGAAGAAGAAGGTGAAGAAGAGGAAAAAAATGGAAGAAAGGATGTTGGATTAAGGAAGCCTAATCCTTTTTCTTTTTCTTATTCTTTATTTGTTGCAGGTTTGAGTCATCATGGAAATGCAAGGAAAGCATTCCAAGGAGATGATCAGATGAAGAAAGAGTGGTGGGATGTGAGGACAAGCCTCCATGAGCAAGTGAAGCTCAAAATCAAAACCTTAGATGATACTCATTCTCATGCTTGTAATGCATTGCTTCATGATTTTTGTGATGGCCTTGAGTCATGGGGGCATGGTGCCTTCCATATTGTGAAAGATCATGAAACATGAAATTTTTAAGAATGGAAGAGCTAGTGTAGGGATACCTCTTTTGATCCCCTCATTCTACCTTACATGAATGTTTTGCAGGTGTCAAGCTTGAAGAAGACATGGATGAGTGTGTCTTGTTAATATGTGTCATCTTGTGCTGATTTTGTTGATGATGATTCTTGGATGTTTTGGCATGTTTTGAGGTGTTTTGGGATCATTTTCATGAGTTTAGAGGGTTTCAAGATCTATGGGGACTTTTTGAAGAAATTTGGATGCTCTAGATATCAAAACAGGAATTTTGATGTTTGGCCCTGGTAGGTGAGATGTCGTACTAGAAATTGAAACATCCTAGTGAGACATCCCAACTGCTCAGGTAACATCTTGGATAGGACATTCCATCAAAAGCTAGAATGTCTTGGGCCCAAATGGGATGTCCCAGAAAAACAATAGACATCCCAACCAAGAGCTAGGTTTTCATAGAGAGGTTATGGAAAAGTCAAAGAAAACTTGTATGAGTGGGAGAACTTCTAAAAATTCCCATTCCAATTTAGAAAATAGTCAAAACAAGATGGAAATAGCTAGGACAAAGATAAGAAGACTTGAAAAACTACTGAAGAACCTCAAGTTGAGTTGAGAAAACATTTTTAGATTTAATGTCTTCTAGTTACTTATAAATGTTAATGTAATTCACCGTTATTAGTGCCAAATCCCAAAGGACAAAGGATGAAAACCTAGAGTAAGAGCAAGATAGAGATCTCTTAAGGAAGGAGATCTTGTGTAAGAAGAGAGCTTGTGCAAGGAAATTGAGGGAGAGGTAAGGAAGAGCACTTGAGAGAGGTTAAGAGAATTTCTTATCAGTGTCTTGTCTTAAGCTTGGACTCCATTGTGAGTAACTGAGGATTAAGAGGAGACAAGTGTGGCCTCTAAGATCCTTGGAAGAGTTGTGAGTTGAGTTTGGCTCCTCATCTTTGATGTATTTTCTCTGTATTATGAAATTTTTCTTAATAGAAGGGAAGTTTATCTATTTCATTATGTTGTTCTTATTTTCTAATCTAGATCTACTTGGAAGTTGTGGATTGGATCCTATTGGGGTCTATTTAGGTGCAACCCTTGCACCATCAATGCATTTTGGAATCCTTGAATTAGCTTTCTTGACTTTTACTTTGTCTTTGTACTTAGCAACTTAATTAATGATTGAAACACAAGCTTAGTTAAGCATACATTTCCATTGTCTAGTTTTTAAATTACCAAAATATGGGATAGATAAACAATATTCTCCTTTTTGATGATTTCTAAAAACTTAAAAATGTATGAGTAGCACGTAATCTAAATCAAAAAAGATAGATCTTGAAAAGTATAACATATAAATGCTAAGAAGCTCAAGCTAAACATAAAATGTAAATAGTTTCAGAATATTACATAATCAATATAAGTTCATTACCTATTGCAAATAAAGAAGATAAAGCTTTAAGACTCTAATGAACACAACATATTAAAGCCTTAAGATAAATATGAAAAATATTTGAACTAAGATAATGTATGGGTACTGATACTAGAGCCCATAAACATAGTGTCCTCATTGTCTCTTCTCCTTTTTCAAACATTAGCTAAACAGGTGAAAAAAGTCACATATGCACTCATACTACTACTTTGTAGGTTGATACTTATGCTCCTCCTCATCATTACTGCTAGAAGTACAAGGCTTTCCATCCAAATCTAGCCATTCTAGTATAATTGCCTAGCACCTATGTAGATGAAGCTTATCTCTTAACCATGTCATGATAGATGACTAACCAACTAATTGAAAGTCATAAGTCTTACTTTAAGAGTGGCACTATTGATAGGTCATTAATATTGAATAACCAAAGAAACTATCCATGATACCTTAAATGAATGGATCATCTATAGTCCTCTGTCTCTTGGAAGAGAACTTCCCCTCAAATTATATCTCTAGCTGATCTTAATATGGGTAATGAGGCTAGTCCTTATATCCCTATTGATCCTCCTATCGATGTTCTTTCCCTATAGGTGCTAGCTTCTCCTTAGAGTTCTCTACCATGCCTAAATCATAGCCCTTGTATGGGCCAGCATCAGAAGCATGAGTATGAGAAACATGCTCCTTTGAACAAGTGAGGATCCTAATTAGATCTTCATCTAAAATGGAAGAAATCTCCTCCTACTTTGAGGTGCTAGACTACCTCCTCTTAAGCCTTTAAACTCATCTTTCCAACCTAGATAGGCTATAGCCTATCTTACTAATAGAGTTGCAAAAAGCTCACAAAGTATAGTTTAGGATGGAACTAAGCTAATTTTCA
>MNCI01008022.1:225997-262817 GCA_015680685.1 Gnetum montanum | reverse complement strand
GACCAGATTGCGCATGCGACGCTCATTTCGTATGGTTGAGTGTAGGGGTACCTCGCCACTCATCACCACGTATTTATAGTTGGGCATAAAAAGTATTCACCGTTGGGATTACCAAGTGTTAGTATATTCTACTCTAAGTGGTCATACTCACATTACTATAAAATAAAATATTATATTCTTAGGTATAGAAACTTAAACTGCATGTAAAGTAAAATTTTTGTAAGTAAACTTAATATTCAAGTACTACAATGGAGAGAAGAAATCTTGATTTTATTTTCATCATGCAATAGTGTTCAAGTATATCTTACACTTGAATAAAACTTCGTACAATCAATTTAATCCATGTTTCAAGCACTCAAATAGAAATTTCACTAAGTCCTATGAAAGAAAACTACAAATATTCACTAGAATAATGACCAAATGTGCTATAAATGTAACTAGTATATGTATTTATAGAGGCTTTGAAAAGATCATCATTGACACATATGCACCAATGCATCCAAGGATGCATTAATGAGGCTACATCAATGGACATGTGTTGATGTAACCAATTTATTGAGACTTCATCAATGCTGTAGGATATTCAAGAATTTACTAAGAAAAGATATAGATTTACTAGCTAATGAATAACAATACTTCTTGTGGAGAAATTTCAAGTGACTATATTTACTTTTTAATCACACTCTCTTAAGTCATGGAACTTTTAAATATATAGTAAATCAACGTAATTTTCAAATGTTAAGGTTGAGGGATAGGATTAAGAATTTTATGTGTTCTATCAAGCTCAACATTCAAAAGAGATATATATGAAGTGGCCACCATGAACTTATGTTTATATTGTCATAGTGGCATTTGATTTTTATACTTAATTAATAACCTTCATTAATCGTTAGTTAGTTTCTTCTTAACTAATTGTTATGTCTTTTCTTAAACTTCATAATGGTTACTCTATACTTGTAAATAGTCTTAAAATTTCTTGAGTAAACAGTCTAGAGGTATTCGACTCATACCTTAGATAATGTTCCACACTATCTTGAACATCTACAATACACTAAACCTCACATTGTAGTACACACATGTTCTATGATGTTGTCAAATATAATATGTGTACATTAACTTATATCAATGTAAATTTTTTATTATTCATTAGAAAAAATGATTGAACCATTCACAAAACTCAGCATATTTATGACATCTTTGGCTAATAACATAGTAGTTTTTCTTGGTTGGTGATGTGTAATGTGTAATAGCAATACTGTATGCTTTGAGAATATTTTTGGTAAGATGATAATAGTATTTAATATATGGCTTGGATGAGAGAATATTTATATGCTTAATATTTAATGCATTATATGGTTATGATTGTTATATACTTATGATTATGATTTTAGTTTTATAATTGTACTAACTCTATTGGACCTTGTAGCTAGAAATCATGATGCTAGGAAAGTGGCACACATGGGGCATATTAATCAAGTATAATAAAGGAGATGATATGCTAGTTATGTATGTGGTGCATATACTAAATTATTGTTGCATGTGATTTATTATCATGGTTTTGTGGGCTCAATTAGATGCTTTGAGATGGGAGTTATTAGAGATGTTTATTTTCATCTATGATGGGATTTGAACTTGTAACCTAGGAGAAATTAAAAAAAAAATCTTCCAAAAGTCCAAATGAACAAATGAAATGAATTGGAAATGAATTATTGAATAAATGATATTTGGTTTATGTATGTGCTAGATGGAAATGGTGGTGGTTGAACATGTGTGGAATTGTATGATATTTTGCACTTCTTGAGATGATTATGATAGTATAGATTTTTTGCTAACATGTTATGAAAGATAATTATCCCCTAGTGTGACATCTTCTGACTTCACGATGCTTGTCTCTAGGTTGATTAGGGAACTTTTATGGGTCATTCTTACTCAGTTATTTTGGACTAACATTTTCTTTTCCTTTACAAGTCAAGCTAGTATTGCTAGGTCTTTTGGTGATGCATAAATTGGATAGCCTGTAGTGTTAATGTTTTCTTTTTAAGTCATGTTATTTATCATGATTTGAGACATATGTTCATTTAATAAACTATGAGGCTAGTAAAATTGTTTTGTAGAATTAGATAAACATGATAAACTATGAGGCTAGTCATGTTCTACTATGAGGCTAGTAAACTATAGTTAAGATCTTATTGGACATTGTCTTGCAATGGATCTTACATTTTCTAAACACTGAAACCTTAATGACTTGATATTACATACCCTTATCTACATTCTAATCATTGTTGAAGATAAGGAAGTTAAGCAACCCATAAGATCCATTACTTGTATTTAATTACAAGGGTCATTATGAAGGAGTTGGTAGGAAAATTCATGCTTGTTAGATAATAATAAGATCTTCTACCCTACCAAACTTCTTCTTAGAACTAGATAAGTTAAAATTGGTATTTCTTATCCCATTCAACAAGTCTTCCAGCTTATTATAACAAAATTTAATTTCTTGTAAGTTCTCATTTTGTTAGTAGGCCACTTTAGTAATGTCAATTTGGCAAAAATATGTTGTTTTAGTTTTTCAAAATCATGAAAATTTAACTTAGTTTTTGGATCTCAAATCCAACAAATAGTGCTCATTGAGGTGGAGGATGTTCAATCCAAAAAAAATAAATCATAATATTTAAAAATTTTAGAGTACATTAGATTATTGAAGAAAAGCCCAATGATTTTGAGGATGTCTTTTTAGGTTTTTATCCTTGCAATGAATCTTGAAAAACCTCTCCTCTAGGGTAGGAAAAGAATTAAGTCTTTTCCTTATTCAAAAGCACCCTCATGAGTTTTCACCTCTTACTAAAGGGTTTCTTATTAATAGAAGGAGAAAAATATCTCTTAAGAAAAAAAATAATACATCAATCAAAGATCAAGAACAAAGAGTAACAAAAGCTAAAGGCTTCTCATCCTTAAGCCTTTAGAACAAAAATAAATTAATACTATAGAAAAAAATTAATTTTTCAACTTTCACTAGGAGCTATTTTACTTGAACTTGCAACTGAAAAGCTAGTCCTCATTTAGACAATTTCAAGGGTACCAATTTTATCCTAATTGGACTTAAGATTTGGGAGATATCCAAGTTTGAAGTCTATTGTAAGGCATTTCTTAATTAAGTTAAAATTTTAAAAGTTAAAAAATTAAATTAATTTTAAAATTTTTGGGCCCATGGATTAAACCCACTAGTTTTGAGTTAATAAATCAAACTACTAACTATTATTTTGATAACCACTTGAAAATTTAGGTTAGTTGTAAAAATTAATTATAAAGCTATATATATTATGTATAATATATATAATTTTGTAAAATAATAATAATAACAACAACAAAATAACAAAAATATAAAAAAAATTTGAAATCTCAAGGGTTTCAATGGACACAGTGATGGTCATTGGGCCACTCAATTGCAAGGTTGTGGAGGCCCAATTGCCATGAATTACAATAAGGCCTGCATATGGTCTAGCCATTGTAGATCATGATAGGGCTACATAGGGACTAGCTACTATGAATTATGGTAGAGCTACAACATGAGGTGTAGCTTGACTACATTGTTCAATAACAAGCCTATGCAAGGTTCTCTATTATAGTAAGAATCATCATACTTCGAGATTCAACACAACCTAACACAAAAATAAGCTAAGTAATTCGATGGCCATCAAATTATCTAAAGAATTAAATTCTAAAAATCAAAAGGAGACATGCATATCATTTGAAAACCCAACAATTTGACACAACATTTTTTTCCAAACACTAGTTAGTAATGAGTAAACAAGCAAGTGTGTAAAATAGCTAATGGAACAAAATAGATAAAAATGCATACAAAATCTAATAAAATTGCTTCATAGAATTAGAACTATGAAATAGCAGAATGCATATGGCTGAAAAGAGGTAGAAGCACAAGAAAAATAGAAATAAGTTCATTGAAACTATGCCTCAAAAAAGAATCAACAATACAAAGAAGTAAAATATCCAAGAAAAGAACTTAAGAGGATGCAATGACAATCCTATGAGATGGGATGAGAGATTAAGGATGATTGACAAGGAGCTATGTTACCCCATTCTCTCTTCGATACATGAGCCTAATGTAGATTTGATAGAACCATTACAATAAGAAGTCAATAAAATTGATAGGAAGATAAATGGAATCAAATCTATGCTTTGTTCTAGATCCAAGGCATTCTCCCTGTGTCAGGAGGACAACATGAAGGGGATACAAATATATTAGGAGAGATAAAGGAAAATCAAAATATATTTCAAGGAGCTGAGAGTTTTTTGATCATTGTTGAAAGAATGATTGTTTTGTAGAAAAGCTATTTTTGAAGAGTTCTTGAAATGCCAAATGTCCAAGCACCAATGTTACAAGTCAATCAACCCCTTTCCATTTAGGGATATCTTGTTATTTATAGGTCAACAATGCCTTGTAGATCATGAAGAAATGACACATTGGACTCCATAGAATCTTTTAAAAGATTCTACAAAGGAGAAATGACTTATAGACAGATGATGTGAAAAATGAAATTGGACATCAAAAATAAGATTAATGCAAGATGTTAACAAGAAAAATGATACTATATGTTGAGAAGTGTACTAAAGAAGATGAAGTTAGAATTAACATAGGAGAGGATGCTAGATGTCAAAATCAAAGATCAAAGATAAGAATTCTATAAAGTGACATTGTAGGTAATGTGAGATATCAACTTTGATGAATGCTAAAGAAAAACTAGAATGCAAGACATTGAATTTGGACTACTAAAGATATATTAGGCTAAAAAGCCATAAAGTGAACTAAAAAATATGACTTATGCAAAAAAAGCTAAAGTGGATGAAACATTGCCCCCTCTTAATGGATACTACTAAAAAGCTAAAGGAGAATCCATCATGAAAGGATACAAGTTTTTGGGTACCTACAAGAGGATTAAATAAAGTATGATGATAAGAGAAAAAGTCTAAGATATTGCCAATACACCTATGATGGAGTGCTACACCATAGAAATGGAACATGGCTAGATTCCAAAAAGCATATCAAAAATATTAATAATATGCTTCCTAACCCACTCAATTTTCTCAATCACACCCTTACTAAAGTAAAGCAAAGATATTCATTTGGCCTCACCATTACATAGCATGAAAACAAAAAGGCATAGAGAAAGATAGAAAGATAGGTAAAAGTGAGAAGAGGAAGCAATAAAACAATGGAAAACCCATCCTAGGAACATCATCAATGCACCAATGGTGGGGTATTGTGTCATAGATGTGGGATACAACTAGATCCCTAAAACTGACATCTCCCTTACCTCACTCATTTGAATATTCACACTTCTTATGTCACTCTACACTCAACACTCCCTCATTGCATTGGGGTAAAAACTCTCACTTGACCTCATTAATATTGAATATAGAGATGAATGAAAATGAATAAAGAGAGGGGATGAGAGGAAGAAAAAAGAAATATAGCACACGAGAAAAGAAATTGTAGTATACAAAAATAGATAGCAAAAAAGAAATGGAAGAAAAGATGATATCATCTAAACACCTATCACAAGGATAGTGTTATGTCAAAAATGTAGAACATGGCTAAATCCTGAATATTGTATGGTCAAAAAGGATGTCATATGTGTTATCAAAGTAACCAGCATGCCACCCACAGCCCTTCCTCCCCAACCCCTCTTCTCTTGTTCCACTCAATAATATGCTAAGTCACATCCTCACATGAAATAATGAGATATTCAATCACTCAAAAATAAAGTAGGAATATATGAAGAAAATAACTAGGCATATAGAGTAGAATGAGATATATAGAATAGGGAAATATGAAGAAAATAGCTAAAGAAATAGTAGAATATGAGACTAAGGGAAGGATTAGTAGGGCATCTTAGATCTTCATGAGGAATACATTGTGAATGGTTATGACACTCAAGACTACCATTCCATTGAAACACAATGCAAGCAAGATTAACATCAGGAGAAGCATCATGAGGCTATGAAAGGAAAACATTTTACTAATCCCTTATTCCTACTAGATCAAGATGACAATGAGGATCCTCCCTTTGAAGGTTCTCAACATGAAGATTCTCCACCCCTTGCTATTGGTAATGAGGGTGTGACCCTGAACTTATGGTTAACTATTTATAAAACAAGTTAGGGAAAAAGTGATAGTTAAGGTAGGGACTCAAGCAAATATTACAATAGTAATGGATCTAAGGATGATAGTTGTATTGAGTGAAATCATGGTGGTGGACACCGAGGTGGTAGTGGCAGTCCACCTTCCTCTCCATCCTCTTCATCCGATTCTAAACATTCTTCAACAATGGTAAGCCGAACATAATCAATGCAAAACTTGCTCCTAAACAAAAAGAAAGGTTGTTAGAGGTGGTTAACAAATGGCCAACAACCTTTGCTTGGTCATATTTCGATTTGATAGGAATCGATCCAAGGATATGCCAACATCACATTTACATCAACCCTACCATGAAGCCAAGAAGGTAACTACAGATATGGCTAAACCAGAAATTGAAGTAGATCATTAAGGAGAAAATAGAGTGACTCCTCAAGGTAGGGTTTATCTATCCCATTGTAGATAGTGAGTGGATTAGCTTGCTCGTAATCATGCCAAATAAAGATGACAAGTAGTGGTTCTACATTGACTTCAAGCTGTTGAATATGGCACCATTTAAAGATTGTTTTCCATTGCCATTTGTAGACCAAGTGTTGGACACTGTCTCTGGGAATTGCTATTATAGCTTCTTGGATGGTTATAGTGGCTATAACCAAATTCAGATTGCATCAAAGGATCAGGCCAAGACAACATTCATAAGTCCCTGAGGGACTTTTGCATAATGTAAGATGACATTTGGTCTATGTAATGCCCCTGCAACATTTCAATGCCTCATCCTTAGCATCTTCTAACAGTAGATCAATAGTGGTATGAAAGTCTTCATGGATGACTTCTCCACCTATGGAGCTACATTTGAGCAAGCCTCGGATCACCTTAAGAAAGTACTAAAAAGATGTGCAAAAACAAATTTGTGACTCAATTGGCAAAAGAGCCACCTCATGGTCCAAGAAGGCATTGTATTAGGGCATAGAATCACTCAAAAATGGATTGAAGTAGACCCTAAGAAAATAAGGGTCATCCAAGGAATAACCCACCAACTAGAAATCATTAAAGACATTTAGTCATTCCTTGGACACACTGGCTATTACTAGCAATTCCAAGAGAATTTTTCTAAGATCGCAAAATCATTGGTAGAGCTTACAAGGAAAGATGCACCTTTCATTTGGACCAGGGAATGTGAACAAGTATTCCAATACTTAAAGGAGAAACTTGTAGAAACACCAATTGTACGAGAACCAGACTAGTCCAAACCATTTTACATCATGATGGATGCATCTAACTACACCCCGGGAGTTGTGCTCATGTAGTTGGGTAATAAGAGACATCCATATTACATCCACTGTGTGAGCCAAGGCATAGTAGAGGCATAATTAAATTACACCACCACGAAGAAGGAACTAATGATAGTGGTGTATGCTCTTGAAAAGTTCAGGCACTATGTGCTTGGCTACAAAGTATTTGTACACACAGACCACAATGCAATCCACTTCCTCATGAACAAGCCAATGGTGATTCCTCATATCATATGGTGGCTCGTGATCTTGTAGGAATTTGATCTCACAATGGTAGATTGAAAAGGGACTGAGAATGTGGTTGCTGACCACCTCTCTCACTTAAGATGGGATCATAAAGAGGAGGAGAGCCTACTCTCTGATCAATTTCTAGATGAACTCCTCTTATAGGAGCAATAAATGACCAAATTCCCATAGGAACAACATGGTACAATGGCATCCTCACCTATTTGCTCACTTAGGAGATGCCATAAGATCTTGACTTTAGAAAGAAGCAACAATTTCTTCAGCAGGCCAAATACTTCATGGAAATCAATAGACACCTTTCCAAGGTGTGAATCGATGACTTGATTCGTTGGTGTGTCCCTGATGAAGATCAACTATGCATTCTCTAGGATGCTCATGAAGGACCTTGTAGAGGCCACTATATAGGAAGATGCATGACCATAAAAATCCTAATGGTAGGAAACTATTGGCCTACAATCTTTAGAGATGTCCACCAGTTTGTTCAATTTTGTGAATGTTGTTAATGAGATGAGGGGATAACCACTCGAATGGAAGGTCCTCAATAGTGGATTCAACCATTGGAGCCTTTTGACACATGAGGCATTAACTTCATGGATCCCATCACACCCATGTCCAATGGAAAGGCATATATCATCATAGCAATTGACTACTGCATAAAATGGGCAGAAGAAGTAGCTGTTACTAATTGTACATCATCCACTGCTACTAGATTTATACAACAAGATGTTGTAAACAGGTTTGGGATGCCACGTACAATAATTTTTGATGAACTCATTTCATAGGTGCCAGTTTTAGAAATTTGATGTAATGCTTTGGGATTAAACATACATTAACAACACCCTACCACCCCCAAGCCAATGTTCAAGCAGAGGTAACTAACTAGGATATCACAAGGATCATAACAAGAACCATAAGCAAATATAGGAGATATTGGAGCACCAAACTCAATGATGCCCTCTAGGTCTATCGCTCAACATGAAAACTCCCTATTAGCTACTCTTCCTATGAGTTAGTGTACGGAAAACTTCCAACACTCTTAATCCAATTCAAGCTCTGTACACTCTCAACAGCCTATCATCTAGATCTTGATCTAAGTCTAGCCCAAATAAAAAGTAGCTGGTCAACATCCAACAAGTAAAACCTTTCCTAAGCCAAGACAAGCTAGTGCAACTACCACCTCAACAGATGGACAACCACATTCCATTTTTCAGATCTCCTCCTTCCAACTCAGTCGTGGGGGATATTTCCATGCATGCTAACAATCCATATAGCTTAGTTTTTGTAGTTTCTATTTTTCACATTTTTGATTTTACAAGTTATTTATTTTACAAATTTTTTATTTTCAATTTTTTTCCAATTTTGCACCATTATTAGTACCTTTGAACTTTTCTTGATTATTTTATACTTTCTTATACATTTTACTTTGTTTTTTTTGTTTGTTTAAGAGTGAATTTTCATTATTTTTGCTAATAAAAGTGCTTTATTACTATAAGACACGGTGCCATTGTTGTTGTTTACTAATGATAGTTTGTGCTTAATGTTGTGATTGTTAATGTTTGGTTTCTATTTTTTAATTTTGATGTCTAATGACTATGACATGGTTTATTTTTCATGGAATAGGCAATGATTCTACATCATCCGCCCACCCAATAAACTCTATGATTTTCCTTATTCTAGGAATTTGAGGTCCCTTCCATTAATGAAACTTTTAATCAATTCATGAACTTGGTAGTTGCAAAATTAGGAAAGATTCAAAGGTTTATAGAGGGTTTGACTTCAAGGGAACTCAATACTCCTTGTACTCTTTTGCTTACTTGAGTGCTTGGGTTTCTTTCATGAACTTCTTACCATTCCATTCCAACCACTAATAGGAAGTCAAATAAAGTCTTTGCATGGTGTGGTTTCTGCCCAAAAATTCAAAAAAATGATGGGAATTCAAAGCGCACCCCTTAGACACAATAAACAAATAATTCTTCGCATGGTGTGGTTCCCATTTCAAAAAAAAATGATAAAAATTCAAAGCACATCCCTTAGACAAATAAACAAGCCACAAGCACTAATTATGAGACTAGAAAGACATGCATTCATGCCTGATGGTTCCCTGTAACTAAGGCCCTCTCTCTCTCTCACTTCCTACTTCTCTTTTCTTCTTTTTTTGGAATGGTTGTTGTTTTATGAGAGCACTCTTATGTCTTGAGTGGGTCACACCACCACTATCGCAAGACTATAGACCATCCATGACTCATCTACAATAAATTGTAGCAACCATTAGCTAGGGAACAAGGGAGGAAGCCAACCTCTATAGAGTTATCAACAGTGGCATACAACCCATAATTTTAGTAGATTCTAGAAGTGGACATATTTCGCTATAGTCAGGAGAAAGGTCCAATGGTCACAATAGATCTATGGGAATGTTGGATCATTTCAAGTGATGCTAGAGACTAGAGAGGGAGCCATAGTTATGGTAATGTAGCATCAAGATGTAGTGGGAGCAGTAGAGGTGATCAAAAATCACATCAAAGAGTCTTTCAACATATGTGTTGTGCCATTGGCAGATCTAACTAGAGCCAAAGATGCTCAAACATTAGCCAAAATCTTGATGACTCTTGCTAACGATGAAGATGTAATTGATAAACTACTGTAGATTAAACAAGTTATGATAACACTCTTCAACATTCCAAGTGATGTCACTACAGTATAGTTTGAGCTCATTACTACCAAAGGAAAATTCATCATGGCAAATATAAGGGTAGAACATGCAGAGAATGAAATTCTAAGATTACAAGAAGAGATCGCAACCCTATGAGTTGAACAAAGAGATCCAACTCAATTCATTACATCTAAATAGATAGAGTAGTTTAGAATTGAATAAATGAATCACTTGATTGAGTAGAATAAATATATGGCAATAGAGAAAGAGAAAGTGATATGGAATGTCTTTGTAGTAGAAGCATAAACATATCCACATGCTAAGGCACTTATTGCAATCCAAGAAGAAAATAAACAACTTACTACTAATAATATGAGGTTGACCATTGTGGAAAAGTAGAAAAATATCTTGGAGGAGAGCATCCATTAGTTAAGGAAACAAATGGTAATGGTAAACCAAGACATGAAGTGCCTCATAAGAGAAAATAGAACTCTCTCAATGGAGGAGATACACACCATCTGATAATAGTTAGCTATTGAAATTAGCATGTGGAAAAATGAGGCAAAGAAACATGAAAGACTCAAGGAACACTTCCATGATTAGGTGAGCATGTACAAGTAGATCAATGAGAAAGAGATCCATATTGCCAAAGCCAAAATTAGTTCCATTTTAGCACAAAATATTAATTGGTAATCCATCTTGGATAGTTATGCCCATGTTCTCTAGGTAGAAGTGAAAAATAAAGACCTATAGATTGAGGACCTGAATGAGTATATAGGGTTAGCTAACCTTTGTTATCCTAACTTGGCCATGTTAATAGTAGGTAGCAGCTACATAGGCCTCATACAAGAAAGAGTTTGTGGATTACAAAGATGCTTTATAGAAACTCCAAGTGGCAAACTCTAAACTAGGAGTAATGAAGGCTAGCTATCAAGGGTAGAAAGATGCAATAGCAAACCTAGCCAAAACATTGATGAATTATCATGAGTTACACGCAAAGGCTAGAGCATTTGAAGAGGAGAGGAGGTAGTTTGTAGCCTAGTATGTCAAGGTGAATCAAAAATTTTTGTAGCTACCTTGCCCATGAGATGTACTTGCTCCATCACACATTACACAACAAGCATGGATTGTACAAGACTCAAGAATGGAAAAGGAAAATCTACAGGCACTCTTGAATCAATACAAGTTCTAGAAGCTTGGCAATAATGGGAAGCAACCGATGGAAGAGCCACTTCCACTAGGAACTACCTAGACTCATCAAACTTCACCAAATTTTATTTTTTTGTAAAAATTGCCATGTCATTTCATATGTAAATTTTTTGTAAAAAACCACTATGGAATTTGAGAGTTGTGTATATAATAGTCAGTTTCATGTAAATCTATCTCCTAATTTTGTAAGAAAATTTATCCTCATTTTTTTTAACTTGAGGATGAGTTTTCAATTAGTCATGGGGGTATGATAAATTAAGTTTTTTACTAGCTATGATATTGGACATCCAATATCGAGGCATAAGCTACAATGTTGGATATTTGATATCGCAGACACATGTAGGATGATAAATATGATACTTAAGTGCATGGTCCAAATAACTTTTCATTCCAACCATAGATAGACTCTTGCAATTTTTTTTCATAGTTTAGCAATAGAGAGTGAATGTCCATAATGTGATGTTGAGTAGTTGTTCGGAGTCTTTATTCAAGTGAAGTGTATTTGGGCATAGTTCATGATGGAAATAAATATCAAGATTGCTTTCCATCATTGCATCATCCACTTAGCATTATTGTTTTATTTACCATAATTCTTACTATTTTCCTAGTTTAATCATTGACATTTCTAAGTACTTTACTTTACTTGTTCATAGTAAAGAGAAATGAGTACAATTGGTTTCAAGCATTAAGTGTAATCATTTGGTAACCCAGTAGTGGTTTCACTTGATTCACTCAGTAGTGAACTCACTTGGTAATCCCAATAATGGTTACATGATTCTAGGGCATGTACAGTAAGCCAGGAATGGATGCTAATCACTCTAGGCTAGAGTAGATTATTTTATCATTTTCTTTAGACTTAGAATCATTTTCCCACTATACCATCATAGCTAGGAGTTATGTCCTATCAACATCAATATATCATACACCTTACTAAGAACTAAACCATATGCATAGATTATACTAGCTCCACGTGGGAAGATAATGATCTCAAACTTTAACCAATTAGTAGCATATTTACATTACCTTATCCATGGAATTCGACCAAGCTACATATGAACACTTGTATCTTGTATGGTTGGGTGTTGGACTAATCCACTACTTATCACTAATCATTCATAAACTTGGTTTGTTTTATTCTATACATGATACTTTTCTAATTATTCTCTTGAGAAATTATTAATCTCTATGATTTTTCTCCTCTTTTGAGGATTTTTGTAATGATTTTGGAAGGTTTATGAAATACTTTTTTGACCTCAAATATAATCTTAACATATACACAAGATTAGAGGATGTCTAATATTCTTGTGATTTCCTAATTCTCTTGGAGACACTTGCATTAGCTAGTATGAAAATGTTTTTGCTCTATTTCTTACTTTATCTACATCATTTTCCACTATTTTCAATGAATTTCTAGATTTCATAGAAAAACAAGCTAAAACCATCAATCAAAAGTCATGGTGAGCTTACCACAGGTTATGGTATGATTTCAATTATCTCCACTTTCAAATTTGGCTTAAACCATAGACTTTGGTTTGATCATGGTCTAGTTGTGACTCAATTATAGTGTCTATAAAAAACCCTTATTTTGCTATAGAAAATTCATTTCTTTCCCAGCCTTACTATTTTGTTTGATCCTACACATATTTGTTGAATTGACTTGTCTAATATTATGATTAGACCTTTTAGTAAACACACATTATTCTGGCATTGTAGGCCATCTTTAGAATAATTCTTGTATGCTAATGGTTACATGTACATTCTAGGTATTTTCCTTGTGATGGATAACTACATCCTTATGTTCTAGGAATTATCTTCCTTGTGAAGCATGATGATGTTTTGTGTTATAGGAATCTTTTCTTGTAATGGATGTGATGACATTCTTGCATTTTAGAAAGGTAAATATCCTTGTAGTAAGCATGAGTAAACTTTGGCATTCTAGGAAAATATACCTTACTAGGATACAAATTTCTATAGTGAAATATTCTAAATCTACCATATTAAATTTTTTACATGTTAATTATAACTATCATCTTTTGCATAAGATGTTAGCATCTTAATGTTGTGGTTGGATTGGTGATGAAATGTGATTATGGAAATGGTTGGCATATGAGTCTTGAGGGATGACTTTGTAATATTAACATGAATTTAATGTAGGATAAATTCTCTCCTTATGTTATGTGGTGACATAGTTCATGATATTAATTCTTAAAGTTGAGAAAGATATTTCTATATATTTTTAATGCTCAATGCTTTTTATTAACTTCCTTCTTATTTTACCTTATGTTATACATATGAATGATGATTCAATTAATTATAAGGATGTTTAAGAGGGTGTTGGAACTTAAAATAAGTGAAATATAGGTATACCCCAAGATATATATTCCAATTAGAACTATATATAACTTAGCATTACCCACTAAAATCAAACCCATGACCTAGAGCTTCCAAATCAAATGTGTTACCACTAGGTTAACACCTTATTATTAATTATAAGAATATTTTTTATGATGATAAGACCTAGTTGCTAGTGCTAAGATAGATTTCATTATAATTTGTTACTATATATTTTCTTGGAGTTTTGGTGAGGTATGAGCTATCCTTTTCTCTCTTTATGACTCCTTGGTTAGTGTGAGAGGTACTTTAGTGGTTTAGCACTTTTTGATTGGTGTAGGTTGTTTATTTATATTTTTAGCGATAGAAAAAATGTTTTTGGTGAAAGTTGATGATGAGCAATGAGTGTTCCCTGTGTCTAACCATATGAATCATAAGAATTCATGTGGAATCCATTCAAATTCCATAAATGGGACTAGTATGGTATCTAGATTATTAAGCATTAATTACAGGTTGCTATCTTTCCACTTAGACTAGTGGTAGCTCTATCATGTATGGTTTAGTCCAATGTGAGGCATATGATTATGATGTTGTTATGTCCTTGAACGAAACTAAATAATAACATAGAAATTAACTATTTAATCTAATTAATAACAAGAAGGTAAATCCTAAGCTAGTTTAAGGGTGATGAGTGTCTATTCCTAGCTTGCTATACACATCTTAAACTTATGTATTTATTACTAGGATTACCAAGTATTATGCTATTGGGCAAACTAAAAAATAATGTTGTTGGGATAAATAAGTGAATATGTGTTTAAGTTCAAAAGTAATCACACTCATTTCATTAATTGATTAATGTGCATACTAGTGTTAATATTAACTATGTACTTAGAAAGTAAATTGCAATGAAAGTAAATCTATTTCAAGTTAGTGTTGTAATGAATATGAATCAATCTTGACTTTATTGCTAGTAATGGAATGTGACCAAGTACAATGAAACTTGAATAAGATGTCATAAAATTGACTCAAATCCACTTTGTAGGCACTTACTAACTATTTGCTAAGCTAAGGAAAAAATTTTGCAAGAGTTTGACTACACTAGTGACCAAATGATGCTAAATATGTGGTGTATGCTTGCATATTTATAGGAAAATATAGAGTAGTAGCTATGATATAGTAGATGAGATGTAGCATATATAATATCACATGAAATGTTGCTTCATCAGTTGGATTTTTTAATTTATGTTTCTGCTATGTTTTAAAATTCCCATGTACTAAAATGTTAATGAGATGTTAGTGTAGTGGTAAGACACTTGATTTAGAAGTTCTAGGCCTTGGCTTTAATTTTGGTGAGCAATGCTAAGTTCTATAAAGTTCTAATTGGACTATATATCTTAAGGTATACCTATGTTTCACTTATTTTGGATTCCAACAACTTCCATGTACTATAATATTTTGGCAAAGGCTATGATGAATCGTGGTTTGCCAGGCCCCAATATCAGGTCCAAGATATTAGGTACATGATATCGCAACCTGGATACGATATCGTATACATGATATCGTGATTCTTGTATTAACCTATAAATATAGCACTCAGGCACACAAGGAAGGCATTGGATTAGAACAGTTAGTCATTAGGAGTCTTGAGTCTTTTTGAGGTCAAGTCTTTTGTCAGTTTTCAGTTAGTTTTCAATTCTTTTCCCAAGTGCATGCCTGTAGTATGATGCTTGTAATTGTATGAAACATTTGTTCGAGTGTGATGTACTTAGACATGCACATGATCGACAATAAAGATCAAGATTACTCTATCATTGCAGCATTCACTTAGCTTTTAATTGTTTAACTATTAATTATTTATTGTTGTTTTCTTAGTTAATATTTCTTTTATCATCATTTACTATTCCTGTTGTTAATGCAAAATGAGTACATCCTAATCATGAACATTTAAGTGTAACTAGGTGGTAACCCAGTAGTGTATCAAGTAGTGTTTCAGGTAATGTGCACTTGGTAATCCTAGAAATAGTACATGAAGTCCAAGATACATATGGATGATTAGGGATAAATGCTCATTACACTTAGGCTAGCTTAGATTTTATTTCCTATTGCTTATTAGCTTAATTAACTTATTTCTCATTGTTCTTAGGAGTAGCATAGTAGTAGAAACCACATCATACACCTCACTCTAGACTAAACCATACATGATAAAGCAAATACTAGTCTAAGTGGGAAGACAACAAACTGCAATCAACATATAACTATCTAGGTGCAACAATAGTCCATTCATGGAGTTTAATTGAATCACGTGCACATGCTCATATTCGTATGGTTGAGCATAGGGGTACCTTGTCACTCATCATTGGCGCCATTACCAAGGATGGTGCTAGTTATTTAGATTAGTTATATCATACAAGATTTTTGTAATAGGGTATTAATGATATATATTTCAAAAAAAGAAATTAAATTCACTTAAGTCACACACAATTCATGACAATGTCTCTTTCATAAGAGAACGATAATGCAACATCTAGCAAGGTAATTCATTGGAGAACCAACGAAATTTATGATGATGAAGAAGTTTGGAGTACTCAATCTTATGCAGGAGTTTCATATGTTCATAGACATCCCAACGATACTCAAGGACTTTTGTCATCCAACTCAAACACCTCTAGTGAAGATGGGACATCCCATATGAGGGGGCCCATAAGGCCTATGACCTTCTCAATGGTTAGCAAGAGTACATCAAGGGATGATTGGGAGACTTACAAAAGTCATGTCGAGTCTTCTAGTTCTCTCTTACCCTCTGCTCTTTCAATGTTGGATTGTGAATGACTATTCCTTAAGGGGTTGGCATAGAAATAAGAATCAAACCCACAGGCAAAATCAAGAATGCCAACATGAACATAGACAACATTATCTTGACTCATGAACTCACAACCTATTTAGTGATGATGAACCCCTATTGGCCACTAAGAGCCTAATGCATATAATAGATGCCATTCAGATATCCCACAGGCATTGCAAGGAAAGCCATCTACCGAAGCTTGATTTAAACAACTTTCCTAAGTTCTTAGGAGGTTATGATTTAGATCCGCAACATCATTTACAAGCCTTCCATGATGCCTATGTATGGAACAACATTAAGAATGGGTGGAAAAGGCTAAGCTCATCCCTATGACACTCGTGGGCCAAGCAAAAGTGTGGTATAGGTCTTTAAAACCAAATTCAATTCGTCGTTGGCCTACAATGGTTAACCTCTTCAACGAAAGATATCAAACATGTGTAAGAGTGTCATCCTTGAGGAGACAAATCTAAGAGTAAAAACAAAGATAGCATGAACCCTTGGACCTAGCCTTAGAAAGATATTACTCTTTGTTAAACAAATGCCTAGGCCATGGGTTCTCTGAGGAAAGGCTAATGTATCACATCATGGATGGGCTCCGTAATGAAACAAGGAAGACTCTAGGGATGTATGCCCTAGGTCAACTATATCAACTATGAACCCATCAATTCCAAGAGCTTATTAAGTGGGTAGTAAAAGAAGAAGGAGAAATAGCCAAATGGGAGAATGTTAAAAAATCTCAACAAGACCAAACTCTTGAAATAACAAAGGTCCATAATTATGAAGATGAGAAATAAACTCACTTGGAGGTGAAACCATATCCACCTTTGCCAATACTAAAATCACTAGATGAAATTGAGGCAAAGATCAACAATATGATAGAATGGGTACATGAAAAATGTGGAGAATATGTAGACATTATTAAAGGGAGACTCATGCAAGATAACTTTGACAACCAAAACAAATAGAGGATACCAAACCTAGAAACAAGATAGAACATCCTTCAACAATTGGAAAGAAGAATTCAAGAAAATGAGGATAGGGGCTCAACCACAAATCATAAGTATTAATGTGATGTTTGTCTGTACAATCACCCCAAAGGCCAATGCCCAATTTTTTCACATCTACAAGAGCATTCGGGAATAATTCTACACCCAGATTTCATATAGAAGTACTATGCTCAACCATAGTGGAAAAACCCCCAGTCGTGGGGGAGGCCATCACCAAACTAGCCACACCCTTCATATCACCTGAAACCAAGTGCTTATTATGTTCAACACCTTGTTTCTCCAACTAGATCACATCCTTTACTTCACCTCATCATTATCACTCTCCTAAGTATCATCAACCCATGTCCTCTCCTATGGGATCACCACCTCATGTTCCTTATACTCCTCCTTACTCTGAATATTCTTCTCCTTCACTTCCTTCTACATCTCCACCAATTGTACCTAAAGGTTTTTCACCACAACACGAACCAATGAAAATTACTTGTGCTGCTATTGTCAACAATAGTGGAAGTCCTCCACAACATCAGAAGCATCCTTTCTTTAGGCATGGCCATAGAAAGAGATAGCACGGTTCTAAAACCACTGCATCCTCCAACTTAGCACAAGTCCAACACTGTGATGCACCTTCTTCTTCAAACTCAACACCTCCTGTTACCTTATCTAGGCCACCAATTAATACTCCAACAACCATGTGGCCCAATGAATATAACAACATGAGGAGACATATTGATCCTTGCATATCATCTTATGGTCACGGGTGCTATAGTGGGTAAGCTTTTTATCACATGATCACATCTTATAATCTTCCCCACTATACCTACTTTAATCAAGTGTGTGAATCCCAATTTGGGTACATCCCTACCACTACACCAAAAGACACCCAGTGGTTTGGATATGATCGAACCCCAATATTTTCAACATGCATGGATCATAACTTTCCATTTATTAATTCTCGCCATGATCAAAGGTTTATTCATAGGGGATACCCCCCATTCTAACAAGCATAATTAGTAAATGTTTTTCCTTTTCTTTGGTTTTACACATTTTTGTTTTCCAATTTGTCGTTTTATCTTTTCGTGGGTAATATCATCTGTGAATAAAATACTCATGTAACCAGTCGATTGGAGCATTGTTCTATATTATCAAGTGACAAGTGACTAATTATTTGGACAGTGAACCCACAATGTCCATTCATCCATTCCATTAATAAGAGGTTCTTACTCTGGGCATGATGATATTCTTGTCATCATCAAAACTTAAATTAACTTTGTACTCATTATGCCCAAAGCAAAGAGTGATAGACTAAGAGGGACTAACAAGGGTGTGACATCAAGGTGACTTATGGATTCTCTTTGGTGACAGCTGTATGTTCTATCATGCAGCTTGCTTGTACTAAGATCCTTGTAGATCTAACAAAAAATGGGAGTAAGAGTTGTGATAAAGGCACTCAATAAAGGAACTCAATGCTATTTTTGGGGGTTCCACTAGAAACAAATGCATCCATGCCTAAAGGTTGGTGGCTTCTCCATGTCACCTTTAAGAAAGACAAAGTGCAAAAGTGGGTAGAAGAAGAAAAAGAAAAGAAAGAAGAGAAACAAAAAAGAAAAGATCAAGAAAAATGTGTCATAGAAAAATTCAAATCACATCTCCCTTGTGCAAAACACCAAGTGATCATACACTTTACTATCATGATGCTCTTATGGTTGTCTATCATTGGAATGAAACAATGCAATGTCACTGATCAAAAGTATGGACTTGGTTTTGATCTTGGAGGTACTTTAATCACACACAACACTTAGGATTGATTGTGCCTAGGGCAAGTTACCTCACATCTTGATCTCTACAATCCCTTCTACAATTCATGTCATATCACCGTCCAAGTACTTCTAACTTGTGTCTTGTGTGGCATAGAATCCATACCTCATTATGGTGGTATTTAACACATGTGTGTTTTGTTGCATAAATGCGGATTGCATTTAACCCTTCTAGTGCCTATGAACATTTTAAGGTGTGGTTATGCAATGGCATGATAGGTTGGAACCTGCTTTGGGAAGGACCCACTTGTGTGACTTTTGTAATTTGTACTTGTTTCACACCACCACATCATTTTATACCCTCCGAGTTTTCCATTGCTAAATCTATTCATTTTTTTGTCATCATTTTAACCGAATGTTTCTTAGAACCACTCCATGTCCTTTTTCCTCACCCTTTTCAAAGAACTTCATTGTATAACTCCACCCCATTACACTTTTAGTGCCTTAATTTCCACTCGACATTATCCCAAACCTTGCTAATCTACCTCAAATCCTTCATTTTTGGCCGTAAAAACTCAAAAAATCATCAATTTTACTAAGTATCCTATTTTTGATAGGATGTGATATTGGGTACCCAGTATCAAGTTCAACATGATATTGGGTACACGATATCACATTTATAAAAACTATATATATGGGACCCCCATGCGTTACAGAAGTCATTTTCAATAGTAACACAGAAGGGAGTTGTTCAAATTTTCTTCAACGATTTTTAGTGCTTTAAGAGTCTAACATCCAATCATCAATATTTCACTCGTTAATGCTCCAATTTCTTTTCTAATTGAACCTAATTAAACACAGAGTGTTTAACTCAGTCGTGGGGGAGGGGTACGGAATTTGCACACAACGTTTTTTAAATTTACTATTGTTTAAAGGATATCGTAGGGCTAAGTACTATTGAAAAATGTTAAAAACTCATGCCAAAATAATTTTCTTCCTTTACCAAAATCATTTAAATTATTATTGGAGTCACCTGGGCAAATTGGGCCTAACATTAAAAATTTTAGGAAAACTTCCTTGAAAAATTTCTAACTCTAAAATCACACTAAGCAAAGGATTCAACATTTATTAAAGGTAATGAGTAAGGTATGAGATAATTGAACATCTTTAAATAACCTTACTAACAATCAATCTTTGTGTGATTACAAATGGCCCCTAAATAAGGACAATAGGAAGGATCTTCTCAAGGTACAGCCAAACATCCAAGAAGAGGCAAAGGCTAAGGACCTCATGTAGAACATGCAAAACAAGAGGCACAATCATTTAGCATCCATCAAGAAACCCCTATCACTACACAATCTAGTCAAGTAGAAGGAGGAGAGGGCAAGGCACCCGAACAAGGACAACATCTCACGTTGTCCCCGGAATACATTCAAGCCATTTAGGAAAGGTCCACATCCACTATAGTGATTTTGAAACGTAATTTTGGGCTTTTTACCGAATTTTCCCCTAAACCAGTCAAGGATCAACTCAAGGGATCTCTACTATAGCCTACCCTCTCTGAAAGTGGAGAATGGTATTTGGGTGAAACCTATCAATTTTGGCATAATAAAGAAGAAGGCACCACCATCAATATTGGTGGAATTTTAGTTGATTTTTCCACAAAGGCCATTATGGAAGTTTTGAATCTTCCAAATACAAGGCCTAAAGTTACTCATCTGTCCACCTGCTCTAATGTAGATGCAAGAAAAGTATGGCTAAGAAGGGCATATGGCAAGGAATATAAGAGATATGGAGAACTAACTCTTGAAGAGAGAATTTTCTTTGAAATTGAAACCTATTACATTGTTTCAACAAAGGAGTTAAACAGGATTATGACCTATGCAGCTAAAGGAAGTGCAATCTTAATGGGCAAGGTTGATGCCAATTTTCCCCATTTGTATTTGACAAAGATATTAAGGCAATTTCAAGAATGGAAGATAAGAAAGTTCGGACTCCCCTTTCCATGTCTAATAAAGAAGCTATGTCGGCATGCTAGAATTTTGGGGTACAGTAATGATGTCCTTAGAAAAGCTGAAAATGCTTCATATGCTGAATTACTGAAGCCACCAACACCAAGAAAAGATGTTAGTGAGGCACTAGAGCCTAAACAAGAATAGACAGTTCGGCCCATTACACCTCAAATAGCAAGCCTTAGTCAACTTCCAAATACAAGGCTTATCCAACAATAATAAGTAGGGCCTATCACGTAGCCCACAGGCTAGCAAGACCAACAACCACCACCGCTGCCACAACATTATCGACTGTCGATGAGTCATCTCAAGGCCATCATAGAAAGGGTCAGTTGGGGAAGTAGGGATGAGGTCAATCTCTTCAAGGTGATCAATGATTTTGTACAACCCACCATATCAATCAATCCTACAAGGGGCAAGGTCTTAATTCAAATAGGAGAAGGGGAGACCACATCAAAGAATCATTTAATGTCCTTGTTGTATCATCGGTAGATTTCATAGGAGCATGTGATGCTCAAGTTCTGGCCAGTACCTCAATAATTCCTGTGGAACATGAGGATGCTCGGGATCACTTGCTGCAAATAGGACAAATAATGACATCCTTGTTTAACATCCCTCGGGACGTCACAATAGTACAATCAAATCTCATTTCCACTAAAGGAATGCTGGTCATGGCTGAGGTTAGGGACGAACACATAGAAGATAAGTTGAGGAGACTCCAAAAAAAAGTTTGTTGCCCTACAAGCTAAATAGCGAGATCTGTTTCAACTTGTTCTAGCCAATTAGCTAGAATCATTTAGGATAGAGCAATTAAATAAATTGTTAGTGGAGAATAAAAGGATGGTAATGGAAAAAGAGAAGGTTGATTGGGATGCTTTAAAAGCACAAGCTTAGACATATGCACATGCAAAAGCACTCAAGGCCTTACAAGAAGAGAATAAACTTCTTGCTACCGAAAATCTTCGATTGACAATAGTTCAAAAATAGAAGAGTGTTCTTAAGGAAAGTTTCCAGCAAATATGAGACTAACTAATAAGCATCAACCAAGACATAAGCCACTTAGCCAGAGAGAGTAGAATCCTCTAAATGGAGGAGGTATGCACCATCCGACAGAAGACAACCATTGAAATAAGGATGTGGCAAAATAAGGCTAAGCGACATGAAAAATTAAAGGAACATTTCTATGATCAAGTGGGGATGTATAAGGACATCATCAAAAAAATATGTATAGCTAAGGACCACATTAACTCTTTTAGTGCTCAACACACTAACTAGCAAGCCATATTGAACACTTATGCCTTTGCCCACCAAGCAGAGTTAAAAAGTCAAGACTTGTAGATCTAAGATCTCACAGAATACATGGAATTGGCAAATCTATGGTATGCCAACTTGGCCATGTTAATAGTAGGGCACCCGAGGATTGAGCTAGAGAAGTAGGTAGTTGCCACCTATGCCAAATATAAGATAGAGATTTTTGAACATAAGAAGAGATTGCAAAGGATAGAGGTAGCAAATTCTAAACTAGAGGTGGCAAAAATCTAGCTACTAAGGCCAAAAGGATGTAGTAGTAGAATTGGCTCGATGGCTTATGGATTATCAAGAATTCAGAGATAAAGCTAGAGCCTCTGAGAAGGAACGACAGCTGTTTACAGCATGGTATGTCAAAGCCAATCAAATGTTTCTGCAACTACCATGTCCATGGGAAGTGCTGACTCCATCAAACATTAGAACATTAGCATGGATGGCACATGATCCTCAGACAAAGGAGGAAAACTTCAGATGCTCATTCAAAGGTATCCATTTCAAAAGCCTAGAGCACAGGATAAAGGGAAGAAGCCCATGAAGGAGCCACCACCACTAGGAACCACATGAGTTCTAAAAAATTTTGTATTTTTTGTTGGTATCCATATTTTTTTTATCTAGTCCCACATTGTGGCATGAAATAATCCATAGTCATTCAGTAATTCCATACCTATCCATTGTATAATCAAATGAACTTCTTCCTCATTTTTTTTGACTCAAGGATGAGTTTTTATTTAGTTTTGGGGGTATGATGAATCATGGTTTGCCAAGCCCCGATATTAGGTACATGATATCAGGTATGTGATATCGTAGCCTAGATACGATATCGTATACACAATATCGTGATTCTTGTGTTAGCCTATAAATATAGCACTCAGGCACACAGGAAAGGCATTGGATTAGAATAGTTAGTCGTTAGGAGTCTTGAGTCTTTTTGAGGTCAAGTCTTTTGTCAGTTTTCAGTTTTTTTCCCAAGTGCATGCCCACAGTGTGATGCTTGTAATTGTAGGGAACCTTTGTTCGAGTGTGGCGTACTTGGACACACACACACAATCAGTAATAAAGATTGAGATTACTCCATCATTGTAGCATTCACTTAGCTTTTAATTGTTTAATTGTTAATTATTTATTGTTGTTTTCTTAGTTAATATTTCTTTTATCATCATTTAAGTGTACGTCATAATCATGAACATTTAAGTGTAACTGCGTGGTAACCCAATAGCATATCAAGTAGTGTTTCAGGTGATGTGTGCTTGATAATCCCAGAAATAGTACATGAAGTCCAAGATGCATATCGATGATTAGGGATAGATGCTCATTGCACTTAGGCTAGCTTAGATTTTATTTCCTATTGCTTATTAGCTTAATCAAGTTATTTCTCATTGTCCTTAGGAGTAGCATAGTAGTAGAAACCACATCATACACCTCACTCTGGACTAAACCATACGTGGCAAAGCAAATACTAGTCCATGTGGGAAGACAACAAACTGCGATCAATGTATAACTGTCTAGGTGCCACAACTAGTCTATCTGCAAAGTTTGACTAGATTACACGTACATGCAGGTATTTGTATGGTTGAGCGTAGGGGTACCTCACCGCTCATTAGGATATTTTATTAAGATTTATCTAATTTAATCATAGGAAATAAAGTTTTAATTTTAGTATGTTGTGCCAATGTATAAGATAAGTTTTCTTGCAATGGGATATTAGATATTATCTAATGTTTTCATTTTTTCCATCCCTTTGTATAATTTTTACAAGATGCCTATTGATTTACATGTTTATTTTCTTGTCATCCTCTATCAGTTTTAATAAGAAACATTTTAATTTTTGTGTCACTTTAATTTTGATCCTAAGTAATAATTCACCTACCTAAGCTTGATAAGTGAGGTGTTGCATAGTTAGTACTTCTTTAGTAGATAATCATAAGTTTCCTAGAATAAAGCACAAATATGATGGAACTAAAGTTTCAACAAAAGTTAGTTTATGTGGTTCACTAATTAATCAAAAATACTATTGACCTAATGGAACATCCTAGGTTATTAAGGCATGTTGGATTCAACAAAAATTTATAAAAAAATTTAGAGAACATCACATGCTTAATCACTCAGTAAAAAGCCTTGGAAATAATATAGAAAAGAATAACTTTTCCCCAAGACCCCTTAGATCTATCAAACTAGTTTTAGAATTTCCTTAATTTTTTTAAATTTATAACTAGGCTTACCTAATAGAATCAAACCTATGAATTGGTGTTACAAGGCCCTTATTAGTAGTGATAAATTCAATTTTTTGCAAGCACAATATCAAATCTATGATATCGCATCTATGATATTGTAGCTTATCCTATGTCATTGTTGATGCGATGTCTTGAAAGTTTTGTAACCTTATAAATACTGACACTTGGTCATACCAACAATAATAATTTCATTCCACCCTTAGCTAAACTCTTGTAGTTTGTTTCCATAGTTAGAGATAGAGTGAATGCTTGTAGTGTGGTATTGAGTAGTTGTCCACTTAGTTCAATAATAAAGATTGAGATTACTTTTCATCATTGTAACATCCACTTAGTTCTTTTGTTTTACTTAGCTTAATTTTCAGGTTTACAATTTCAAAGTACTTTACTTTTCATGCTCATTAATTAAGTAGAATAAATATGACTAGTTTTAAGCATTAAAGTGTAATAATTTGGTGACCCAGTAGTAGCTTCACTAGGATCACTCAGTAGTGAACTTACTTGGTAATCCTAGTAATGGTTACATGAGTCCAAGATGTGTATGATAAGCTAGATTTGGATGTTCATTGTTGTAAACTAGAGTAGATTTATATTTCTATTCTCACTTAGATTTAGATTTTTTTTGCATCTTTTACTATGAACATAACTAGGAGTAAATCGAGCCAACAACGTCAACATATCATATGCCTCACTTAGATTTAAATCATATACTTGAACTTCACTAATTGGAAGTGGAAAAACAAGGATCACGAACTAACTATCAACTTCTAGCATACTTACATTATCCATCCACGAATTACGATTTGTTCACGTGCATGCACTCGTGACTTGAATGATGGAGTGTTGGGATACCATACCACTCATCATTGGTACTACTACCAAGGATGTGTCAATATTTTCTTAGTAGTTGATCTTATAAAGTTTTTTGTATTAGAAATCACAAAGTTTTTTTTCACATATTTAATTAATCTTACTAATACACACACACACACACACTTAAGAGCATCAAACTCATAACATGGCTTCTACACTTAAGGAAATTTCATCACCTCTCAAGGAACCTCAAAAAATTCATGAAAAAAAATATGATGAAGAAGACTGGACTGCACCTATGCATACTAGGATTTCATATACTCATACAAACATGTACTATCCTAACTTCACATTCATCTTTCATTAGGATGAATAGTTGAGGTGGAGATATTTCTAGTGTAACGTAGTTTTTCCTCTTGAACATTCAACAGCATCCATGCTACAAGTAACCTTAATGAGGTTGAATTTAGGCCATGCACAAGAAGGGTATCATGTTACTAAATACATGACTAGCCCATATCAACCTACAGAAGCACAAGTCAGAAGGGATGCTGCCATGGAGACAAGACATGGAAATAATAAAGGAAAGAAATTCAACCGTAATGTTATTCTAGAGGAAATTAATGATGATGCATTCCTAATGAAAAAACTTCATCACAATCATGAATCCCATTCACAAACACTTATCATTCATCTTGAGAAACTTATGAAGATATAATTGCCTTTGGCACTTGTAGAAACACCTAAGAGATATTCAGAAGACTCTAAACACAAACAAGGCTCAAAGCCTAGATCCTCCATAGAATCATAAAGGGATGAATCAAGGAGTCACTGAAGGAGAACCAGCAAGCATTATTCTCCAACTGCTTCCTCTTCTTTCTCACAATCATCAGTAGAATCTAATAGAAGGAAATGAAGACTTAGAGATTATGATAGACAAAGACATGAAAATCATGAGAGGCATGAATATCAAAAAAGGTATCCTAATGAAGAAAAAGATGAGTATGAACAAAGAAGAGATAAGATCAAGCATGAAGAGAGAGAGCACTATGAGCATTGAAGGGGTCACCACTATAGTGAAGCCTACAAAGCCAATAATCATGAAGAACCCCTACTTGCCACTCATATTATGATTAACATTAGAGAAGTAGTGTATATCCCTATCAGACATGTAAGGGATAGTTGCATCAAGTGATTGGACATGAATAATATTCCTAAATTTGAAGGTGAATACAATGCAGGTCCACAACACCATCTTCAAGCATTTCACAATGCTTGTGCCCTTCAAAATATCAAAAGTGATTAGTAGAAGTTAAATTTTTTGCCTAAAACACTCATCAAGGAGGTAGAGAGTTGGTACAAATCCTTAGAACTAGAATCTATTCGAAGATGGAGTACCATGCTAGAACTTTTTAATGACAAGTATCAAACCTACTCAATAGTTTCTAATTTAAGAAAATAAATCCAAGGATAGAAGTAAGGGACACCTGAATCTCGTGATGCAATAATCGGCAGATATTATTCTCGACTACATAGATGCCTAGGCCATGGATTTTCATGAAGGAAATAACTAAGACATATTGTTGATGGGTTAAGGAACAAGACTAGAGAAGCCCTTAGGCTATATGCCCAAGGAAGATTATCAAAAATGATAGCCCATCAAATTCAAAGGTTAATAGACAAAGTGGCTAAAGAAGAAGGTGAATTGAGGAAAAGAGATTTACCTGAAGAATACAATTAAGATCCTTTGATAAGGAAACAAGATGTTAGAATGTGTGATAAATAAGAAGATAAAACCTTAGAGGATGTCATCCAAAAGAAGACTCTATCAATTTAGAAATCAATTAATGATATAGCATCAAAGGTAGAGAAAATATGGGACTCAATTGATGAGATGTTCACTAGTGCACTTAAGATAGCAAAGAATATTGAATAAGTGCTAAACAAGAATAAGAAAAAGAAGAAAAGAAGAGATCACAGAAGAGAAAATTACAACACAAAGGGAAAGTTGCTGTAGTTGAGGAAATTATAAACTTTGGTTCAGAAGATGACAAAGGATGTAAAGTATGCCTATATGAACATCCTAATGAATGTGATCCTATCATGGGCCACTTACAAGGGTTTGGAGCATATGTACTTAATCCAAGATTTGTCAAGAAGTAGATGCCAAGATGATTACCTTATCCATAGGGTAATCTTAGACAACCCTTTCAACCAACATAGTACCCAAGCAGAACCTATCCTCAATCACAAGAGTAATACCAGCAGTGGCAACAACCACAAGAACAGGAAATGCCACTACCAAGGCAGCAATATGCATACAGGCAACCCTATCCTTATGGATATTATGTTTAATGTGCAATCTCTTTAGGAAATGCTTCAATCTATACTTCCTCTTACTACTATTCACCAAAGTATTACAAGCCCACTACTCTAAGAATGAATCCTAATTCTTACTCACATCAACTAACAGTTGGTTTGTCAATCCAACCTCCTAACTTTCTACCACAAATACCACCATCTATTATGCAAGGAGAATTGCCATCACAACCATAGTAGAAGAGCACTACAAGCATAGTGAATATACAAAGAGAGGATCATACTAGCAATACTAGAGAAAAATCAAGAAAACATCCTTTCTTCAAGACAAGTCTAGAAAATACTAGCAAAGTTAGGACTTCATTGAATCATGTTCCTCGTATGAAAGATCCTTTTACAAACATCATGCTTCTACAATAATCAAATCAAAAACTTACAACTATCATGCTAACTAAAACAGTTTCAAACTAGATAAAACCAAGAAATCTTCCTGAGAAAAGAATAGATTTGGAAAATCCTCTGATTATATGCCTCTACTACACTCAAATTTTGAAGTTAACTTGATATCTTAGAAACATAGAAGGCATGTAACCTACTACCATTAAAGAAGTGCAACATAAGACTAAATCTTGCAAATAAATTAGCCACCATTCCTTTGGGACAATTAGAAGATGTAGTGACCACTATCAATGAGTGGTCTTATCTAGCAAACTTTCTTGTGATCGAAGTGAAGAACAATAACAAAGATTTTACTACCATTATGAGAAGAGCATGGCTTAGCATAATTGTGTTGGCACATTTTTGGCCATTTTATGGAGCAGGAATATGAAATCATCAATTATGACAAGTTCGTTTTGAAAGATAAGGATAAAAGATTATGCACTTGAGAATTATGATTAATTTTGCCTATTTAAGTTTTAGGCAACTAAATTATTTAGTCCTACTCTTCTAATATGACTATTATTTATTCATGTGGAATTTTAATTAGGAGCATGAGATGGATTACTTTTTAGTTCTCAATATCTTTGAGCTTTCGAGTTCTAATAGCTACACAAGTGATTAACATTCTCTTTGCTTAAGATTAAATCCATCATGAGCCTATTACAAGGCCAATACAATTGAGTTTTAGTGAAAATAATTAAATAGAAATGTGTAACCCATGACTAGGATATCAAGGACCTGACAGTCTAAAGTTTGAGAAATGTGTTGTAGTGATACCATGAGAAACCCTTTGTAATGAATTATTGTATTGTTGCTTTGGAAAATGAAAAAAATAATTGAACAAGTAAATAACCAAGGTCAGCTATTATTTATGGAATAGTATTCTAAATTATTAAAGCAGCAAAAAAATCAAAAGTACCTTTGAATAGCAGTGATTACAAGTATTATTAATGAGTGTGAAAAGAGTGGATTACATGAAGAATTGCAATAGTTCCTAAGAGTTGCTACAAGGAAGTCACTAAGCCAGGTTTTATATGTTGAAAGTGAAAAGTTTTCAAAGGAAATTAAATCATTATTTGAAGTATCTATTGTAGGTTATGAGAGGAAGATGTAGTATACAGAGTTTGTATTTTTATTTTCAGGAAAAACATATATCCACAAAGGCATTGTGGAACAATTTTTTTTTAAAAGATGAACACCCAAGCACACACACCATGAGCATAACAAAGAATGAACATAAATGTATAGAATGACAAGTGTTGTTAGTTAGGAATATTAGATGACAACATCCCAATATGAGGATATGGCGTGAGAACTTTTAATCATTTTAAACAAGCCTATGAAGGTTAAATAATCTCTAGATGAGAAATGATTGATGATGTATGCAAAGAAAAACTTTACCTTTGAAAACTACTTGGTTTATAAAGAAAATAATCTTCATGATGAAACAAAGGAAATAAACAAACAATTTTACTTAGAAGATAGAAGCAAAAACATAGAAAACTAGTGGAAAATAAAACAAAACTAAATAAATTAATCATTTTAACAGAAATACTAGGTCCTTCAAACCCCAGTTCTCCCAGAACATTCTCAAACTCTTGAGAAAAAATAACACACATTCTTTCTGGAACTTCCTTCTCGTTTTTTGATGAATGAAAATCATTTACCCTAACAACATGGGAATTATCCACATATTCTTACATTAACGGGGCCAACAACACAAGAGTGATAGCTACAACAAGAGCAAGCAACGTCGATGGCATTTAGAATTTTGGCGGCAACAACACTTTCAAATATTAACTGCTATGGCATTTGCGGTTCCGTTCCATTCAAACCCCAATGGAGTGCATTCCTTCAAAATGTGTGGCCTTCCCATGGCTGGGTCAAGCTAGATCCAATGCCAACGCTAATCATCTTGACAACGACAACGACAAACAAGGTGGTGGCACTGACATAATGTTAAACAACGACACTTAGTGGTAACAACGCGGCACGACAACATAGAATACACGCAAAGGGTATCAACGATGATACTAAATCATAGGTGGCATAGGTAGCCATGGAAAAAATTCAAGGCGATTACTAGAAAATAAAATGCAATGTCATAGAATAAACCCTCATTCTCACCAAGCAGCATCCATAAACCCTCATCCTTGCCTCGATGTAGAGGGCTTGCAATGATTGTAAAAATTCAATTTAATTAATCTATGCCATGCCTAAAGTTAAAGAGAAATATATATATATATACACACACAAATTAAGATAGGCATAAACCTATAATTTAAGTTTAAAAGATAATTTAGATATGATTTTTTAAAAAATATAGGAAAGGTTGTCATTTTAAAAAGAAAGGATGTTTATTAAATAATTAGTCAATGGGACACTTACCAATTGTGGCATAAATTTCTCTAATTTTTTGTAACTCCCTATGGCCATCTTCATGATATTTTTCACCAAGGAAACACTTAGCAACCATAGCTCAAATTTCAAATAACTTCCTAGGGAAGTTATAACTTCTAAGGTAGTTATAAATAAATATTCCTAGATTTTTGTAATATCCTTAACATCTCATGATTATTGTAACTACCTCACTATAAAAGGACTGTTAAAGGTAGAATTGAGGGAATTTTTAAGAAAAAGATAACTGAAGTTATTTGTACGATGGCTTGCTAAAGGCATCAATTCGAATGCTTTGTTTTAATCCTTTGAGTTCATTTCTTTCCATTTTGTTTTAGTTACTTAGCTAATGGTTTAGATAGTATCTGATGAATCGTGATTCATTAGACCGCAATATTGCATACACGATATCGCGGCCTGGCTAGCGATATCGTATACACGATATCGTGGTTCTCATGTGAGCCTATAAATACACAATGGGACGCACAGGAAAGGAGTTAGCTTTTAGTAAGTTTCAAGAGTCAGTTTAGTGTTACAGTAGAGTCTTTTTATCATTTTTTCCTCTCAACCCTCTCTCCCAGTGCATGCCTACAGTGTGATGATTGTAATTGTATGACACCTTTATTCGAGTGTGACATACTTGGACACGCACATGATCGAAAATAAAGATCTAGATTACTTCATCATTGCAGCATTCACTTAGTTTACTTATTTAATTGTTATTGTCATTTATTGCTCTCATAGTTAATATCTCTTCACCCTAAACTCCTTAAATGCGAAATGAGTATGACTTAATCATGAGCATTTAAGTGTGACCACTTGGTAACCTAGTAGCATACCTAGGATCTGCGCTTGGTAATTCCAGTAGTAGTTGTGCACGAGGTCCAAGAGGTGTACGAATGATTAAGGGATGGATGCTCATCGCACTTAAGCTAACGTAGACTCTCTTTACCCGTTCTCTCTTAGCTTAACAAGTTATTTTCCATTGCCTCCAGGAGTAGCACTAGGTTAGAAATCACATCATACACCTCAGTCTAGACTAAACCATACATGACAAAGCAAATACTAGTCTAGGTGGGAAGATAGTGAATTGTGATCAACAACTAACTATCTAGATACCACAACTAGCCCGTCTATGGAGTTTGATCGGATCATGCATGAAACGCTTGTATTCGTATGGTTGAGTGTAGGGGTACCTTGCCACTCATCATTGGTGCCGTTGTTGGGGATGGTGTTAATTATTTGGATTAGTTACATCATACAATATCGCTGTAACAAGTATTAATGATATATCTTTTAGAAAAGAAATTAAATTAAATTCAATCAAGTCACACACCATTCATAGCAATGTCTCTCTCACAAGACTCTAATAACACAACAACAAGTAAGGAAATTCATTGGAGAACCAATGAATTATATGATGAAGACAAAGTTTGGAGTACTCAACTTTATGTAGGAAGTCGATATGTTCATGAGTATCCCAACGATACTCAAGGATTCTTATCAACTGACTCTAACACCTCTAGTAAGGATGAGACATCCCATAGAAAGAGGAGGCCCAAAAGGTATAGGACCTTCTCAGTAACTAACATGAATCTTAATGAGTGGCGAGATACCCCTACACTCAACCATACAAATACGAGTGTTTTCACGCGCGATCCGATCGAACTCCACAGACGGACTAGTTGTGGCACCTAGATCGTTAACCTTAGGTCGCAGTTTGTTGTCTTCCCACCTGGACTAGTATTAGCTTTGTCACGTATGGTTTAGTCCAGAGTGAGGTGTATGATGTGTTCCTAATTCTACACTAAGCTAGGAGGGAAAGGGTAAGAGAATCTAATCTAGCCTAAGTGCGATGAGCAACTATTCCTTGATTATCCATACACATCTTGAACTTCATGCATGACTACCACTGGGATTACCAAGNTGATCTTTATTGTCGGTCATGTGCGTGTCCAAGTATGTCACACTTGAATAAAGGATTCTGTACAATTACATTCATCACACTACGGGTAGACACTGGAAAATAATCTATCTCTAGAAGGGAAAAACTGCCAGAGCTTCACTAAGGAACTAAACTAGATGCCTAAAACTAGGAAAGCCACCTCTTATTTATAGACATTGAAGCAGGACACGATATCACGTATGCGATATCACGGTTGCGATATCACAACCGCTACAACAATAGGGATGTGATATCACAACCAACAAATTCATGACTCATCATACCCCCACGACTGAATGAAAACTCATCCTCGAGTTAAAGTGAGAACAAGCACCATTGATTACACAGTGGATAGGTATGAGATTATTGACTGACTAGAATGGATTCATGTCATAGTGTGGAGTCAGAAAAAAAATTGAGACACAACACAAAAGAAAATCCTATGATTACAAAATGGATGGAACCCATGTAGTTCCTAGTGGCAGTGGCTCCTCCATTGGTGTCTTTCCCTTTTCTTGCGCTCCAAGTCTTAGAATTTGATGGCGTCGAAGTATGGCATAGAGTTTCTCCTCTTGTAAGGTCATGAGTGCCTTGGCATGCACATAAGTTTGTGCTTGTGCCATAGAGGTAGCCCAGTCAGCCTTCTCTTTTTCTTCCGCCACCCTTTTATTCTCTATCAATAGTTTATCAAGTTACTCAGTTCTGAAGGTGTCCAGCTGGTTCTGAGCAACCTTTGGCCCTATATTCAGAAGGTTTAATACTTTTGAAATGGCTTAAATAGAGAAATCAATAGTCACACCACAAATGTTAACCATGGTACCTTCTTCTTCATTGTGCCAAAATTGGTACGTTTCCCCTAAGTACCAGGCATCTCTTTCAGAGAGGGTATCTCCTACTTCTGCCTGCCCAAACCATATGGTAGGAGGATCTTCTTGATGAACATTGAATGATTGTTCCTTCTATTATGCATGTTGTCTGGTAGGATCTTTTCTTCCACCTCTCTGGGATCGTTCGATCGCACCTTGAGCAAGACCTTCCTGTTGTTCGCGTTTCAAGGCCATCTACAATCACATGGGACCAATTGTTAGTAAGGTTGTTACCAAAGTTAGGTTATACCTTATTGCTTGCCTTAATAGATTTACTTTATTTCCATGTGATGTTAATTATTGTAAGAACATGTCCCCAAAAGATTATAATGTTGAGTCCTCTTTGCTTAGGTGGTTTCCCAATTTAATTTTCTGGTATAGCTAAGGGGAGGAAATTTTTTTTGACACATTTTATTCTTTATTTTATAACTAGTTACCCTTAATAATGTCCTTTGGGTGATGAGGAATTTCAAAAAATTTATGCACTATTCGGTGTGTGCCCCTCCCCCATGACTGAGCTGAACACTCCAGGTTCAACTAAGTTCAAACAGAATGAAAGTCGGAGTACCAGCGAGCGAGTTATGGATATGAAAGCAAGGGACATGTAATCACGTGTTGTAGAGAGGACTTGAAAAAATTCCCCTGCACGAACAATTGCAAATGATGTTGATTAGCACAAGGGGGTCACGTATATATATTTTCATTGAAGTTAGGGCACTTAGAGAATGTACCGAATTTTTAATATTTCTTTGAAATTAAACAATGTAAACTAAGGACATCTAGACGATTCTTAAAGGGTTCCAAGGTAATTCAACTAGTTCTGAAGGCACGAAAATTATGATGGTGTGGAATTTATCAATAAGGACCTCAGATGGTAGAGAAAAATGCTATGTGATGATTCATAAGAATGTTGAATTGGAGGGATAGTAATAAGGGAAAGAATATCATGAACAATACGCTGAGGGTAATAAATGGTGTGTGTGAGCTATGTCATAAGTGAAGATTACAAAAGATTACAGAAGTGGGTCCTCCCCAAAGCAGGTTCCAACCTATAATGCCCTTGTGTAACCACACTTAAAGTGTTTGTGGGCACTAGAAGGGTTAAATGTAATCCGCACTAACTCCACAAAACACACACATGTAAATATCACCGAAATGAGATGAAGATTCTATGCTACAGGGGACACGAGCTACAATTACACGAACAATGAGATGAGATGAAGTATAGAAGGGAGCATAGAGATTGGGACATAAGGTAATTGACCCAGGGCATAGTGAATCCTGCGTGAAAAGCATGATTAACATGTCATTAACCCGTCATTCCAAGATCAGGACCAAGTCCATCCTTCTAATCAATGACATCGCATTGTTTCATCCCATGATGAACAACTATGAGAGTACCATAACAACAAGGCATACGATCACTTGGCATTTCGTCCAAGGGAGGAGTGATTTCTGTTTTGTGGCACTTTTCTTCTCTTTTCTTTTTCTTCCTTTTTTTTTTTTTTGAATACTAAATCCAGATAAGTCACCAACCTTTAGGCATGGATGCATGTCTTTCCAATGGGACCCCCTGGAATAGCCTTTGATTTTGAAGTGCCCTTTTGATTACTCTTATTCCCATTTGTCATTAGATCTACAAGGATCTTAGTACAACCACGTTGCATGAAAACTCCCACAAATGTCACCAAAGAGAATCCACAAGTCCCCTTGATGTCACATCCTAATCATTCCCTCTTGGTCCATCGTTCTTCATTCTGGGTACAATGAACACCAAATTAATTTTAAGTTTTTTAAAAATTTCAAGAATATCATTGTACCCTTGAACAAAACCTCTTATTTGTAGAATGGATGAGTGGGTGTAATGGGCTCACTGTTCCAAATAATTGATCACTTAAGACTTAATAACATAAAATACACCTCAACCAATGATCCACATGAGTGTTTTATTCATAGATGAGATTACTTACAAAAAAGTAGAAAGACAAAAACACAAAAAGTTAAAAGTTAAAACAAAAAGTTGAAAAATGAAAAATTGGAAAACAAAAACTGAAAAATTAAAGAAAAATGAAAAATATTTATTAATCCTACTTGCTATTAAAAGGGGGGATATCCTTCATAACTAAATGGTTGAGGACAGCAAGGATTGATAAATGATGACTGGAATCCTTGCGTTTTGAAAGTATTATGGCTTGGTCATAGTTACTCCATCGAGTTTCACACACTTGGTTATAATGAGCATAGTGGGATAATTTATACAATGTAGTTCCCAAATAACAAGTTGATCCACTATGATGTTTGGGACCGTTAGATGGTATGCAAGGATTAATAAATGAAGGTTGAGGATCCTTGCATGTTGAAAATATTGGAACTGGTCCATACTCACCCCATTGGGATTCACACACTTGATTGTAGTAAGCATAGTGGGGCACTTTATACGATGTAGTTCCCAGATAACGAGTTGACCCACTATGATGTTTGTGACCATTAGATGGTATGCAAGGATTAGAATGTTGCCTTCCCTGATTGTGTTCATTGGGATGTATTGTTGTTGGAGTGTGAGTTGGTGGCCCTGATGAAGTTACATGAGGCGTTGGGTTTGAAGGTAAGGGTGCACCATAGTGTGGAACTTGTGCTGACTTGGAAGATGCAGTGGCCTCTGAATTATGTTGTCCCTTCTTATGGCCATGTTTAAAGAAGGGGTGCTTTGGATGTTGAGGAGGTTTCTCACTGCTTTTGGAAGTAGTAGCACAAGTGTTATTCATGGGTTATTGTTGTGGTGCAGGTGCCTTAGGAAAAATTGGTGGCACTGTGGAAGGAGGCAAAGGATGAGAATGTTGAAAGTTAGGAGGGATATAAGGTGCATAAGGTGGTGGTTGTGTTGGAGGTATGGGCTAATAGTATTGTGGAAAATAGTATTGTGGTGAGATAGTGCGTTGGTCCAGTTGGAGAAACAGGATGTTGAACTTGATAAGCATTTGGATTCGAATAATATGAAGGGTGCCT
>MNCI01008022.1:201411-224698 GCA_015680685.1 Gnetum montanum | reverse complement strand
CGAAAGCCTAACTTACCTAATGACGATGAACCCCCACTAGCCACTGNTCTAACGCTACTCCTAAAGGTAGTGGAAAATAATATTAACTACACTAAGTTAGGAGGTAAAGGGCAAGAGAATCTAATCTAGCCTAAGTGCAATGAGTAGCCGTTCCTTGATTATCCATACACATCTTGGACTTCGTGCACGACTACCACTGGGTTTACCAAGCGCAGATCCTAGGTACGCCACTGGGTTACCAAGTAGTCACACTTAAATGGTCGTAATCAAGTCGTACTCATTCTATGTTACTAGGAGATAAGGGTGAGAGAGATTAATTAGGAAAGCAATAAATAATAATTAAATAAATAAATAACAAAGTGAATGCTGCAATGATGAAGTAATCTCGATCTTTATTGTCGATCATGTGCGTGTCCAAGTACGTCACACTCAAATAAAGGATGTCGTACAATTACATTCACCACACTGCGGCAGACACTGGAAAATAATCTATCTCTGGAAGGGGAAAACTGCCATAGCTTCACTAAGGAACTAAACTAGATGCATAAAACTAGAAAAGCTACCTCTTATTTATAGACATTGAGGCAGGGCATGATATCGCATACACGATATCGCGACTGCGATATCATGGCCGCTGCAACAACAGGGCTATGATATCACAGCCAGCAAATTCATGACTTGTCAAATCTATTAGGGGATGATTGGAAGACTTACAAAAGTCATAATGAGTTTTATAGTTCCCTCTCTTCCTCTACTCCTTCAATGTCATATTGTGACATGGATGACTATCTTTCAAGGGATCGGCGTAGAACTAAAAATCAAGCTCACAAAGAAAATTGAGAATGCCAACATGAACAAGGACAACATTGTCTCAACTTGCAAACTCACAACCTACTTAGTGATGATGAACCCCTGCTGGCCACTAAGAGCCTAATGCCTATACAAGAGGTCATTCAAATATCCTACAGGCATCTCAAAGAAATCCATCTACCCAAGCTTGACTTAAACAACTTTTCTAAGTTTTTAAGAGGCTATGATTTAGATCTGTAACAACATTTACAGGTCTTCTATAATGCATGTGCATGGAAAAACATTGATAATAGGTGAGAAAAACTTAAGATCTTTCCTATGACACTTGTTAGCCAAGCAAAAGTGCGGTACAGATCATTAAAACAAAAATCAATCCGTAGTTGGCCAACAATGGTAGAACTCTTTACTAAATGATATCAAACCTATGCCAGAGTGTCGGCCTTGAGGAGAAAAATCCAAGAAGGGAAATAAGAGCAACATGAACCCTTGGACATGGCCTTAGAAAGATATTATGCATTATTAAACAACTACCCAGGCCATGGGTTCTCCAAGGAGAGGCTAATGTACCATATCATAGATTGGCTCCGTAATGAAACAAGGGAAACCCTAGGGATGCATGCCCGAGGTCAAGTATACGAGCTACAAACCCATCAACTCCAAGAGCTTATTAAGCAGGTAGCAAAATAAGAAGGAGAAATGGCTAAATGGGAGAATGTTGAAAACTCTCAACGAGACCAAAATCTCGAATTAGAAAAGGTCTGTAACCATAAAGAGGAGAAATCAACTCACCTTGAGGAAGTGTAATTGTTTCTACCTTTGCCAATGCAACAAGCACTAGATGAAATCGAGGAAAATATTAATAAGATGATGGAGTGGGTGCACAAAAAATATGAAGAATATGCTAACAATAGTGGAGGCACAACTATGTCAAATCAAGAGATAGGATAGGACACCACGCAACAATCAGAACAAAGGGTAGAAGATAATAAGAATAAGAACTCAACTGTCAACTTCTCATATCAATGCAACATCTATCTGTACGATCACCCCAAAGGTGATTGCCTCATTTTTTCACATTTACATGAGCATTGGGGAGGAATGTTACACCCATATTTCGTATGTAAATATCAAGTTCAACCACAATGGCAAAAGCCCCAATCATGGAGGAGGCCATCGCCAACCCGACCATATCTTTTGTATGTCCCAACGTCAAATGCTTACTATGTTCAACACCCAATTTCTCCAACTGGATCATCATCCTCTACATCATCTCATCATTATCATTCTCTAGAATACTATCCACTCATACCCTCTCTACCAAGGTCACCACCTCATGTACCTTACACTTTTTCTCAACAACAATATTCTCATCCTTCACCTCCTTCTACATCACCACCAATTGTGCCTGAAGGATTTGCACCACAGCATCAACCCACATGCGTTACTTGTGCTTCTACTATCAACAGTAGCGGAGGTCCTCCAAAACACCAGAAACATCCCTTCTTTATACGTGATCATAGAAAGGGACATCACAATTCAGAAACCATTGCATCTGGCAACTCAACACAAGTCTAACACTATGGTGCATCTTCCTCTTCAAACCCAACACCTCATGTTACCTTATCAAAGCCATCACTCAATATTCCAACAACCATGGGACCCAATGAATATAGCCATATATGGAGACATGTTGATCCTTGCATACCATCTTATAGTCACAAGTACCATAGTGGGTCAACCCCTTATAAATTAACCACATCTTATAACTTGCCCCACTATGTCAAGTCTAATTAAGTGTGTGAACCCCAATGGGGTAACTATGACCAGGTCCCAATATTTCCAACATGCAAGGATCCCAACCTTTCATTTATTAATTCTAGCCATGCTCAACCATTTATCTATGGGGGGTATCCTTCATTCTAACAACATAGAATTAATAAATGTTTTTATGTTTCTTTAATTTTACAATTTTTTGTTTTCCAGTTTTTTATCTTTCAATTTATTATTTTTTCTTTTTGTCCTTTTGTATTTTTACAAGTAATCTCATCTACAAATAAAACACTCATGTAACTCGTTGGTTGAGGTGTTGTTCTATGCTATCAAGTCTGGGGTAACTAATTATTTGGCCAATGAGCCCATCACATCCACCCAACCATTCTATTAATAAGAGGTTCTACCCTAGGTACAATGATATTCCTAATCATTAAAACTTAAAGTAACCTTGTGTTATTATACCCATAGTGAAGAAGGATGGACTAAGTGGGAATGGCTAGGGTGTGACATCAAAGGGACGTGTGGATTCTCTTTGGTGACATTTGTAGGAGTTATCATGTAGCTTGGTTATACTAAGATCCTTGTAGATCTAATGAAAAATGGGAGTAAGAGTAATCAAAAGGTACTCAATCAAGAAAAACCAATGCTATTCAGGGGGTCCCACTAAAAAGACATGCACTCATGCCTGAAGGTAGGCAACTTCTCTAGCTTAAGCATTACATCAAAAAAATGAAAAAAAAAGAGAAAAGCGAAGAAGAGTGTCACAAAGCAAAATCACTCCTCCCTTGAATGAAATGCCAAGTGATCGTACACCTTGTTGTCATGGTGCTCTTATGGTTGTTCATCATGGGATGAAACAATGCGATGTCACTAATCAGAGGAATGGACTTGGTCCTAATTTTTGAGTGACAAGTTAACAACACATTAATCATGCCTTACACTAAGGATTCATTATGCCCTAGGCTAGTTACCTCATGTCCCAATCTCTGCAATCCCTTCTACAATTCACCCCATCTCGCTATTCATGAATTTGTGACTTGTGTCTTATGTAGCATTGAATTCATACCTCATCACAGCAGTATCTACATGTGTGTGTTTTGTGAAAATGGTGTGGATTACATTTAACCCTTCTTGTGCCTACAGACATTTTAAGGTGTGGTTACGCAAGGGCATTATAGGTAGGAACCTGCTTTGGGGAGGACCCACTTTCATAACCCTTGTAATCTACACTCACAACACATCACCATCACATCCTTTTATACCCTCAAAGAATTCCAATACTCTTTCCCTCATTATCCTTCTAGTTCAAACGTTCCTATGAACTGACACATGTCCTTTCTCCTTATCTGATTCATGCATTCCATTACAGATTCTATACCATTATACTTTTTTTACCTTTTGGACTATTTAATGTTATCCTGGACCTTTTACATCAACTTCAAGTCCTTCATTTTTGAGTTAGAATTTCAGAAATTTATCAATTTTTCTAATTACCCTACTTTAGATAGGCTGCAATATTGTGTCCAACGTGATATCATGGCCACACTATCACGTACGCAATATCGCATCGCGCAAAACTATATATATGGACCTCTCCCCCCCCCCCCCCCCTCCTCGTGCATGTCAACATCATTTTCAACTATTCACATGGGGGGGATTTTTCAAATTTTCTTCTATGACTCACGACTTGTACACCTCTTGTTCCAATAGCCATAACTTGCTCACTAGCGCTCTAATTTTTATTCTAAAAGAACCTACTTGAACTCAGAGTGTTCAACATAGTTGTGGGGGAGGGGTACACTTCAAATTGCATATAAATTTTTTGAAATTCATCATCATCTGAAGGATACTATCAAGGGTAGTTGATTACAAAAAATGATGATAAACATGTGCCAAAAATAAGCTTATCTCCTCACCTACACCAGGAAATTAAACTTTTAGGGAACATTTCCAGAATATTTTCTAACTCTGGATCACACAAAATAAGAAATGAATTCATTAAGGCAGGAGTAGGGAATAACTTAAATTTTGTAAACAACCTTACTAATGATCAACCTCGTGTGATTGTAGATGGCCCCTAAATGTGGAAAATAAGAAGGACCCTATCAAGATGTGTCCAAGCAACCTAGGAGAGGCAAAGGACAAGCATCTGCCGAACAACGTGCAAAGCAGGAGGCATAATCATTTAGCATCCATCAAGAGATTCCTACTACTGTGCAATCGAGACAAGTAGAAGAAGAAGCTGTTGAAGCATCTGAATGGGGACAACACCTCACGTTATCCCTAGAGTGTATCTAGGTTATCTGAGAAAGGTCCACGTCAGTAATTTTGATTGTGGAATTAAACTTTGGACCTTTCATAGAATTCACTCCTGAGGCTATTAGGGACCAACTCAAAGGGTCTCCATTATGGCCTATCCTCTCTAAAAATGGTGCCTGGTACTTAGGAGAAACATACCAATTTTGGCACAATAAGGAAGAAGGCACCATAGTTAACATTTTTGGTGTGTTTGTAGATTTTTCCGCCAAGGCCATCTCGGAAGTGTTGAACCTTTTGAATATAGGGCCAAAAGTTGCTCACCTTTCCACTCACTCTAATGCTGATTTTCAAAGAGTTTGATTGGATAGGGCGTACGGCAAAGAGGACAAGACATATGGAAAGTTGACGCTGGAAGAAAAGATATACTTCAAGCTTGGCACTTATCACATCTTCCCCATGAGAGGATTAAAAAGAATCTCAACATATGCAATATGGGGATGTGTGATATTGATGAGAAAGGCTAATGCTAACCTTCGTCATATGTATCTCATGGAGATCTTAAGATGATTTGAGTAACACAAGACAAGGAAGTTCTCGTTACCCTTCCCTTGTCTCACCAAGAAGCTGTGTAAATGTGCTAGTATTCTGGGGTACACCAATGACATTCCCAGAAGAGCCCAAAATGCTTTGTTCATCAATCTACTAAAGCCACCAGCCCCAAGGAAAAGTGTTGGTGAGACACTAGAGCTAGAGCAAGAATAGATGATGGGGCCCACTACAACTCAAACTGCAGGGCCTAGCCAACTCTTGAGCACAGGGCCTAGTCAACAACAAGCAAGAACAACCGTCACCACTGCCATAGGATTATCAACCATCGATGAGCCATCTAAAGGCCATTGCTAAGACGGTCAATTGGGGAAGTTGTGATGATGCTAATCTCTTCTGCATCATTGATGACATCATACAATCCACAATTTCTATCAATCACGCATGGGGCGATGTGTCCATTCAAATAAGAGGAGGGGAGACTCATTGGTCACAACAGATTTCAAAGAATGCTACGTCTTTCTAGGTGCAATTGAAAATGGGAGAAGAGGCCATAGTGATGGTCATGTAGCACCAAGATGCAGCAAGAGCTATAGAAGTGGCAATGGACCACATCAAAGAATCTTTCAACATCCCTGTTATGCCACCAGTCGATTCTACAGGAGCATGGGATGCTCAAACTCTAGCTAGATCCTCAATGACTCTTGTGGAGCATGAGGATGTTTGTGATCGATTGTTGTAGATAGGATAAGTAATGATGTCCTTGTTCAACATCCCACAAGATATCATGGTAGTGTAATTAAACCTCATCTCCGCCAAAGGAAAGCTAGTCATGGTAGAGACTAGGACCAAGCACATAGAAGCAGAGTTGGTAAGACTCTAAGAAAAGCTCATTGCCCTGCAAGTTACACAGCAAGACCCATCTTAGTTTATTCCTACAGACCAGCTAAACACTTTTAGGATGGAGCAACTTAATAAACTATTGGCAGACAATAAAAGAGTGGTAGAGGAAAAGGAGAAGGCCAAATAGGATGCCTCCAAGGCACAAGCACAAACCTACATGCACACCAAGACACTTAGAGCCTTACAGGAAGAAAATAAATAACTTGCTACTAATAATCTTTGGTTGACCATTGTGGAAAAAATAAAAGAATGTTCTCAAGGAAAAATTTCAGCAATTACAAGAACAATTGGTCAAGGTCAACCAAGACATGAACACCAAAGAAAATTGAACCCTCTCAATGGAGGAGGTACACGCAATCCATCAGAAGATGGCCATCGAAATAAGCACGTGGCAAAACAAGGCCAAACAGCATGAAAAGTTAAAGGAGCGCTTTAGAGACTAGGTGGGGATGTACAAGAAAGTGATAGAAAAGGAGATCCATATGGCCAAGGTGCACATCAACACTTTCAATGCTCAACACACTAATTGGCTGGCCATACTAGACACATATGCATTTGCCCACCAAGCAGAGCTTAAAATTTTGGACCTACAGATTCAAGATTTCATAGAGTACATGGAATTGGCAAACCTACGGTATGCCAATCTAGCCATGTTGACAACAGGACATCTGAGAATAGAGCTTGAGCAGTAGGTAGCTACCACCTACACCAAATATGAAGCAGAATTTGTGGAGCAAAAGAAAATGTTGCAGAAGCTAAAAATCTCAAATTCTGAACTAGAGGTGGTTAAGACTAGCTACCAAGGCCAAAAAGATGTTGCAGCAGACTTGGCTTGACAACTTACAGATTTCCAGGAGTATAGGGATAAAGCCAGAGCCTACGAGGAGGAACAACAGTTTTTTGTGGCCTGGTATGTTAAAGCAAATCAAATGTTCCTGCAACTACCGTGTCCATGGGAGGTGCCAACTTTGTCAAACATTAGAGCATTAGCATGGATGGCACAAGACCCCTGAACTAAAGAGGAAAAGCTCCAAGAATTACTGCAAAGCTATCAAATTCCAAAATCTGGAACACAAGACAAGGGGAAGAAACCCATGGAGGAACCACCGCCACCTGGAACCACATGAGTTCCATAAAATTTTGTAATTTTTGTGTTGTGCCCCAATCTTGTTGTATTCAATTCTCCACTACAGCATGAATGAATTCCCAGTCAGTCAATAATCCCATACCTATCCATTGTGTAATCAATGGGACTTGTTCTCATTTTTTTTGACTTAAGGATAATTTTTCATTCAGTCATGGGGGTATGATGACTCGTGATTCATTAGATCACGATATCGCATACGTGATATTGGGTACATGATATCACGGCTTGGCTAGCGATATCGTATACACGACATCATGGTTCCTGTGTGAACCTATAAATACACAATGGGATGCATGGGAAAGGAGTTAGTTTTTAGTAAGTTTCAAGAGTCAATTTAGTGTTAGAGTAGAGTCTTTTTGTCATTTTTTTCCTCTCAACCCTCTCTCCCAGTGCATGCCTGCAATGTGACATACTTGGACATGCACATGACCAAAAATAAAGATCGAGATTACTTCATCATTGCAACATTCACTTAGTTTAATTATTTAATTGTTATTGTCATTCATTACTCTCGTAGCTAATATCTCTTCATCCTAAACTCCTTAAATGTGGAATGAGTATGAATTAATCACAAGCATTTAAGTGTGACTACTTGGTAACCTAGTAGTGTACCTAGGATCTGTGCTTAGTCATTCTAGTAGTAGTCATGCATGAGGTCCAAGATATGTACGGATGATTAAGGGACAGATGCTCATCGCACTTAGGCTAGCTTAGACTCTCTTCACCCTTTCTCTCTTAGCTTAACAAGGTATTTTCCATTGCCTCCAAGAGTAGCACTAGTTTAGAAACCACATCATACACCTCACTCTAGACTAAACCATACATGACAAAGCAAATACTAGTCTAGGTGGGAAGACAACGAACTACGATCAATGACTAACTATCTAGATACCACAACTAGCCCATTTGCGAAGTTTGACCGGATCATGCGTGAAATGTTCATATTCATATGGTTGAGTGTAGGGGTACCTCGCCACTCATCAATATCGTTCTTGGCATTTAATTTTGGTATTTTTTCTATATTACTTTTATAGCTCTATTTTGCACAATATTAGATTCCTATTAAGATTTGTTGTCAAAGAGCTTATGTTATTGAAAAGCCTCAAGAACAATTTAATAGTAATTTCTTAATGAAATTGCATGTTCTAAGCATAAAATATCTAGGAAAATCCTTAGTATTTAGAAATAACTAAAATGACTTTATTGTTTTAAAGTATATTACCTAAGTATTTCAATCCTGAAATTGTCAAATTTTTTAAAGGCTTTGTTGAATGCAATTCTTGACAACTATTAACTAGCCAAAATAGAGACACATACTTTGTCATTTGTGGAACATTTTTGATAGTGTAATAAGATTGTATTTTACAAAATTGCTTGTTGAGCTAAGAGGGTTTTGAAAATTCGTAGTGAGATTGAATTGGAATAGCTTTACTATGAAGTGTTTTCTTATGTCAATTTATCTTGCTTAAATATTTGAGATTTCACACAAATATACTTTCTTTCTTTTTCTCTTTCTAAGTCCATTAAATCTCACTCTATTTCTTGTTTTCTTGTGGAACTTTCTCTTTGGGGAAACTTAGGTGTAGATTGGCAAAATTGTGCTCAAACATTTTTGCAAAATTTTATTTGTTATAGATAACGTACTATAGGGACTATATAGACTAAGTGAAACCACATCAAGATATTCTTAGGGACTATATACAGTGAGACCACATCATCCATCCACTCATTTCTAATAATAACAAGTTCTTAGCATGGTCATAAAGATATTCTGTTAATAATAAAACTAAAACAAACCTATGATAATTTTACCTAAATAGAAAAGTAAAGAACCAAGTGGGAATGAACAGGGTGTGACATTAAGGGGATTTGTCAATTCTCCAAGACTACTACTACTACAATAAGTGTTGCCTTACCATGTCACTAGAAAGACATGTTACCCATGCTTGAGGGTAGTCCTCTAGTAAGGTCGATATAGTAAAAATATAATACATGCATAGGATAAAATTTTTGGGGGTCCCACTGAAAAGACATGTTATCCATGCCTAAAGATAGGTGGCTTCTCAAAAACCTCACAAATAAAGTATGTTATTAATAAACTCCTTTCTTGAATTACATTGCCAAGTGATAATGCTTCTTATAATAGTGATTGTCATATGACTGTTAGTTTTGGGGATTATATAATGTGATGTCACTGGTAAGTGGTATGGACTTGATTTATTTCTTGGATGAAAAGGATAATGATTGCTTTAACCATACATTACACACAATAATTTATTATGCTTATGGTAAGACACCTCATGTTCTAATTTCTACAATCCTTTCTAATCCTGTTCCACCTCACTCGTATATTTAATCTTGTTCCACCTCACTTCTATATTTAATCATATTTAATACATTATTATTTTCCCATCTTGGTAATACTAAATGTGTGTTTTGCAAGATAGGTATGTTTTACCTTCAACTCCTTGAGTGCCTACAAACACTTGTAGGTGTGGTTATACAAGGGCACTAAGGGATGAAGCCTACTTTGTGGAGAACCCACTTGTATAACTCTTGTACCTTAGACCTAACGACCAATTCCACATTATCTTGTGCCTCCAAGATACTTTAATTGCTAATCTTGTTTTTTCTAAGTTTTCATATCTAACCATACTTTCAAAAATTTTCACTTCATCTCATTTATATCTAATTAACCTTCTTTGTCAAAGATTCCTTATTTATGACCTTCAAACACCAAATTTCTATAACCCAAACATCATCTATGATTCAAGACACTGTAGACAACCTCTAAACCTTCCAAACTATCTAATTGACTCAACTTTTCCATCAAAAATCACTCAAATATCATAATTTTTTAGTGATGACATCATATCTACAATGTTGTATGCTCTACGATTGTAACTATGATGTTGCACTAATAAAAATCCATAAATGCATGTGGCAAGTTAGAAATTTTTTCATTCTTTCACTTCAAAGTAAGGGGATTTCATGTAGTTTTTATAAGCTTTAACACTTTAACTTCCAAGCTGCATAACTTCCTCATCACAACTCTAAATTCTATGATTCTTGAACCTTGTTAATCCTAGAGTGCTCATCTTAGTTGTGGGGGAGAGAACTTCGCATAGATAAGTGAAATTGAGCCAGTCTTTCCAATGCCAAAAGATAATATTAAGGGTAAGTATAAGATTAAATAAGAATATTTTAATGAAACTAATGAAATAAAATCTAATGAGCCTAATTGATTCTCCTAGCCAACTATCTATAAGAATAATAGACAAGAAAATGATAATTGCGAGAGGCCATAACAATCAAGGATATAATAATTAAGGATTTCCTTTTGAATTTCTCTAACTAAGTAATCATAATAAGGGCCATAAATAATAATAAGGATAAAAATTAGATCAAACCAAGGATCCAAAAAAGAATTATGAACTATTAGGAACCTATTCAAAATCCTTTGATAACCTTGAATCCTTAATGATTTCAGATGGCCCCAAAGAGACCCATAGGATAAGGACCCTCACAGTTGGGAAGCAAAAGACCAAGAGACCAAGGAAGAGGGCAAGTAAAAGAACAAGTTCCACATGGAAAACACATGGAGCAGGAGGTCCAATCCTTCAATATCTATCAATAAACACCTACTATAGAATAATATGGACAAGTTGAGGTAGAGCCACTAATGAGCCAACTAAATTTTGATGTTGAATTATCTTAATAATAAACTTTGTATTAAGATTTTCACCTCGTCTATGACTAATTTGTGAGTCATATCCATGGAGGTATAGTTCCAAAGTCAAAAAGGTCATCAAGACAAATAACAATTAGATCCGAATTCAATTGAAAGCTCCACACTTATGACTATCACTCATAAGTAAAATCAACAAAACTTCATCTTAACTTCTAAAATTAAGTTTAAAGATGAAAAATAGTTGATTAAACCAAATTGAAATTACATAAATTTATCATAAACATAGAAGCTCACAAATGATATGTCACCTAATTTGTGACCCTGCTCTACTATCTCCACAATGCAACAACTTCACAGCCTTCATACATCAATGGTTGTTGATTGTCATAAAGTGTCAAAAATCTTCCTTAATAATCTTAATATAGAAGAAGATTCAATTTGATATGGATTCTCTCTTGAGTTTTTCATCCCTCTTTCATTCATAGTTGAAGTTCTTATTTAAACTCAAAATGGATTTACAATAATTGGTATCAAAGAATTCAATAAAAATTGACTCTTATTGAATGGAATCACCAATTTTGGCATCTTCAATATTTGATTTAGATTGTCTTTCTATGCAAATAAATATCTTAATTTCTTCATGAGACTTTTGCTCTATTGAAATCCACGTTATCGATCCACATTGCAACCGTTGTGAGGTTTAATATAATCAATATTGATCTCCATCACTCCCACGATTTCCTGCAATACACAAACTTAAAAGAGAAATTACTGCTTATCAATTTATATTGCCAAAATTGATTATCTTAAATAGGTGAAAATAGTTTTAAAAAATAAAAATACTAGTTTATAACGTTAGAAATTGGAGCAATTCAGGGTTTAACGCAACCCCTAACTAGCCTTTAGCTAGTGCCTAACCATAAAGGTGGAAACAAACAAAAGAAAAACCATTATTATGTCCACACAATTGAAGAAAAACAAGGTAAAGTTATAATGAATATGCTACTTTTACATTCATGATATCGTTTGGCAATCCAAAACTCAATACATCTAAAACTTTCATATATATGTATAAATAAAAAGATCATTAATGTTTACTATCCAACATCAAAGTTTAATAACAAAAAAAATTAAACTTATCCATAGTCAACATAATGTCTACACAACCTTTTAATTAAAAAAATAAAATTAAACCTAAGGCTTGCATCAAGCCTCTAAACTTATTTCCACTTCCATATCCTCTTCAAAATTAGAGGACTCTACCCCTTCATCATCATCATATATTTGAGGGTGGACATGTCTCTCAATGTTTGTTGTCATCCTTTTGTCCATGGTGATGGGGGTTGAGTTGATCCTCTCTAGCATTATTAGTATCTTCCTCTGTGTGGACCAAAGCTCTTGTAGCTAGGACCAAACTTCATCTTGAAATCCTTGGATTTCACTAGCCTTTGGGGCCAATGAAGAATTTGGTTCCTATGATTCCTTGACAAATGAGCCAACCTTCATGTAGATCTTAAGAGAATAGGCAAAGGTGTTCTTTTTCAAAACTGAAAGATGCATCTTTGTTCCTATCTATAACTCAGGAAATCCACACTTTCAAAGAATTTTTGAAATGAGGAAAGGAAAGCACAATTTCAAAGCATCATGATTATAATGATATACCAAATACCTGATTGAGAGGTAAGAAAAATTTTCTTTCTTCCCATACTTTAATGCCTTCATGACGTGGAGTGTAGGGCTAAGCACATAGGTGATGTGGGTAGAAGGAGGAACATCTGTGATGATCATCCTTGCCATTACTTGATGTTCAAACCAAAGGTTTACAAAATTTAAACCCTACACCTTTTAGAGTTAGTCTTTCCAATGAACTAATGGAAGAGATCATACTTCTCCTCTATGATTTCTTTTGGTTTGAAGATATCCTTTCCCTGGTTAGCCCAAACAACTCTTATAGCCTGGCTGCCATGACCTTAACCCTTGTCTTCCTAATGGAAGATGACAAGTAGTATTCTAGAGGATCAACCTTCATCAAGTGTGGTTTAAGGTTCCAATAAAATTCCAAAACCTCCTCCTAGATGAACCAATTGATAGGGGGCTTGATGAAAGCCCCATAGCCCATCACCTCAAGCTACTACATCACCTCCATGTCCATGTAGTTGAACCACTTGGAATAATCAACTTCATGATGCAAAGGAGAAATTTTTAACCATTTCCTCCTTGGTGCCTATAAAATAATCAAGATATTTAACATACTAAAATTGTTAGCAGTTTCTTTCTAAAATTCATACTTAACTTTACCTACTACTTGGTGCTTAATGATTCACCATTTTATAATGAAAGGCTTCTCACTAATGACAACAAAGAAAAACAAGATTACAATTGCTTCCTTGATTTGGAAAAATTCATTAATGGTGGTAAATTATCTTACCCTCAAAAGGAATGGTTAAGATTTAATGATGGAGGCTAACATGGTATCAAGACCTCACTACTCATCGTGGTCCCTCTTGGGAAGGCACTACAAATAAAAATTTCAAAAGAAAATGAAGGCCCTAACTGTTGAAGGTAGAAGCCCTAAATTGCATTGCCCACAAGCTTCAGATGACAAAGTATAATTTTTCATCCATGAGGTGGTGGATTTTATAGTAAAGCTTTTATAATATTTTTAGATTTTAATGATGTCCATATCCATCACGAGCTTCATGTGAATCATAACATTTTGGATCAAACTTTATAGATATGTTAATATGGATCAATATATAATGAACTCGAGTTACTAATGTATCAATTTTTATCACTATCATGTTGATAATACTCAAGATGCTTGGGAAAATATCAAACATATCAATTTTGATTGATCTAAGATTTATGACTCAATATTTTTAATAAACATATCAATTTATATCAAGGTTTTGCTATTCAGATGCAACATTTTAGACAGAATTTGCTCATGCTTGAAACATATCAACCTAATTGGTATGAATTGATATATCCATTATGTTTGATATCAATTCAAATCAATTAAATCAAAATTTATATCAGTAACTTGAGTTTCATCATAATTTTATTAAATCATATCATTAGAATCTATATACCTCAATTTATCTTATAGTGAGACATCAACCCCTCGATCTCTCTTCATATAACCCATTCTAGTATTTTTAAATTTCTATAGACATCGATGCCTCGATATCCTTTGGTAGTGTAATTTATCCTAATTGCCCTAAGTCATGAGAAGTGATATTAATCAATATTATTGTGATTTTATTTTCTAAGTAATGTCCATATTTTTATTCCTTTTTTGTAATAAATTCTTATTATTTAGGTAGGAGTCCACATATAACTTGGTTAGGAAGGCCCTTCCTAGGATTGATTAGGCTAAAACATTACCTTGCAAGGTTTGCTTCATTAGGTGTAAGAATGTCTTACAAACTCAGGGTCTTAACCTTTACTATGTTTTAAGGATTCCCTAACTTACTATTGGATCAGCTTCCATGTCAGTTATACCCTACTATCCTATCCATTTTGAATTGGTTATCTACCCCTAATTAAACTAGAATATGTATTGTGCCTAGGTTAATTAGTAAAAATGTAATAAATTATTAAAAAGTGGGCATGGCCAAAGGATATACCAAAAATCAAATATTTCCAAGGATTTTATATATCCACTATTATGGATAGTGTACCAGAAGCCTTAGATCTACCAAATGTTAGTATCCATCATTAGTCACCATACTAGGGATCTCGACCACTAACACCTATGGAGGGCACAATGGAAAACATATGGAAGACCCTTGTACTAAGAGTACCACCAAACATAATAGATGACCATGTAAAATAAAAAAGTGGAAAGATAAGCAAAAAGAAAAGAAGTAAAAAGATGAATAATAGTCAAAAGTAAAATATCATGAGACATGGGATAAAATAAGCCAAGTAAGAAGGATGAGAAAAAATGAAAGGGAGTAGTAAATTACCTAATTAAAAAGAGTCAATTTGCTAAGTCCAATTCCATGTCCTAGACAAAAAGGAAGAGCTAAAAAAGTTAGTATGAAGAAGTGATTATCGAACATTCCATATAAGGTTCCCTTGTGAGTGTGGCCCTACTCATGATTAAAGGTTCTTGTGGAACCTTATTCCATATAATATTTTTTTTATTAAACCAACATTGTAAGGCCTACTTCAATAATTAGGTTCTTATGGGGGCAAATATTTTTGCATAAATACATATGATGGTGACTCTCTTGATGATTGATGACATTTCTCATGCTACAACACTTTTATGGCTAGTCCAAATATGACATATCCTTTTCTCCATATTGATGTATTAAAAAGGTAATTACTAGAACTAGTCATGAATGCTTTAAATCCAACTTGGTTATTATCCCTATGGTTCATGAAAGTAGGAAACTTAAATAATGTTGCAAGAAAATAATGAATTATCCTAAGGCTCACCCCTAGATGAATTTTGAGTTTAAACCTGCCTATCTCAAGGTATGAGGAGTTGTCCTTCTCCTTTGCATTCCAAACATGATGTTAATGAATTCTTTAAAGTCCTAACTAACAAGAGAAGATACTAATATTCTCTATATTTTTTAAGGTAAAATTTATAGACTAAAATAATTCATTTATCAAATTACTATACTACATAAGGATCTTGATGAAGGTTAGTACCCAAAGCTAGGAGTTCTAATGGATTTTTTTTCATTTCTTTCATCATCATTGGGATAAGTTGGATTACTTAGCTCTACTAATTCATCTTCTTTGGATTCCTCAATGTGTGTTGATAATATAATTTAAGTCTTTTTCCATTGACTACAGATGTAGTTGAGGAATCATCAAAAGGAGAAATTAGAACACTTTCATTAACATGGGATTGTACTACTAGATATGGGCCTTCCCACCTAGTTGTTAACTTGCCTAAAAATTTATGTAATCTCATATTATACAAAAGAACTTTGCTACCTATGGAAAATTGTTTCTTGAAAATGTTCTTCTCATGTAAGTTCTTCATTTCCTTTTTTATAATTTTTCACTTGTTAAGAGCATTCAGCCTTATTTCTTTCAAGTTCATGTATTTGAATCATTCTAGAGGCATGGTTTATTTCTTTATTAAAATTCAATTGTTGTGCTAAATGTAAAGATTGATATTTAATTTCTATTGGTAATAAACATTGTTTACCATAAACTAATTAATAAGGTGAATATCCTAAACTTAATTTATAGGTAATTCCATAAGCCCAAAGTGTGTCTTGTAATTTTTGTAATCAATCTTTCTTTTTAGTACATACCATTTTTGTCAATATATTTAATATAATTCTATTCACATTTTCTACCTAACCATTTGTTTGAGGATGATAGGTAGCAGCTACTTATGTTGGATTCCACAAGACTTAAGGAATTTCTCTATTACTCTATTGACAAAATGAGTTCCCTAATCACTGATGATTGCCCATGGAGTTCCAAAATGTGTTAAAATATTTTCTCTAAGAAAATCTATGACTACCTTAACATCATTTGTTAGGATGGCTCTCACTTCTACTGATTTAGTGACATAGTCTATACAAACCAAAATGTATTGACATCCATTAGATGGTAGAAATGATCCTAAAATGTCTATACCCCACACATCAAATGGTTCAGTTATAAAAATTAAATTTAATGGAATTTCTTGTCTTTTGGTTATGGCCCCCATTCATTGACATTTATCACATTCTTGTACATACTTATGAGCATCTTTAAAGATTAAGGACCAATAAAATCCACTTTGCAAGATTTTGATAGCAGTGTGTCTACTATCAAAATGGCCATCTCCTTGGTCATCATGGCACATATGTAGAATTTATTATTTCTCATCCTTAGCCACACATCTTCTTGCTACATTATCTTTACATATTATATAAAGGTACAAATTACTCCAAATATTATTGGGGATGGTTCATAAGAAAGATTTTCTTCTCCTCCTTACTTCATTGGGTTGGGGTTTTCATAGTGGCAAGATGGTTTGCTATATCAACAAACCAAGGATCCTTCTTTATGAAAAAGAGTTGTTCATTTGGAAATTCATTATGAAAGACCCCTTTTTTTTTATTTTCATCTCTTGTTTCTAATCTAGAAAGATTATCTACCACTACATTTTCTCTACCTCTTTTATCTAAAATGTTAAGATCAAATTCTTGCAGTAATGGGCACCATGTTATTATTCTTGCATTTTCTATATTTTTAGTAGCCAAAAACTTAATGGTTGAATAGTCAACATAAACTCTATTTTTATATCCTATTAAATAATTTCTAAACCTATCCAAAGCATATACAATGGCTAAAAGTTCTTTTTTTGTAGTTGTATAATTTATTTAGGCTTGGTCTAGACTTTTAGACACATAATAGATAACTCATGGCTTATTATTGATATATTATCCTAAAACTACCCCTACAACAGTGTCACTAGTATCACACATTGAATAAAATGGGAAATCCCAATTAGCTGCATTTAATATAGGGGTAGTGGATACTCTTTTCTTTAATTCTAAGAATGCTTCTTGACAATTATCAGTACGTACAAAAGGAACATCTTCTTCTAGGGGCATATATAGTTGTTTAGCAATTTTTGAAAAATCATCTATAATATCTAGCATGTCCTAGAAAGGATCGAAAAGTCTTTAAATTAGTTGGAAGCTAGAAGTGTAGATATTACTTTTACTTTTTCTTCATCCATCCTTATCCCATCCTTAGAAATAATGTGTCCTAATACTATGTCATTTGTAACCATCAAATGACTCTTTTCCCAAATTAATTTTAAATTTTTATTTATACATCAATCTAAAACGCATTCTAAATGTTGTCATGTTTCTTCATCAGTATTTCCATAGATCGAAAAATCATCCATAAATACTTCAACATAATCTTCTAACATATCAGAGAATACTGATATCATAGCCCTTTGGAATGTAGTGAGCACATTAGAGAGACCAAAAGGCATCTAACAGTAAGCAAAAGTTCCATATGAACATGTAAAAAAAAATTTATGCTAGTCTTCAAGGATGATGGCTACTTGATTCTAACCACTAAATCCATCCAAAAAATAATAATACTCATGTCCTTCTAGTTTTTATAAAATGTTATCTATGTAAGATAAAGGAAAATGATCTTTCTTCGTGTTTTGATTTACTTTCCTATAATCCACACAAACTCTCCATTATCCACCCTTTTTTGGAACTACTGTAATAGGACTTACCCATTCACTATCGACTTTTGGATAAAATATTCCTTCCTTTCAAAGTTTAAAAATCTCATCTTTAACAATTTTTTTAAAGTTGGATTAGTTTATCTAGGCAGGATTCTTACTATTTCACATTATCTTCTAGATAGATATGATGTTGGTAGTTGTTGGATGAGATTCCTTAATGAATGTCCTTGTAACTCCATGCAAATGCCTTAGACTTTCTATGTAAGAGTTCTAATAATTTTTCTTCTTGCTCATTAGAACATTAGGAACTTATTATTAATGATTTATTATGATTAAGGAAAATATACTTAAGTGTACTAGGTAATTCTCTAAAATCTAAAGAATCATTGTTTGGTGGTTGCATTGTTTCTCCACTATTCCCTAAGCCCAAATTCAAAATCTAGTCAAGGGGATCTTGTTGTTCTTTTGTAGAGGGGTCTAAAGGTCCTTCCTCAAAATTTTTTAGTACCAGTGTTTCCCTATCTTGTGCCATTGCTGATGTGGGTATTGTGTAGAGCATCCTTGCTTCTTTCAAATCTTGATTCAATTAGTCCTCTTTTTCCTTATCGTATATGTTAAGCATAAAAGTAAGATTAGAATAAGATAATTAGAGTTGTCCTAATCTACAATTAATTACCATATCAACTGTTGCTAACCAAGGTCTACCTAGTATGATGGAAAAACATTCTAGATCTTTTACCTCTAAAACTACAAAGTCAACTAGGTATTTTCCTCTTTCCACCTCTATTATCAAATCTTCCACTATTCCTATAGATTTTACATTAGAACCATCAGCCAAAGATATGTTCATGTTTACTTTTCTTATATCCTCCAAATCAAGTGACCTAGCCATTTCAAGTGGCATGATATTAATACTAGTTCCTAAATCCAATAGGTCATTTCTAATAACTTGTCAATTTATCTTAATTGGAATGGTAGGAACTCTTGGATCTTGGTATTTTGGAACCTCATGACTTTTTATAAGTTGAGAAAGATATCAACTAAATAAACTTGTTTAGGAATCTTTTCCTTTTTTCACTTAGTGCACAATTCCATTAAGTACTTAGCATAATGATACATGTCTTTTACCGCTTGTTCCAAAGGAATACACAAATATAACTCACTAAACATTTTTATTTTTATTTTTTTATTTTTATTTTAGATGGGCTTTAGTTGTAAAGTCCTCTTGCAATCATTTAGGAAAAGGAGGTAACATTGTTTGTCTAGAGAGTAATGGTTGTTCTCTTTTCCTAATTGGTTGATCTTTTTCTTTCTCATTTGATAATTATGGCTAAACTTCTTTGTGTGTCCCTATTTCTTGAAATCTAACCTTCTTTTGGGATTTAGACTCAACTATTTTTCCACTCCTAGTAGTGATGGAATGAAATTGTTCTTTTCCCTTTCTTTGAGATGTAGGATTTAGTTTAGGTTGGAAAGGTAATTCATTCTTGCTTAGGTCTTGAAATCTTCTCTTTTTCTCACTCATGAATTGTCTACTCTCTTCAATGAAGGAAGTAAGACTTTGGATGAGTTTATTCAAATGTTCATTAGTTGGATTCTTAAACTATCTAAACTTATTTTGAGGATATTTTTTTTTGTAAGGTAGTCTTTGTGGAGATTTCATTGTTGGTTGGCTTTTATATTGTCAAAAATCCTTCATTGATTCTTGCACTTCCTCATGACAATATAATAAAATTGGACAAGTGGTGCAATCATGTTGTGGGCTACCAAAAAGGCTACATGCTTCACTTTGTATCACATGAACTTGTTTCTTTATTAATCATGTCAACTCATCTACATTTTTATTTAATTGTTTATTTTTTTGGGTCATGTCTTGCATGATGTTGGGTTTTGGCCATCTCTTTCTTTAATCTACTAATGAATCTATAATTCTCTAGTTGCCTTTTAGGGTTACATTCAAGATATTTCCATCACATGCAAAGTCAATATTTTTCCTATACTATGGTAAGATGCCTTCTACAAAGATTTGAATAAGTTGATGGGCTGGGAATCCATGGTTGGGATTATTTAAACACAATCCTTTAAACCTATCAAAAGTACTCTCATAATCTTCATCTTCTTGTTGCATAATGCTCATTAATTACTTCCTTAATGAATAAAACCTATCATAGGATAGAAATCTTTGGAGAAAAGCATCCTTGAATTCATCACATGAACTAATTTGTGTCCTAAGGGTTTGTAGCAAAAAATTAGCTTTATCTTTCAAGGTTGATTTAAAAGTAATCATTTTAGTTCTATCCCTACTTTGAGGTATTAGCATATCTATGTACATTTGTAGCATAAGTGACATTCATTTGTTGATGTTGTCATGCTAAACATTCCTGTGCCACTAACAATGGTATGTGATGAGGTGGAGTATGAGATTATCGAGGGTAAGATCGATGGTAAGAGCCATGAGGTGGTGATCCTTCAGGGGATGTCATGGGTTGATGGTACTCAGGAGAGTAATAGTAGCAATTTGAAGTAGAGGATGTAGAACTAGTTGGAGAAATAGGGTGTTCAACATAATATCAATATGGGTTCGATGAGTAGTAAAGGTAGGGCTAGTTTGGTGGTGGCCTCTCCATGGTTGTGGGTTTTGCCACTACGGTTGATGATGGTGTTGAGGCTAGTAATAAGTCCCCATAGGATAATATGATCAATTGTGGAACTATCTATAATTACCATATGGAAAAGGAAATTTCCTAGGCATGTGCTTTTGTACAAATTTGGAATTTAATGCAAAATCCCAATACTCATGTAGATGTGACATGACTACACAATGGCCCTTCAGGCGGTCATATATATGCAAATGTCACACCTGTCATCTTTGTCTGTGGTTGAGTTTATAACCTTGCTTTCTTCAACCATGTTCCCTATCTACTAATAAGTGTTCCTAGCTGTTTCTTGGTTCTTCTTCCTTCATTTATTATGATCACTTGCTTCATTTTGTGTTACCTTCTCCTCTACAATTTCTACAAAATTTGTAACCTTTTCATATATCCACTTTGACATCCTATCAAACTTTACTTCTAGTTCATTGATAGACTTCTGTATTGGCAAGGTTCATTACAGAATCACCTTATCAAGAGCGGCCTCTTTCACCTTATCATAGATATGGACCTACTTCTTTTGAAGAGTTGGGTCCCAGTGATATTCTCAACATTCTCCCATTTGCATATCTCTCCTTCTTCATTTGTCACATGCTTGATTAGCTCTCGAATCTAATGGATTTGTAACTTGTATAATTGACCAGGGGCATATTATGGAATATAATGACTAGATGTTCCACAGTAGAATTAGATAGATCTCATCCATTAATCTATTTTAAATAAGATGAGATCCTATTCATGTAATTCTTATCCAATCCATGTTTAGGACATTCCATATTAAGAAGATCCTTAAATATGATAAGGATCATTAATCTATTTTAAAGATGAGATCTTATTCATGTAATTCTTATTCAATCCATGTTTAGAACATCCCATATTAAGAAGATCCTTCACTATGATGATAAGGATCATCCCCATGATTTCCGAGATTCATACTTATCTCTCCAAATATATTCTTGGGAGATCAAGGCCAATATAATTGTAGCAGCACATATTCATTCAAAATAGAAAAAAAATAATACAGAAGACATAAAAGTTAGAAAGTTTAACAAGACTGTTCTTGTTCTAACAAAGTTCTTCATTTCCTTTAAGCTTAGTTCATAGATCCATGGCCCTTTAGACTCTTCATTTGGTATCAGAGCTGGTTAGCTCAGATTCTTAACAACATATCTCTCCAGGATGGCCCAAAATCACGGATCTGTGTCTCTCCAAATTGTTGTCTTCAATGGAGAGAATTATAAATATTGGGCAATCAAGATAAAGACATTCTTGATCTTACAAGATCTTTGAGATCTTGTTGAAAATGGATTCCAAGATGTTGATCAAGCAACATTTCAAGCCTTGAAGGAAGATGAAAAGAATGAATTTAAGGAGCTTCATAAGAAAGATGCAAAAGCATTATTCATCATTCAATTTGGATTAGATCTGACAATCTTTCCCAAAATTGTTATGCATCAGATTAGCAAAGCTGCATGGGATGCACTAGAAATTGCATACAAGGGATCATTAAAAGTTCATGTTGTCAAGTTACAAGCTTTAAGAAAATATTTTGAATCTTTGCACATGCTAGATTTAGAGAATATTGATCAATACATCAACCAATTTCAACAAGTTCGAAATGGACTTGAATCTTGTTGAGAAATGCTTGAGGAAATGTGTGCTATTGAAAAGATCCTTCAAAGTGTACCCAGACGATATGATCCCATCATCATGGCTATTGAAGAAGCAATAGATCTTGATAAGATGACTATGGTTGAGCTTGTAGGAAGCTTAAGAACATATGAGCAAAGAATTGCTGAACATGATGATTCAACAACAAATGCATTTCAAGCATAATTTCAGAGGACATCCAATCAGAATCAAAATCAACATCAAAGATCCTCAAGTGGATCCTCGTTTAGAAGACATGGACATGGTCGCAGAAGATCCAGAGGTCATGGTCATGGAAGATCAAATTAATGAAAGGAAGGTAAGCATTGTGATTTCTGTGGTACCAACACCCACAATACTCTTGAATGTTGGTCAAGGAAGAAGTATGAAAAGAAGGGAAAATAAAAAATTGTAGAATATGAAGATCAACAAAAAGGTGAGCAATGATTTTTTATTGAAAAGGAGGAAGATCAACTCTTGATCTCTACAAAGGTACCAGATGCTAGCAACAACAACAACATTTGGTATGTTGATAGTGGGTGTAGCAATCACATGACAGCAAATAAGAAATTTTTCTCAAGCTTCAAAAAATATGATGGAAAGGTAACCATAGGTAATTGATGAGTGGCGAGGTACCCCTACACTCAACCATACGAATACGAGCGTGCACGCGCGAT
>MNCI01008022.1:155372-196966 GCA_015680685.1 Gnetum montanum | reverse complement strand
AACCTAATTGCACTATGATCTGTGTGGATATACACTTTGTAACCCAATACATAGTGCCTAAACTTGTCCAGTGCAAATACAATAGCCATTAATTCTTTTTCTGTAGTTGTGTAGTTAAGTTGTGCACCGGTAATACTTTTACTAGCACAATGGATGTAATAAGGTCATTTTTATTCATCTAATTGTATCAGTACAGCTACTAAAGCATAATTGGATGCATCGGTCATTATGTGGAATGGTCTAGACCAATCGGGTGCTTGTAGAATGGGCATTTCCACAAGTCTCTATTTAAGAGCTTGGAATGCTTGTTCGCACTCCCTGGTCCATTCAAATGGTGCATCTTTCTTTGTTAATTCTACCAACGGCTTGGCAACTTTGGAAAAGTTCGCAATAAACCTACTGTAGTAGCCAGTGTGTCCAAGGAATGACCTTATGTCTTTAACAGTTTCCGGTTGTCGGGTAATTCCTTGGATGACTTTAATTTTTTCTGGGTCAACTTCGATTCCTGATTGCGAAATTTTGTGCCCCAACACGATGCCCTCTTGAACCATCAGATGGCTCTTTTGCCAGTTGAGCTTAAGGTTGGTTTCAACACATCGTTTTAGGACTTGCTCTAACCGGTTGAGGGCTTGATCAAAGCTCGTTCCATAGGTGGAGAAGTCATCCATGAAGACTTCTACTCCATTGCCTATTTGTTGTTGAAAGGTACTTAGAACTAAGCGTTGGAACGTGGCTAGTGCGTTACATAAGCCAAAAGGCATTTGTTTGTATGTGAACGTTCCCCAAGGACTGGTGAACGTTGTTTTGGCTTGGTCTTCTGGTGCAATGCGTATTTGGTTATACCCGCTATATCCATCCAGAAAACTATAGTAGCGGTGCCCTGCTATAGTGTCTAAGAATTGGTCCACAAATGGCAGTGGGAAGTGGTCTTTGAATGTTGCCATATTTAATAGCCTAAAATCTATACATACCCTCCATTTACCTCCTTTTTTTGGAACAATGACAAGAGGGCTAACCCATTCGCTATCAGCGATAGGGTAAATGAACCCGGCCTTGAGAAGTTGTTCTAGTTCTTCTTTAACAATTTGTTTTAATTTCGGGTTCAATCGCCTCTGGGGTTATCTGCGAGGTTTCATAGAAGGGTCTGTATAAATCCTATGTTGGCATATCTGAGGGTCTATTCTGGTTAGTTCAAAATACGACCAAGTAAAGGCGGCTGACCACTTGTTTATCACCCTTGGCAAACTTTCTTTTTGCATGGGTCCGAGCTTTGCGTTGATGATCACCGGTTTTCCATTTTTGAGGGTCACATATTCCAGACCGGTGGGCAACGGTTTTAACTCTAAGGGCTCCTGTTTAAACTCTTCAGGAACTCTTTTCTTCTCAATTTTCCCAAATGTATTTATCTTGGATATTTCTAGGGAAAGGTTACGAATGCCTAAGCGGGCGTCGATTGTGTTTAGCCATGCCCTCCCCATGATAATTGGAAAATCCCCTTTATCATTATTTATTTCGATCACTAGGAAATCGGCTGGATATGACCACCCACCGACAGTTGTAACGATGTCTTCAACCAGCCCCAGAGGAACAGTGATGGACTGGTCAGCCAGTTCAAGGCGAACATTGCCCTTCTTGAGTGGAGGTAGGTTCCAGGTCTTATATAATTTTTGTGAGATTAAGTTAACCCCAGAACCTGAATCAAGGAGAGCCTTATGGGGTTCATTCCCAGCGACTTGAAGGTAAACTAAGGGGACTCCTGGATCCGATAATTTTTTTGGAAGGTGGCCAACTTTGATCCAGTCAGTTACTGTATGTGTTAACATAACTGTGTGCATTGGACGTGATTTTGCTGCTGGAAGATTTCCTGAAACTGCATTAGGTATGGAGACGTTAGGGGGCCTGACTGCTGGTAAGGGTGAAGGTTGAGTTGGATTGTTGGTCCTAAGGAAGGGTCTTTTTGGTGAACGATGGTTAGAATCAACCGTTGAAGGTTTAGGGGCCCTCGCAGTGTTGGGCTGTCGCAGCTGAGTGGGATTTACTCTGGGCTTTGTTGGGGCAGTTAGTGGTGTAGCCGTAGGTGCAAGCGACGCGGATAAACCTGGAGGATACTGTGGGTACGGGGCGTTTCCCGAAGGAGGAAAAGTCCGATAAAATTCCTGAACTTGGTAGTAACATGGAGGTTCGACGTGACCCGTAAAGCTACCTCGAGGAACCGGCTACCGCACATAGTAATCGTAAGGAGCAGGCTGCCAGTAAGGGTACTGATGTGTTGGCGGTGACATCCCCCATGACTGTGGGTATTGCCACTGCTGGTGTTGTCCAATGGGCTGCGGAGGCATTCCACTTGGATAATACGTCAAGGGTTGGTGGAACTGCCTTGGGTTACCTTGCGGATAAGATAACCTTCGGGGTGTTTGCCATTGATTAAGTCTTGGATTTAATGTATACACCCCAGACTCCTGCAGATGTGAGATAATTGGACAACATCCCTTAGGATGGTCATAGTAACAGACCTCACATCCACCATCATTGTCTGAATCAGAATTTTCAGCCTCATCGGAGTTAAAGATCTTTCCCTTACCCTTGTTATGTGCAGGGTTAAAGTTTCTCCGCTTGACTTTTCCTTTGTCACTACTTTGCTCATCCTTAGACTCCTCTACGATTTTCAGGACTGTTTCTATTCGTGAGTCTAAGGAATCCCACATTTGGTCTACCTTAGCCGATACCTCCGTTGTTAACTTTTGGATCGGCACGGTTTTCCTGTTCACCAACTCTTCGAGTGGTGACTCATCCTCCTCATCACAGAATTTCACTCCCTTCTTGCGAAGGGAGGGATCGCGGTTGTATTCCTCCGCACTTTCTCTTTTACGTAGCTCACCCTCTTCTTGCGCTACTTGTTCCAACAAAACTTCAACTTCATGGGCTCTTAATTGGGAGAGTCTCCCTTGGGCGTAAGTCCCAAGAGTTCTTCTCGTTTCATTTCGTAGCCCATCCACGAGGTGGCGAAGTTGATCCCGTTTAGCGTACCCATGGCCCGGGCAACGATGTAGCAGTGTGTAGTAACGGGCCATGGCAGCATCCAAGGATTCATAAGCTCCTTGTTTCCAGCCTTGGATCTGCTTACGCAAATTGGACACTCTGGAGTACGTTTGATATTTGTTGTTGAACAATTCAAGCATCGTACTCCACCTCCTGATGGTTTCCGGTTCTAAGGACCGGTACCAGCTTTCTGCTTCTTTAGTGAGTGTCCTTGGGAACAACTTGAGTTTCTGCCACTCATTGTCTATGTTCTGCAAGGCACAGGCATCGTGGAATGCCTGTAAATGATGTTGAGGATCAGCGTTGTATCCCCCTTCAAAACGTGGGATATTATTTATATCCAAACGCTTGATCCTACTGTCTTTCAAATGCCTTGTGGGAATCCTAACTGCCTCTCTAATATCAAGCATACTTCGGGTTGCGAATAGGGGTTCGTCATGATCATCTCTTTCATGACGTCTGTGATGTCTACGTTGTGGTTCCCTATTCTCCCTACGTCCTTGCCCTTGTCCTAACTCCTCTCGACCTTCCTGTCGAGGCATTTCATCTCTTTTACCTTTACTCTCCGCGTTATGCTCATGGTGGCTGCGCCCAGATGTGGAAGGAGAGGGTGAATGATGTGATGAAGGGGAAGAAGAAGGGGATCCATCACCATGGTGATGTTTCTTGCCTTCTCTTCGGCTGCTTCGGCCCCGATCGTTGTGACGATCAACGAGTCCGTCATTAGTGTGAGTAGTTGTTCCTGCCGTGAACAGCTGGTGCTCACGGGGATCAGAGCCTGGAATATGTATCGTTGATCTAAGGCCCTGATGCCTAACCTCTTCACTAGAGTGAGGAGGAGGAACATCATTTTCTAAGAAACCCATCGTGAGGGGTTCCTCTTCTCCTATTTCACTAATGACGTGGGGAACCTTGCCCTTCAATAGTGAATGTTGGCTCTCCTGCCTTGCATCCCGAATACGTTGGGCATTTGTGGGATGATAATCCCTTGTGTCATGGTCATCCAAAACGTATTCTGCGAACAGCTCATGCATGCCAATCTGTACCAAGGCACGGAAAAGCATGTTGGGAGCAGAGCGATCTGGGGGTAACACGATGTTACCTTGCATGTCTCTCCACCGCAGTTGCTCATCTTGATGGAAAACAAAGGTAAAATCCGGCACATACTCATCGGGATGAGTATATGTGACTTTGGATTGTTGAGGACATGGTTGATTTCGGTTATGCGTATGATCCTGACTTTCTCCTGTATTGTCCTTAGGTGAGTTGATTGCATGAGAAGAAGCCATTTCTAATGGTGTGCTAATTTTCACCGTTATTTATGTTCTGAATTAACTGATTAACCCTAAGGTTCGTTTTAGGCTCACAACGATGTGAGTGATATCCCTTATGTTCAATTGGCGTAAAAACACTTAGTCCCCGGCAACGGCGCCAATGATGAGTGGCGAGGTACCCCTACACTCAACCATACGAATACGAGCGTGCACGCGCGATCCGGTCGAACTCCGCAGACTAAATGCCTTAACACCACAAGAAACACTTGGGGTTAATCGTTCGTTGTCTTCCCAGGCTTGCTTGTAAGTGTCACGGTGTATGGTTAAGCAAGTCTGAGGTATGTGATTTTTTTGGTATTTTTGGCTTATCTTCTATGCTACCAGGAGAAAGGGTTGAGAAACTAAGCTAACTCTAACTAAGATCTAAGTCTAAATTAACTAGCGTCAGCATCCGTTCCCACTTACCGGACACACCCTGAACTATGCAACTGTGGCTTACCAAACGCTAATCGTTACTGGGATCACCACACGTAACGCAAGTGCTCGAAGTGGTCGTACTGAGGCACCTATTTAGCTTAAGTGTGATAAGCAGCCGATTCCTTAGCTAGCCGTACACACCCGTGGGTGCTCGTAACTAAGTCGTACTTATCACACGTTCTAGCCTAGCAATGAGCAGCCGATTCCTCAACTAGCCGTACACATCGGACTACTACTGGGATTACCAAGCGCAGAATCCTGGAATACGCTACTGGGTTACCAAGCAGCCAATGCTCGTAATTGAGTCGTACTCATGCATTGCGTCAAGCAGCCGATTCCTTGACTAGCCGTACACGTCCGTAGACGCTCGTAATCAAGTCGTACTTGAACGCACTAGGAAAGCAGGAAATAAAGCAATAAATGAAACCACGTGCTGCAAGGTTTATCCAAACAAGTTCGTCTTTATTGCCGTACACAACTTGGGTTCAGGTTACAAGCTGCTCGAATAAAGAGCCGTTCACTCTAGGACTCCTACTGCGGGCACATGGGAAAAATTCTAACTCTGGAGTGATCAATCTGCCAGAGCTTCGCTACTTCTAGCCAGGATTTGGAAATGAAGGGAGTGCCGCCTCTTATTTATAGATATGGCGGTGGACCGCGATATCGCGTACGCGATATCGCAGGGAAAGACGCGATATCGCGACGGCCGCAATATCGCGTACGCGATATCACGGCTCAGTGCATGTCGCATCTCATCAGTAATCAAAAGAAGTTAACCATTGTTAGGATTGGATCACTTTCCTTCACAACAACTCAAGGTAACAAATATGTTATTTCCCAGATCTATTTTGTTCCAGATCTTTCAAAGAATTTATTAAGTGTGTGAAAATTATGTCGTAATGGGTATCGTGTTGAATTTGAAAAAGATGTTTGTAAAATTTCTAAGGTTGATGATGATAAAGGTATTACAATTATCCCTATAAGCAATAATCAAATGTACCAGTTATAGATGCAAAAGGATGTCCATTATCTCACTGTCACTGAAGACATAGCATGGTTATGGCATGCTCGGTTAGGACATGTCAACTTTGGCTCAATGGACCACATGCAAAAAGGAGAAATTGTAAGAGGTATGCCAAAATTTTCTTTGCTAGATAATCATGATTGTGGCATATGTCAACTAGGAAAAATTACAAGGTTACCATTTCCTGGAAAAGAACATAGATCTCAAGAAAAATTAGATCTAGTTCATATGGATTTATGTGATCCCATGCAAACATTGAGCCTAGGTAAAAATTGATATATGTTAATCATAGTGGATGATTTTTCAAGATTTTCTTGGGGGTATTTTATGAAATTAAAAGATCAAACATTGGAATTTTTTAAAGAATTCAAGGTGGAAGTGGAAAATCAAAGTGGCAATTCAATTAAGAAAATTCAAAGAGATCGTGGTGGTGAATTTTTATCAATTGAATTTGATGAATTTTGCAAGAAAAGTGGGATTATTCATCAAACAACCACATCATTCACACCTCAAAAAATGGTATTGCTGAGAGAAAAAATAGAACTATGGTTGAAATGGCAAGGTGTCTACTTCAAATGTCAAGTTTGGAGAATAAATTTTTGGCAGAAGCTTGTGCAACATCAATATATATTTTAAATAGGATGCCATCAAGATCAATTGAAAATAAAACTCCATATGAATTATGAAATGGATATCCACCCAATATCTCTCATTTGAAAATTTTTGGTTCACCATGCTATATTTAAATTCCAATACAAAAAAAAAAAGCTAGATAAACAGGGACAGCCATGTATTTTTTTTGGATATTGTACAAATTCCAAAGAATACAGGTGCTATGATGTTGCAAATAAAAATGTGGTTGATTCACGTGACGTAAATTTCATGGAAGAAACATTTCAACATTATAGCGGCATGGACATCCATGGTGTTGTTTCTCCTCACTTTTCTGCTGCTACCAAAAATGTGCCTATTTCTGCTACCAAAAACTTGTCTGTTGTTGCTACCAAAAACATGTCTATTTCTACTACCAAAAATGTGTTTTTTGCTACCAATTCGAGACATGTATCTGTGGTAGCAATAAATAATGATTACCACAGCATACATAACCTTGGCATGGTCATCCAATGCAACACCATCCTCAAATTTCATTTCCTCTTTAAGGGCACACCTCTACATCAATGCCTTCTCAAATCATTTCATCTACAACACCTTCTACCTCAACGATGTCCACATCCCAGCAGATTCTAACCACCTCTCAGCTAGCTCAATATCTTCCAGCCTCTAACATGTTGGATACAAATTTTACACAATGCATGATAAGAAGTCACTTTCATGGAGACACTGCTTCACCAACCCAAGATGTGGACTCTCTTGAAAATGCTCTTTTCACTATGATGGATGATGAATTTTTTACGCTACTTACGTCGATGGGGGGAGCGATGATGGTTTAATGGAACCATCCACAGTCGTCAAAGCTACATAAGATAACCGTTGGATTGATGCCATGGAGAAAGAGCTACATCAAATTAATAAAAACAACACTTAGTGCCTAGTTCCTTGTCCATCTGGTAAGCCTGTTATTGGTTTAAAATGGATATTTAAACTTAAGAGAAATAAATATGATGAAATAGAAAACTTCAAAGCTCACCTGGTTGCCAAAGGCTATCTCCAACAACAAGGTAGAGACTTTGATGATAACTTTGCTCCTTTTTCACGGATGGAATCCATGAGAATCTTTCTTGCCATTGCTGCACAAGCTACCTACATAATTTATCAACTAGATGTGGCTTCTACATTTCTCAATGGCATTCTTAATGAAGAATTTTATGTGGAACAACCACCAAGCTTCATTGATCAAGGAAAACAAAATCATGTTTACAAGCTCCATAAAGCATTATACGAGCTCAAGCAAGCTCCACGTGCATGGTACGCACATATTTATGCATTTTTCATGCAAGAAGGCTTCATTAATCTTCAATCCCAAACAACAATATGCAAAAAGGTATCTAGAGATGATTTTATTTGTGTTTGTTTATATGTAGATGATTTAATCTATTTTTCATCTACAATTGCATTAGGAAAAAATTTTCTTAATGCCATGAAAAAGGAATTCAAAAGGTCTAATTTAGGTAAGATGTCATACTTTTTGGATTTTTAAGTTATCCAAAGAACAAAATCAATTTCCATATGCCAAATGAAATTTGCCCAATCCTTAATTGAGAAATTTGGCATGATTAATTATAATCCTTTAGACACACCACTTGCCCTTGGTACAAAACTTAAAAAGGATGACAAATCCCCCTCTGTCAACCCTTTACTATACAAATCCCTTGTTGGTAGTTTAATGTATCTCTCCAATACTTGTCCAGATATCCAATATGTTGTAAACTACCTTTCTCAGTTCATGCAAGATCCACATGAATCACATTGGAAAGCTGCAAAATGAGTATTGTGATACCTGAGAACTACAACAGATTTTGGGATCACATTTCATCGACATACAAATTTCAAGATATGGGGATACACTGATGCAAACTGGGGAGGCAACCTCAAAGATCAAAAGTCAACTTCTGGTTTTTGATTTTTCTTCAGTCCATCACTTATCTCATGGGGATCAAAGAAGAAATCTATAGTCTCCCTCTCAACAACTAAAGCAGAAAACATTGCTACATTGAATGCTGCTATTCAGGCCATTTGGATCCACTCCGTCTTCACTGAAATGGGATATACACTCGAACCTCCCATTCACTTATACTGTGATAGCACAAGTGCTATTGCAATGGCTCATAATCCTATTCATCATGGGTGTTCCAAGCACATAGATATCAAGCATCACCCTCTCAAAAGCTTGCTCCAAGATAACATACTCAACATGGAGCATTGTGCAACTGAAGCACAAATGGAAGACACCTTTACAAAGATTTTGAACCATGAAAAGTTTGAGTCTTTTCGAAACTTCCTAGGTGTGGAACCTCTTACCATCATGGGGGGGTGTTTATAGAATATGATGACTAGATGTTCCACAATAGAATTAGATAGATCTCATCCATTAATCTATTTTAAATAAGATGATATCCTATTCATGTAATTCTTATCAAATCCATGTTTAGAACATCCCATATTAAGAAGATCCTTAAATATGATGATAAGGATCATTAATCTATTTTAAAGATGAGATCTTATTCATGTAATTCTTATCCAATCCATGTTTAGGACATCCCATATTAAGAAAATCCTTAAATATGATGATAAGGATCATCCCCATGATTTTTGAGATTCATACTTATCTCTTCAAATCTATTCTTGGGAGATCAAGGCCAATATTATTGTAGCAACACATATTTATTTGCAATAGAAAAAAAATAATATAGAAGACATACAGAAGTTAGAAAGTTTAACAAGAGTGTTCTTGTTCTAACAAAGTTCTTTATTTCCTTTAAGCTTAGTTCATAGATCCAAAGCCCTTTAGACTCTTCACATACATCCCAAGGATCTCCCTTGTTTCATTATGAAGTCCATCTATGATGTGGAAAAGTTTTCTTTCCTCAGAGAAACCATGGCCTGGGCATCTATTCAGTAGGGAATAATATATATTCATGGCCATGTCCAAGGGTTCATGTTGTTCTTGTCTCCATCCTTAGATCTATCTCCTCAAGTTGGACACTCTCGCATAGGTTTGGTATTTCTTGTTGAAGAGTTCCAACATTGTGGACCACTGTCAGATTGAATTTGGCTTAAAGAATCTATACCATACTTCATCTCTATCAACTAGTGTCCTAGGATAGAGCTTAAGCTTTTGCCACCCACTTTCAATGTTGTAGAAGGCACAAGCATCTTGGAAGGCTTGTACATGATGTTGTGGATCCAAATCATAGCCTCCCATGAATTTAGGGATATTGTTCATATCAAACCTAGGTAGCTGACTTCTCCTGCAATGCCTATGGGGTATCTTAACCACCTTTATGATCTGTATTAGACACTTAATGGCCAACAAGGGTTCATCATCATTGAACATGTTATGATGAAAATTTCTATTTCTATTTGTTTAATTATGATGATCTTGTCTATGAATTTCATGGATGGGACTAGTTGTGCATCTAAATTGTTATGCTTTGATTGTAGTTTATTGTCTTTCCACTTGGACTAGTGGTAACTTTGTCATGTATGGTTTAGTCAAAAGTGAGGCATATAATTGATGTTGTCTAGCCCTATGTTGCTCCTAATGACAATGAAGAGATAAATTAATTAAGCTAATTAATATTGAAAAGTAAAATCTAAACTAGCCTATGTGCGATGAGTATCCATTCATAATCATCTACCCATGCCTTGGACTTTGTGTAACTATTACTAGGATTACCAAGCATACGCCACTATGCTTACCAAACAATATGCTACTGGGTTACCAAGCAATTACACTTAAGTGCTCATGATTAGTCGTCCTCATGCCACCTAATGATAGGAATCATAAATAGTAATAAATGAAAACATTAACTAAGGAAAATAGTAAACATTTATGCAATTAAAAAATATAATAAATCTAACTGTATGCTACAATGATGAAAGTAATCTCAATATTTATTTTCTGTCATGTAATGCATCCAAGTATGTCACACTTGAATAAGGATGTCGTACAATGACTTAACATCACACTATGGATATGCACTAGCAAACAACAGAACTAGAAGTCAAAAATCTAGAAAAAAGTTATCTAAAATCTATCAACCAACTATCCCAATCGTCCACCCAAGTGTTGTATTTATAGGCTAGCACAGAAGAGATGATATCGGATATTCAACATCATTTCTTGAAATCCAATATTGCATATCTGATATCGAGGCTTTGATATTAGGTACCTAATATCAGATCTAACAAAATCATGACTCATCATTCCCCCAAGACTAAATGAAAACTTTTCCTTGAGTTAAACAAAATGAGAAACAAGTTCTTTAAAAAATATTGGAAAGGTATGGAATTATTGGCTAACTCAAACAAACAAATAACTCTGACATGTCGTAGTGATGCTTTACAAAAATTTGGACACAACATTATAGAACACAAAATTGGAGAAGCTCATGTAGTTCCCAAAGGCAATCGCTCTTCCATCGGTTACTTGCCTTTGTCGCCAAGATTTTGAAATTTGTAATAGTTGAGTAGCACCTACAACTTTTCTTCCTCTATCATTAGGTCTTGTACCATCCAGGTTGTTGAATCGATGTGTGTTGGTGTCGGTATGTCCCATGGGCATGGTAGCTGTGAAAAATTTTGTTGACCTTCATGTACCACACTGCAAACTACCATCATTCCTCTTCAAAGGCCCTGGCCTTTTCTTTCAATTCATGATGATCTATTAATCTTCTGGCTAGGTCTAAGGCATCATCTTTTTAACCATGGTAGTGGGCCTTGATCACCTCTAATTCTAAGTTTGCTACATGGAGTTTCTGTAAAGCATCTTTTATATCTACAAACTCTTTTTTCATATAATGCATAGGTGGTCACGACCTACTACTCTAATTCATTTCTAGGCCAACCTACTGTTAACATGCCAAGGTTGGCATATCGAAGGTTAGCCAATGTCAAGTATTCCTTTAAGTCCTCAATCTACAAGTCTTTATTCTTCACTTCTGCTTGGTGGACTAGTGCATAACTATCCAAAATGGGCTGCCAATCAAGATTTTGCACTGATGTGGCTCTAATACGAGCTTTTGCCATTTGGATTTCCTTTTTGTTAATTTTCTTATACATGCGAACCTAGTCCCAAAAGTTCTCCTTTAGCTTCTCATGCTTTTTGGCCTTATTTTACCATGTGCTTATTTTGATTGCAAACTTTTGATGAATGGTGTGAATGTCCTCCATTAAGAGGGTTCAATTCTCTCTGGCCAATTTGTTGATGCTTAGTTAACCCTCACTAGTTGTTCTCTCAACTAGTGAATACTTTCTTTTAAGATGTTCTTTTTTTTCTACAATGATCAATCATGCATTATCTACAGTAAGCTATTTATTTTCTTCTTGCATGGCGACCAATGTCTTCATATGCTTCAGTAGTAGAGGCATTCAAGGCCATCTTCTTCTTTTTCTTACTTGGTAGCTTTGTTCTCTTTGATCAATTTGTTTAACTACTCTATTCTGAATTGATCCAGCTAGTCTGGTACAACAAATTGGTCAAGATCTCATCTTTTAGCTCTTAGGGCAATCAGCTCTTGTTGCAAGCATTGCACTTCTACTTTTGCATGTTTTGCCCTAGTCTAAGCCATGACTAACTTCCCTTTAGTGATAATGACATCTAATTGTACTAGAGTGACATCACTAGGGATGTCAAAAAGGGTGGTCATTACTTATCCTGTTTGTAGCAATCAATCTAATACATCCTCATGGGCTATGAGAGTCATTGAAGTCCCAACAAGCATTTGTGCATCTCTTGTTCCAATCAAATCCACTAGGGGCATAATAGGCACATTGAAGGATTTCTTGATGTGATTTGTTATCATCTTTGCTGTGACTATTGCATCCTGATGCTACATGACCACTACTATGGCACCTTCTCCTATTTTAAGCATCACTTGGAAGAATGTAGCATTACCAGAGATTTCTCGCAACCACTAGGATTTTCCTCTTGATTGTAGTAAAATCTACCCCCTTACTAGATTAGCAAAAAAATGGGCTACACAATGTCATTGATGACTCTGAAGAGGTTTGACTCATCTCTACTCCCCCAATTAAGTGTTTCAAAAATTCTTTGTAATTGACTCATTGTATGCCTATAGTCTTGTGGTGATGGTGGTGGAACTTGTGGCTCATGACGTTGTTTAAGCTCTTATTCTATTTCTTTTTTTGGTTCTACTTCCTTCTCTAGTTCTTATTCCTCATCAAGGTCTTTCCTTGATGCTACAAGTTTGAGAAATTTAGCGAACGAAGCATTCTAAGCCCTCCTAGGAATTTCATTTATGTATCCCATAATTCTAGCATGCTTACACAACTTCCTGATTAGGCAGGGAGATGAAAGTGTTGGCTTCCCTACCTTCTTTTCTTTAAATCACCTTTAAATTTCCATGCAATATAACTAGGGAAGTTTGACCATGTATTTTCCCATTAGTATGGTACTTCTCTTGGCCATGTATGTTGAGATTTTATTGAGCCCTTTGGTGGGGAAGAGGTGACATGTGCCTATCTTAAAATAGGTCCTCTCTTCTAGAGTTAATTCATTATATGTCTTTTCATCCTTGCTATATGCCCACTTCAGCCATAACTTTCTAGTCTCAAGATCAAACCTCATGGATAGATGTGCCAACTTAGCCCCCACATTTGATAGATTTAGAGCCTCTATGATTACTTTAACTAACAAAGAAATAGTGACTCCACCAATGTTAGCCATGGTGCCTTCTTCCTTATTGTGCTAGAATTGGTACATCTTTCCAAGGTACCATTCACCATTGTCTAACAAGATGTTCCATAATGGTAACATCTGGAGTTACGTCCAAACTACCGTAGTAGCAAATGCCATGAATGGGCTGAAGTTCATTTTCATGATGATCATGGTCAACATGGATTCCTCTTGAATAGCTTCAATGCATTCTAGGGACAACATGAGGCTTTGCACTTACACCGGAGCTTACAATTCTATGGCCTCTTCTTGGACCAGTTTTCCTATAATAGGAGCCTCTTGATGGATATTGAATGATTGGGCCTCCTACTCTTCATGCGCAACTTGTTTACCTTGTTGGCCTATGCCACCTCTTGGATGTTTAGCTACTCCCTACAAATGTCCTTCTCTTTTTGGGGCCATCTACAATCATTCAAGGATTTGGTGTTACTAAGGTGCTATCAATTATTATTAATAGGTTTATACCTTACTCATCACCTTAGTTCCATTAAGTGCTTTAGTTCATATGATTGCATAGTTAGAAAAATTTTCAAATACATGCCCAAAAGTATTTATCTTCTTTTATAACCCTTTGCAATTGGTTCCTTTTTCCTTATGTAAGGTTCATTATGATAGTTATGATCCATTAGGTGAAAAAAGTAAAGTTTCTAGCATTAATACAATTGATTTTTCATTATAAAACTTAAGGTTTTTAACATTCTTACCCTTGTAATACCTTTCAAGTGATAGCAAATTTCAAACAATCAACACAAGTTTCCCATGCAAGCACCCCACGCCGCCCGCCCCCACCACCCCCAATGACTAAATTGAGCACTCCATGTTCAAAAAAGTTCAAATGATATAGAAATTAAAATAGTATTAAGTAAGATATCACAAGTGGAAGTTGATTGTGCAGAGCTCTTAGTCACAAAGGAAAATTTGAAAATTTTCCCTAGCTGCAAATGATGAGAAAGGATTGTGAAGCACTGCAAGGGTCATATATATAGGTTTTGTGGACCTGATATCGGGTATCCGACGTCACATCTAACTTGATATTGGGTAGTTGATATTGGGGTGTTTGAATTTTCATTTAATGAGGGTAATCAGCATGGCAAATGAAGCTCTGTGATTTATTTAAAGGTTTTAGGTTAGGTCCATAGTCCTAGGATAAGTAGGAAATCATTTTTGGACATCAGAAGTGTTGGAAGATGGAGTCATTGACATTAAAAGAATTGAAAAATGCAAGAAAAGGGGTATTATGCCAATGTTGTGGAATGGATCAATTACATGATAAGGAAAAGCATGAAATTTAAAAATTATATGCTTGGAAGGTTAAGAATGATGTGATTATGTCAAACAAGTACAAGTTACAATAGTTACACAAGTGGATCCTTCCCAAAGTAGGCCCCAGCTCATAATGCCCTTGTGTAACTACATCTAAAAATGTTCATAGGCACTAAAGGGGTTGAATTCAAAGCATACCTATGAAACAAAACACACATGTTAAAACCACCAATGTGAGAAAATAACTCTATGTTACACAAAACCATAAGTTAGGATCATACGAATAATGAGATGAGATAGACTGTAAAAAGGATTACAAGAACTAGGATGTGAGGTATATTGCTAAAGGCACAATGAATCCTTGTGCATTATTAATGATTAAGTAAACATTAGACCTTCTTTCCAAGATTCAAACCAAGTCTAAACCACATTTAGTAACATCACATTGCTTCATCACTTTAGTTGACAACTATAAGATTACCAAAGTTGCAAGGATTAGCATCACTTGATGTTTTGTCCAAGGGAGGAGTTTATTAAGGGAGCACACTTCTTTTTTTTAATTTTTTAATGTTTTTTTTTGTATTCTGAGAAGTCACCAACCTTCAAGAATGGATACATATCTTTCCAGTGGGAACCTCAGAAATTTATTTAGTACCCTTTTATTTTACTCTTACTCCCATTTTTTGTCAGATCTACCAGGATATAACTATAACCTTAGCAACATGATAGAACATACAAAAGTAACCAAAGAGAATCCACATATTCCCTTGATGTCACACCCTTCACATTCCCCCTTGGTTCTTCACTTTTCTGTCCAATCATAATGATTATGAATTTATTTTTAGTTTTGGTGATGGAAAAGAATATCATTATAACCAAGGTAAGAACCTCTTATTAATGGAATGAGTGAATGAATGACATGGCTCATAGTCTAAATAATCAATCCCTCCTAACTTGACAACATAGAGAAAACCTCACCTCAATGGGCTACATGATCATTTTATTCACAAGAGAGATTACTTAACAAAGGAAATGAAAAAAAAAAAACAAAAAGAAAAAAAAATTTGAAAAGGATAGAAAGCATTGTATCAAGAAATAAGAAAATGATAAGAAATTGTAAAACAAAAAAAATGAAAAAAACTTATTAATTCTAAAGGTTAGAATGGGGGCTTTCCCCCACAACTAAGCATTTGGTTGTGGCAACAATAAATAAGCAAATAGGTAGGCTGCATGCATGTATAAAAAATTCTTAATTTTTCATTTCTGAACCACTGAGTGTCTCTGGGGTTTAGTGGCAACTTCATAGACAAGTTGTTCAAACACTTGGTTGTTAAATGTATGGTGGGTCAAAGTATAAGTTGTGTTAACATTGTGGATGTCTAGCCCACAATTACACCCTTGATCATGATATGATATGCATGGATTTATTTGTCCTCCCTATTCATTGCTTCAGTTAGGTGTTGGAGTTATGATGGATGGTGGTGGCCCTTGTGTAGGATTAGAAGATGTTGGTTGAAAAGGAAGGTGTTGCACTAGATTGACATTGTGCTAGTTTAAATGATGTGGTAGGTCCATGAATGTTGCACTTCCACCTAGGAGCTATCCTAAAGAAAGGAAATTTCTAAGTTTGCAGTGGGAGCCTATTGGTATCAACATATCTATGCACATTTGCAGCACAAGTGGCATTTATTTGTTGATGTTGTGGTCCTAAACATTCCTATGTCACTAGCAATGGCATGTGATGAGGTGGAGTATGAGAATATCAAGGGTAAGATGGATGGTGAGAGGCATGAGGTGGTGATCCTTTAGGGGATGTCATGGGTTGATGATACTTGGGATAGTGATAGTAGCAATTTGAAGTAGAGGATGTAAAACTAGTTGGAGAAACAGGTTTTTGAACATAATATCCATAGGGTAGGGCTAGTTTGGTGGTGGCCTTCTCCATAGTTGTGGGTTTTGCCATTGCAGTTGATGATGGTGTTAAGGCTGGTAATAAGTCCTCCTAGGATAATACAATTGGTTGTGGGACTTTTTATAATTACCATATGGAAAAGGAAATTTCATGGGCATGTGCTTTTGTACAAATTTAGAATTTAATGCAAAAGCCCAATACTCATGTAGATGTGACATGACTACGCAATGGCCCTTCAGGTGGTCATATATATGCAAATGTCACATCCATCATCTTTGTCTGTGCTTGAGTCTATAGCCTCATTTTCTTCAGCCATGTTCCCTATCTATCGATAAGTGTTCCTATCTATTTCTTGGTTCTACTTCCTCCATTTATTGTGATCACTTGCTTCGTTTTTTGTTACCTTCTTCTCTATAGTTTCTACAAAATTTGTAACTATTTCAGATATCCACTCTAAAATCCAATCAAACTTTACTTCTAGTTCATCAATAGACTTCTGTATCAACAAGGTACATTACAGAATCACCTTATCAAGAGCGACCTCTTACACCTTATCATAGATATGGACCTACTTATTTTGAAGAGTTGGATCCCAATGATATTCTCAACATTCTCCCATTTGCATATCTCTCCTTATTCATTTGCCACATGCTTGATTAGCTCTCAGATCTGATGGGTTCATAACTTGTATAATTGACCTGGGGCATACATCCTAAGGACCTCTCTTATTTCATTATAAAGTCCATCTATGATGTGGAAAAGTTACCTTTCCTCAGAGAAACCATGGCCTGGGCATCTATTCAGTAGGGAATACTATCTATCCAAGGACATGTCTAAGGGTTCATGCTGTTCTTATCTCCATCCTTGGATCTATCTCCTTAGGTTGGACACTCTCTTGTAGGTTTGGTATTTCTCATTGAAGAATTCCAACATTGTGGACCACCGTCAGATTGAATTTGGCTTCAACTATCTATACCACACTTCAACTCTATCAACTAGTATTCTAGGAAAGAGCTTAAGCTTTTGCCACCAACTTTCAATGTTGTAGAAGGCACAAGCATCTTGGAAGGCTTGTACATGATGTTGTGGATCTGAATCGTAGCCTCCCATGAATTTAGGGATATTATTTATATCAAACTTGGGTAGGCAACTTTCCCTGTGATGCCTATGGGGTATCTTAACCACCTCTATGATCTATATGAAGCTCTTAATGGCCAACAAAGGTTCATCATAATTAGACATGTTATGATAAAAATTTCTATTTCTATTTGTTTGATTGTGATGATCTTGTCTATGTTCATTTTAATGTCTTTGATTTCTCCCATGGGTTCAATTTTTATTTTCATTTTCATTTCAACCTTGTAATGGATCTTTATCTCTATACCTATGTTTATCTTCGTTAGAACTAGATGTTAAAGAGGAAGAGTAAGATGAGGAACTGGGAGGATAGTCATGGCTTCTATGGTGTTTCCCAAGGTCCCTTGATTTATCCTTTCTATATTTTTAGGAGGTCCTAGGCCTTGAGGCGTTCCTTGATCCAGGACTTACTTCATCACCTCTAGGGTTGTTTGCCTTAGGTGAATGTGGTCTTTAAGTGTCATCAGGGTGGTCATGAACATATGAAACCCCTACACGAGGTTGGTTACTCCAATTTTCTTCATCGTATATCTCATTATTTCTCTAACGAATGCCTTTGCTATATAATGTATTATTGCTTCCTTGTGAAAGAGACATTGTTTATAGTGAATGATGTGTGTGATCTAATATTTTCTAAAAGATATATCATTAACGCATTTACAACAATCGTGTATGATATAACTAATCTAGATAACTAGCACCATCCCTGCAATGGCACCAATGGTGAGCAACAAGGTACCCCTACGCCCAACCATACAAATTACAAGCATTCATGTATGATTCGATCAAATTCTATGGATGGGACTAGTTGTGCATCTAAATTGTTATGTTTTGATTGTAGCTCATTTTCTTCCCACTTGGACTAATGGTAGCTTTGTCATCCATGGTTTAGTCCAAATTGAGGTATATGATTGATGTTGTCTAGCCCTGTGTTGCTCCTAATGACAATAAAGAGATAAATTAATTAAGCTAATGGACATTGAAAAGTAAAATCTAAACTAGCCTATGTACAATGAGTATCCATCTCTAATCATCTATGCATGCCTTGGACTTCGTGTAACTACTACTGGGATTACCAAGCATACATCATTGGGCTTACCAAACAATACACTACTAGGTTACCAAGAAATTACACTTAAGCATTCATGATTAGTCATACTCATTCCGCCTAATGATAGGAATAATAAAGAGCAATAAATAAAAACATTAACTAAGGAAAACTGTAAACATTTAAGCAACTAAAAGCAATCATACATCTAGTGGATGCTGCAATAATGAAAGTAATCTTGATCTTTATTTCTAGTCATGTAACGCTTCCAAGTATGTCACACTCGAATAAGGATGTCGTATAATCACTTAACATCACACTACAAACATTCACTAGGAAACAACAAAACTAGAAGTCAAAAATCTAGGAAAAAGCTATCTAAAATCTATCAACCAACTATCCCAACCGTGCATCCAAGTGTTGTATTTATAGGCTAGCATAGAATAGATGATATCGAATATCCAACATCAATTCTTGGGACCTAATATCGTGTATCCAATATCGAGGCTCTAATATCAAGTATCTAATATTAGAGCTAACAAAATCATGACTCATCAAGTGGTTTCTTCTATTATGGTTACATTAGATTTTGGGAACCTGCCCTTATATTTGAACTCATAGTTTGTATTGTAGTGGTTGAAATATCAAATAGAGGATTAAAAGATGTGAAAAAATTGTATTGTATTCTTTTCCTTTCTACTAAGGAATTTTTCTCTTCAACAAAGGAAAAATAATTAAGATCTAGTTGTATTTATTCCTCTTGGTTTTATCTCAAATTAGCTCATGTATATTTGTAAATGCTAAAAGTATTCCTAGAGGCTTGGATTCATGTTGGTTTCTTCGATTGCTTTATTGATTTCATTTAACAATCACACTCTTCTTTACACATTCATGGGCTACCATTCCTAAGACTCTATAAATTGATTTAATTATTTAGGAAATTGTTTCTTTGATTACAAATTTTTTAATAGTTTCTACATGTTGGACAAAAAAAGAGATTAATTCCTGGAATTGTGTTTTTTCATTATTTTTAAATTTCTTAGTACAAGAAAAACAATTAAAAGAAACAATTTCTAGAAATACTCAACAAAAGAAAATGAAATAAAATAAAATAAAACAAAAATAAATTAAAGTATACCTAAAAAGTATTAGATTTATAAAATGAATTTGAAAATATACAAAACCCTTTATGATAATTAACTCTATTGACCTCCCCGACAATGATGCCAAATTAATGAGCCAACCGAAGTTTGGTGCCAAATTAACTTAATAATTAACTTCGTTGTAAGATTGTGACCTCATCTGTGACTGACATGTGAGTCATATCTATTGAGAAATGGTTCCAAAGTCAAAAATATCATCAAGACAAATAATAATTAGATCCGAATTCAACTGAAAACTCCACACATATGACTATCACTCATAAGTAAAATCAACAAAAATTTACCTTAACTTCTAATATTAAGTTCAAAGATGAAAATAGTTGATTAAACCAAATTGAAATTACATAAATTTATCATGAACATAGAAGATCACAAAGGAGACATCACCTAATTGATGACCCTACTTTTCTATCTCCACAATGCAACGACTTCATAGCCTTCATACATCAATGGTTGTTGATTGTCATAAAATGTCAACAATCTTCCTTAATAATTTTAATCCAAAAGAAGATTCAATTTGATGTGGGTTCTCTCTTATGTTTTGTCCCCCATTGATTCATAGTTGAAGTTCTTATTTATACTCAAAATGAATTTATAATAATATATATAAATAATCATTTTGAGAATCAATTGGTATCAAAGAATTCAATAACAATCGATTCAAGCCTTATTGAACTAAATTGCCAATTCTTGCATCTTTGATCTTTGATTCAGATCACCTTTCTATGCAAATCAATATCTTGATTTCTTCATGGGACTTTTGCTTCATCCAAATCCACATTATCAATCCATATCACAACCACTGTGAGGATTAATATAATCAATATCGATCTCCATCACTCCCACGATTTTCTTGTGATACATAAACTTAAAAGAAAAATTAATGCTTATCGATTTATATTTACAAAATCGATTATCTTCAATAAGTGAAAATGGTAAAAATAATAATAATAATCCTAGTTTATAACATTAGAAACTGGAGGAATTTGAGGTTTAATAGGCACCACCAACTCCTGAACAAGGACAATACCTCACATTGTCAGTAGAATGCCTCCAGGAAATCTAGGAAAAATCCATCATGTCCATAGTCATTGTGGAATTGAATTTTGGACTATTCATGGAGTTTTCTCCTAAAGCTATCAAAACTTAGCTCCAAGCATCTCCCTTATAGCCAACCTTATCAAGCAATGCTAAATAATATTTAGGAGAGGTGTACCAATTTTGGAGAAATAAGTAGGATGATGCAACAGTAAAGATTGAAGAAGTCTCAATGCCATATTTTGTTGAAACTAAGGCACTAAGGCACTAAACATTCCAAATGGTGAAGCTAATGTCATGAAAATATCCAAGAGGTCTAACACAGATGCAAAGATGCTATGGTTGTAAAGAGCCTATGGAAAAGAGGATATGGATTATAGTGAACTAACTACTAAGGAGAAAATTTATTTTAAGATCAAAACTTATTATGTGTTCCCAACTAAAAGACTCAACAAGATCTCTGCTTATGCAGAAGAGGAAGTGCAATCCTTCTAGGAAAATTCAACACCAACATAGCCCTGCTCTTCCTAAAGATCCAGAGAAGATTCAAGGAGAAGAAGATAGGAAAACTTACATTACCATTCCCTTGGCTTATTAGAAAATTTTTCAAGCAAGCTGGGATCCTAGGCTACACAAATGATGTTTTGAGGAAAGCTCAAAATGCATCCTACACAAAGATGTCTAAGCTAGTGCAACCCAAGAATGATTAGTTGGAGAAGCTAACAAGCACTAAGGGAGCATCAAGTTCTACACTTGCTAGTAACATTCCAGCAAAAGGATAATAGCAACAAGCATGACCCAATGGATCAACACCTACTAGTGATATGCCTAAATAGCAAGCTTCACCACCACAATAAGATTATGAACCTTCAAGAGTCATTTGTAGTAAATAGTAGAAACCATCAGCTGGGGATCAAGGAAAGATTTTTCTCTATATAGAGTTAGAGACAACTCCATAAGGCCTATGATATCCATAGGACCTACTAGTGGGTAGGTATCTTTATAGGTATCAGCAAATGATGACTAGGCACAACAAATCTCAAGGAATGTTGCATCATTACAAATGATGTTAGAAACTAGAAAAGGTGTCATAGTAGTGGTCCGACAACACCAGGATGTAGCAAGAGTTGCAGAGGTTATCACCAATCATATTGAAAAATCATTTAATGTTCTTGGTGTGCCATCAATTGATATTTCTAGAACCAAAGATGTATAAATGTTAGTTGAGATATCCATAACCCTAGTAAAGCATGAAGATGTCCTCAATCAACTACTATATATAGGGCAAGTTATGTAGAATATCTTTGATATCCCCAATGATATCACCGCACTGCAAGCAGATCTTGTAGCCACAAAAGGAAAGCTAATCATGGTAGAAATCATGGTAGAAATAAGGACTGAACACATAGTGAATGAAGTGCAAAGTTTATAGGCTGAGTTAACAAATCTGAGAGTAGAGAAAAAAGCCCCCACACAATATGTAGCCCTAGATCAAAAGCCTTCAAAACTAATCAGGTTAGGCAGCTAATAACAAGAAACATTTAAGTTGAGATGGAAAAAGAAAAGGCTGTGTGGAACACATCTGTAACTAAGGCACAAACCTACACACATATCAAAGCCATCACTACCTTGGAAGAAGAGAATAAAAATCTTGCTATAGATAACACAACGTTGACTAATATTGAAAAGCAAAAGAATGTTCTCAAAGAAAGTATTCATCAATTACAAGAACAATTGATTCAAGTCAACCAGGATATGAATAAATTGACTAGAGAAAATTGCATCTTATCAATGAAAGAAGATTGTGCAATCTACCAAAAGTCAACAACTGAAATAAGCACTTAGAAAAATGAGGCCAAGAAGCATGAAAATCTCATAGAACACTTCAAGAATTAGGTGGGCATATATAAGCAAATCAATGAGAAAGAGGTCTAGATGGAAAAATCCAAAATTAGTTAGATCAAAACTCAAACACTAGATTGGTAGCCCATTCTAGATAGCCTTGCCCATGTCTACTAGGCTAAGGTGAAAAATAAAGACCTATAGATAGAAGATTTAATAGAGTACATGTGTTTAGCCAACCTTTAGTATGCTAACCTAGCCACAGTAACAGTAGGTAGGCCAAGAAATAAGCTTGAGCAAAAGGTAGTGGAATTTTAGGCAATGTATGAAAGAGGGTTTGCAGATTATAAGGACACCCAACAGAAACTACATGTAGAAAAATCTAAGATTCAAATCATCAAGGATAGCTACCAAGGATAGAAGGATATAATAGTAAACCTGGCACACTAGATGACACATTATCAAGAACTAAGAAAGGTGGCCAAAGAATTTGAAGAGAAAAAGAGACTATTTGTGGTGTGATACATGAAAGCTAATAAGATGTTCTTGACTCTATTATATCCATGAGATATACTGACATCATCCAACGTTGTAGAATTTGCATGGATGGTACACAATCCCTAGTCAGAAGAAGAAAAGCCTCAAAGACTTCTGAATCATTATTAATTCCAAAAGCCTAATGGAAGAGCCTACACTACCAAGAACCAAAGGCTACATGGGCTATTTTATTTTGTTTTTTTTTATTTTGGTTTGTCTTGTTATTGTTGAATGTGTCCATCATGTTATGCATGGTAATTTTGTAAAAACACCACTTGAACCACAACATGTCATTCATAGTCATGGATATAGTTAGTCATGTCAAGTTTGAGTCTACCTCCTAATTTTGTAAGGGAATATATCCTCATTTTGTTTTAACTCAAGGACAAGTTTCCAATCAGTTGTGGGGGTATGATCAATCCAATTTTTTGCAAGCACGATATCGCATCTATGATATTGTAGTTATGATATTGTAGCTTATCCTACATGATCATTGATGTGATGTCTCGGGAGCTATGCAACCCTATAAATGTTGATACTTAGTCACACCAGCAACAACAATTTCATTCCACCCTTAGTTAACTCTTATATTTTTTTTCCATAATTAAAGATAGAGTGAATGCCTGTAGTGTGATGTTGAGCAGTTATCCAGAATCTTTATTTGAGTGAATTATACTTGGGCATGATTCATGTTCAGCAATAAACATCAAGATTGCTTTTCATCATTGTAGCATCCACTTAGTTCTTTTGTTTTACTTAGCTTGATTTTCATGTTTACTTAGCTTAGCTCTTTACAATTCCAAAGTACTTTACTTTTCATGCTCATTAGTTAAGTGGAATGAGTAAAACTGGTTTCGAGCATTAAAGTGTAATTTTTTGGTAACCCAATAGTAATTTCTCTTAATTCGCTTAGTAGTGAACTTAGTTGGTAATCCTAGGAATGATTACATGAGCCCAAGATGTGTACAACAAGCCAAGACCAAATGTTCATCATTGTAGGCTAGAGTAGATTTATATTTCTATTATCACTTAGATTTAGATTGTATTCTCATGTTTTATTATGAACACAACTAGGAGTAAATTGAGCCAACAACATCAACATATCATATGCCTCACTTAGAGTTAAACCATATGCTTGAACTTCACTAACTCTAAGTGGGAAGACAATGATCATGAACTAACTATCAACTCCTAGCATACTTATGTTGTCCATCCACAGATTACGATTTGGTCACATGCATGCACTCATGAATTGTATGGTGGAGTGTTAGGATCTCATACTACTCATCAACTAGACTAATCAATTTTACAAATATCTACTCAATTGAACAATCTTACAATAGATACTTTGAAAAAATCATAGAGGAAAATTAATCATTAGTGGGAAGGATGGTCCAAGTCTTAGCAAAATTTATATCATTTTTAATAATTTTTTCTTAAACTTAAAATAGTAAAAGGATTTGATGTAGTAATAAAAAGCTTTGAAAAAATACCATCTTCCATAGGATAGAAAGGTACAAAAGTAATTCTTGGCACAGAATGCCCATCATAATTAACCTTATTCTGAGTCTCTTTGAAATCTTCTAAAGCCCACCTGTCAATAAAAGATCTCATCTTTGGGTAGACAATAGTCTTCTTACATACTTTACGTACTAACTGTCCACATTGATCAAGACTTTGTGTAATAGAAGTAAAAGTATTCACATCAGCTTTTGTTTTCTTTGGTTTTCTTATTGTCATTTAATCATTCTTATCATTAACCAACCTAATAGAACACCCATGCCTTCCTACTAAATATTATAATTACTATAAAAATGATACTATCTTAAAAGACCTTAATTCTACATTCTTCCATTTTAGTTTTTTCCTTATTACAATACCATTCTATAATAGCGTTAATACCCAACTACTTAAACCATTTACAAAGTTGTCAACTATTATAACTTCCACAATAAGAGGTTCGTGACCCAATTCTCATAACTTGATAGCAAACATGAAGTATTAGCTTTCCAATAGCTTGTAACCCAACATATAAAGTCCTAATAACTTGGTAAGCAACATAAAATACTAACCTCTTAGTGTCATGGAAATTGATGTAGATTGATATAAAAGATTCTAGCATCTTATAAATTTAACAAGCTATATGAGTTGAGAATCAAATTTTTAAAGATGGTAGTAACTTCTATTTCCTAAGCTCACATCTTCCAAAACTAACTATATTATTTAATGAGCATTTACATATTCCAACACTCCACCATACAAGTCATGAGTGTATACATGAAACTTGATCATAATCCATGGATGGCCAATGTAAATTCACTTTAAGTTAGTGAAGTGCAAGTTATATGGTTTAACTTTTGATGAGGCATATGATATATTGATGTTATTAGCTCAAACTAAGATGGAGTGTAAACACTGAGGAAAATAGGGTAATGGACTATAAGTCTAAGTGTTATGTAACTAAAGAAACTATTCTAGCCTATAGGCAATAAGTATATGTTCCTAGTTTAATATTCACATCAAGGGTTCATGTAATCATCACTAGGATTACCAAGTGAATCCACTACTGAGTGAATCAAGTGGACTCACTACTAGGTTACCAAACGATTATACTACACACTTGAAACTAGTAAATACTTATACTACTGTACTAAGGAACAATGAAAATGTAAAGTACTTGGAAATTGTAAATGACTTAAGTAAAGTAAGCATACTGAAAAGTAAAACTTAACTTAGTTGGAAAAAATGAATTAAGTAAAAGTAAAGTAAACTAAGTAGAATTATAATGATGGAAAACAATCTCAATCTTTATTTCCAGCCATGAATTATGTCCAAGAACAATTCACTTGAACAAAGCTTTCATACAATTGCTTAACACCACACTATAAGCATTCACAATATTGCTAAGTGTAAATCAAGAAAACAAACTGTAAGAATTTGTGTAAGTATTAGACCAAGGTTGTTCATTTGACACAATGGTGGGTTGTCATTCATAGTGAAGACCAAAACATACTACATTATATCTACGATGATGTAAGCAAAGCTATGATATTATAGATACAATATCACATTGTCAACCTAAACCATTTTTATCATACCCTCATGACTAACTAGAAACTCATCCTTGAGTTAACATAAAAGAAGTATAAAGTTCCTTAAAAAAATTTTGGGTTTGTATATAGACTTGAATACTATGACTTATTTACATGACTAATTCTACTATGAATGCTACATTGTGGTTCAAGTGATGTTTATGAAATTATTATGCATTACATAATGGATACACATGATAAGAAAATAAGATAAAACAAAAAAAATCTTTAGAATTCAACATAACCTTATGTCCTTAGTGGTAGTGGCTCTTCCATTGATTTCTTTTCTTTATCATCAAACTTCTGAAATTGATAGCATTGAGTAATGCCTGAAGCTTTTCTCCTTCTAATTTGGGATCATGTACTATCCAAGAGAATTCGATGATGTTAGCTAGAGTCAATACTTCCCATGGACAAGGCAATTGTAGGAACATCTTATTTACTTTTACATACCATGCTGCAAACTACCATCATTCTTTCTCAAATGCTTTGGCTACTTTTCTTAGTTCTTGGTAGTCTATCATTCTATAAGCTAGATTTTCCGCAACATCCTTCTCATCCTAGTAGTTGGCCTTAACTACTTGAAGTTCAAAGTTTTCAATGTGTAAATTTTGTTGGGCATCCTTCCTATCTACAAACTCTTTCTCATACAATGCATAAACTGCAGCCACTTGTTGCTATAGTTTGTTTCTAGGTCTACCTATTGTGAGCATGGCTAAATTAGCATAACAAAGGTTTGTTAATCCCATGTATTCTATAAGCTCTTCAATCTACAGGTCTTTGTTCTTTAAGTCAACTTGATGGATGTGGGCAAGGCTATCTAGGATTAGTTGCCAATCAAGTGTCTGCATGGTGATGATGCTGATTTTGGCTTTGGCCTTTTGGATTTGTTTTTCATTAATTTTCTTATACATGCCCACTTAGTCTTTGAAATACTCTTTTAGCCTATCATGCTTTTTGACCTCATTTTGTCATGCACTAATCTCAATAGCTAATTTCTAGAGGATTACGTAGAATTCTTCCATTAATAATATTCTATTCTTCCTAGCTAATTTTTGCATATTCTAGTTGACTCTTGCATATTGCTCTCTAACCTGATGAATGCTTTCTTTGAGAACATTCTTCTATTTTTCTATATCAGCCAACCTTATGTTTTCTATAGCATTTTTTTTTGTTTTCTTCCTCTGGTGTAGTTAGAGCTTTAGCATGTGCATACATTTGTGCTTCAGCTACTAAAGCATTTATTTTGATTTCTCCTTCTCCATATCCACTTGAATGTTTTTGGCTATTAGCTAGGCCACTTGTTTAGTTTTGCATTTGTCTATTTGGTCCAGTGCTACGTATTATGTAGGATCTCTCTTTTCTACTCTTAATGCTACTAATTCTATTTGCAACCTCTACACCTCATTCTCTACATGTTCAACTCTAGTTTTAGCTATTACAATCTTGCCCTTTGTAACATAAGTTTTGATTATACTACAATGATATCAATAGGGATATCAAAAAGGTTTTGCATTACTTGCCCTATCTATACCAGTCGATCTAAGATATCTACATGTTCTTGTGGGATTATAGACGTTCCAACTATGGTTTCAAAATCTTTGGCTCCAGTAATATGTATTGGTGACATAATGTCAACATTAAAGGATTCTTTAATGTGATTAGTAATGATCTCAGCCACTCCTGCTACATCTTGGTGTTGCATTATCATAATTTTGGCTCTTTCTCCTATTTCTAGCATGACTAGGAAGGATGCAACATTCCTTAAGATTTACTATGTCCAATCCTCATCTTCTCTTGCCTATAATAAAAATTCACCACTAGCAAGTCCTATTGATACTATAGGTTTGCTCATATTGTCTCTTACTCTATACATTGTAGAAGCTTCCCTAGTTCCCCAGCTTATAATTTCAACAATTTGTTGCAAGTGGCTTATGGAAGGTCTATAGTCTTGTTGTGCTAGTGGAGCACTTGATCTAGGTCTATCATCAACTAGCATTGATCCACTAGGTCCTGCTTGCTCTTATCATGTAGTTGGGACATTTCCTACAGGTGTGGATCATGTTACTCCCTTAGTGTTGACTGGCTTCTCTAGCTTATCTTTCTTTAGAGGCACCAATTTTAACATCTCAGCATAGGATGCATTTTGGGCTTTGTGTAGAACATCATTGGTATAACCCAGAATTCTTGCTTGCTTGCACAACCTTCTAATGAGGTAAGAAAATGGCAAAGTAAGCTTCCCTACCTTCTTTTCTTCGAGCCTTCTTTGGATTTCTAGGAAAAACAAATAAGCCATATTTACATTGAGTTTCCCTATGAGAATGGCACTTCCTCTTGCAGCATCAGTGGAAATTTTATTCAATCTTTTGGTGTGAAAAATATTGTAAGTTGCAATTTGAAATATATCTTCTCTTTGGCAGATAATCCACTATATTCCTTATATGTTAATCCATAAGCCCTTTGTAGCCATAACTTCTTTGCAACTATGCCAGATCTTGTGGATATCTACTCAATATTTTCTTTGACATTAGGAATATTAGGTGCCTTAGCAATTGCTTTGACTAAATAAGGCATTGTGACTCCTTCAATCTTAACTATGGCATCATCTTGTTTATTTTTCCAAAAGTAGTACACTTCTCCTAAGTACCATTCTCCACTACATGACAAAGTTAGCCAAAGAGAAGAGGCTTGGATTTTCTCTCGGATGTTGGTAGGCATAAACTCTATAAATGGTCCAAAGTTGAGTCCCACAATGACTATGGACATGATTGATTTCTCCTGAATAGCTTGGAGACATTCGCTTAACAATGTGAGGTATTGTCCTTGTGCTTGAGTTGGTGGTACTTCATGAGGATCAAGAACTTAGAAAGCGGGTTGAATAAGTTTCCTAATTAAAATGCACTAGCCACAAAAACACACCAAATTTTATGTGGTTCCCCAACTTGAGTATGTCCACACTTAGAGAGTATAATCTATGTACACCTTTGACTTTGTTTCTTCAAAAATGTAATTTGAAGGGCACCACTCCCTATACAAGCTTTTAGCTCTGCTTTGGAGTGTTTCATCATTGTGAAACCACTTGACCCCACAAGATCCTGACAAGCTCAAAATGTGATTTAGAGGATCCCACAATCTTTACAAAATTAAGCTCTAATTTGAAGTGTTTTGACATCACAAAGTCACTCAATCTTGCAAGATCTTGACAAGCTCAACAAGGATGTCTTCTTGCAAGAAGCACATCAATGCCACAAGGCTACAAGAAAGAAAGAAAAGAACAAGGAAACAGTATAACTAAATTCATAGATCCTTGTACTTGAAGCTCAATATAATTACAATTAAGCAAATGATGTTACAATGTGGAGCAAGAATATAATTTCTTAGAATAGATAATGAAGAACTTTCTGTGAATAGTACTTGGATAAAAGATTTTGACATCATCTTATAGCCTCGAAGTTTTCAAAAACTCCTCAAAATTCATGCAACAATTACCAAACATCTAGTATAGACATCTACTTTAAAGTTTAGACATCTATTTGAGATTGCCCTCAATGTAAGAGAGATGTCTACATGAAAAGTGAGATGTCTAATGCGAGATTTCTATATGGGAGATATATGTCTACTATTTTTTAAAGGTGTCTACTCAACTTTTGAGCTTTGAAGTCTAAGGCATTCTCTTGTCAACTTGTCTTCTTAGTAGTCCTCGAAGCAACTTCATTTGATTTATAGACTTCAATTTTACCCATGCTCTTATCTTGCCTATGTAGTCTTCATTTTAACATCTTGATGTAGATCTCATTTCCTTGAGTTCTCAGATCTGTTTGTAAAGTTCTTGTTAATGCCCTACAAAATCACAATCACACACATACATTCTACATTCTCCACTTTCCTTACGGTTTTGACATGCCAAAAGGACAACACTTTAGCCTTAGCTTGTGCAAAATGTTCTATTGCAAGTGTTTGTTAATGAATGCTGAAGGATTTAACCAATTTCTTAGCTTGCGAAGTCTATGCTCTAACTTGTCCTCTACCTCTAGGTTTCTTACCTCTTTGTTGTGAGGGCCCTTTAGCTATTGGTCTCTTAAGAGTCATTTGCAATCATAAAGGATTCATTTGAGATTACCCAAGAATTTTAAATAAGTTCCTAACAATTTGTAATCCTCTCTCGGGTTCTTGGATTTGATCAAATTTTATCCTTATCATTACTTTATAACTCTTATTAGGATTGCATAGTTAGGAAATTTTCAAAAATAAGCCTTTATTTGTTGTATCTTTTAATTGTTATGAATTCTCACAATTATTTATCTTCTCACTTATTATGTATTCGAATGGGTAATTAAGGAGGATGATTAATTTTATTAGCTCTTATTTAATTATTTGATTAAGATTTGATTATTTATTATTACTCTTACCCTTAATGTACGTTATGGCCTCTTCCAGCGTTAGAAATATTTTGCTTAAATTGCTTCAAATTATACAAAATATGCATAGCGCTCTCCCCCACAACTAAGTTGATTTTCCCATGATCAAGAGGATTCAAGAATCACACAAATTGGAGCTACAATAGGAAATTATAAATCTTGGAAGTTTGATCATCAAAGGGTTAGAAAATGGCATGAACTTCCTATACATTAAATGAGAAGAATAACAAACTTCTAACTTCTCACGTATATATAGATTTTTGCAACGGCAACATCGTAGATATAACTTCGAAGCTACAATGTATTAAGGCCTAATACATCGTAGCTACGATGTTACCCTTGAAACATTTTGGATTTTGGGCAATTTTTGATGAAAAATTGAGTCAAATGGATAGTTTGAAATATGTAGAGGTGGTGAAGGATTCTTGATCATGGATGATGCTTAGAATATGAAAATTTGGCAGTAAAAGTTTATGGAAGAAGGAATCTTTGGCAAAGTAAGTCACTGAGGTATATAAGAGATGGATGGTAGGAATTGCCAAATGTATGATCAATTATGAGTATGGAGGAAAGTGAAAATGATGGTTTAAGTGTCTTGAAGGCATAAGATGATGTGGAATTGGTCACTAGGTATGAAGCACAAGAGTTATAAAAATGGATCCTCCCCAAAGTAGGCACTAGTCCTTAGTGCCCTTGTAAAGCTACACCTACAATTGTCCATAGGCAATCAAGAAGTTAAATGTAAAACATACTTATCTTTCAAAACATACATGTCAATATCGCTTGGATTAAAAAATAGCATTATATTATGCAAAACAATTAAAGTATGATTATATATAACAGTGTCGTGAAACAGGAGTAGCAATTGCAAAAAATATGACATGAGGTGTCTTACCATAGGCATAATGAATTCTATGTGTAATATATAGTTAAAATAATCATTAGCCCTTCTATCCAAGGTCCAATCCAAGTCCATACCACTTACCAGTGACATCATAATGTATCATCTCAAAACTGACAACCACAAGATTACCACAATTGCAAGAAGTACTACCACTTGGCAACGCAGTTCAAGGAAGTAGTTTATTAATAGTACACTTTATTTTATAAAGGAGACTTGGCCATTGAATAGAGGACTACCTTCAAGCATGGATAACATCTATTTCTAGCCTTGTAACCAATGTGAATTCAAGAAACCTTGAAATTTTTGAGAAGTCACCTACCTTCAAGCATGGGTAACATGTCTTTCCAATGGAACCCCCAAAAATTTTTATTCTATTCATTTATTATGTTATTACTATGTCAACCTTACCAGAGGACTACCTTCAAGCATGGGTAACATGTCTTTCAAGCAACATGATAAGATAGCACTTATTTTAGATGTACTTCCATTTTTTGTTATAAGTTAAGTAAATGATACAACTTAATAACAAGATAAGATTTATAGTAGCAACCTTAGAGAATCCACAAATATCCTTGACGTCACACCCTTTTCATTTCCACTTGGTTCTTCACTTTTTCATCAAAAGTTTATTTTAGTTTTATTATGAAAAGAATATCATTATGCCCATGGTAAGAACCTCTTATTATTGGGAATGAGTGGATGGATGATGTGGTCATACTATATATAGAATCAGTCCTTCAATGATTTGATAATATAAGGTCAAATTCACATTATTGGGACTCATCTTGTTTTATTCCTTTGCACTTTATGAGAAAAATTAACAAAAATATGTACAAGAAAGGACGATGAAAAATCATAGAAAAAAATGACAACAAAAAATGGATAGGAATGGAAAAATGTAGGAAGATTTTAAAAGGTATTAAAAATAGGAAATGATTAAGGAATGGGAAAATATTAAAAAATGTGAAAATTGGTAAGAAAATCAAAAAGTTAAAAAGCATTAGAAGGAAGCCTAAGTGTTAAATTTGACACCCCCATGACTATTATGAGAAGTGAATATTTGGAAGATTGAACAGGTGGTAAACTACTTGGTAGAGAGAGTAGAGTTCTTGAGAGAGTAAGGAAAGTCATGCTATGGTTTGACTTGTTGAATATTGACAAGAATTAGCTTCTGTGGGGTTGTTGGGTGATAGATCTACATGGCACCAAATCGGTATGTAGTATGGACAATATATGATCCTTCCCATAAGATTTGAATCTTAGCCTTTTGCAAGACATGCCTAGAATTATAGTAGAGGACTTTATCACCCAACTGAATTATGTCCTAGCATCATGTCTATGTTTAAAGTACTTTTAGTGAATTTCGTTACTCAGTTAGGCTAGCATCATATCTACATTTAGAGTACTTTTAGTGAATTTCATTACTCAGTTAGGCCTACCAATCAATTTTCGTCTAAAAGATTGAGATTCATGAGATGTTCTCTTTGAGCTATGCTTAAATCGAGGTCAAGTGTATTGGAAATACAAAAGATATTGAGTTCTACTTAGATCACTAATGTGGGTATTTTACCATATACTAACTCATACGGGAATACCCTATAGGAAGTTTTTAGGTGGATCTATATGCCCATAGAGCATCATTAAGTTTTGTGCTCTAATCCTTCCTACAATGACTAACTATTCTAGTTAATATTCTTGTGATCTCCTAGTTAATTACTTCTACTTTGATCATTTTCTTGGAGATGGTATGTGTAGTTAGTTTGTGATTCACCCCCAAGTTGTTGCATTAGTTTTTTAAATGTAGCTCCTATAAAATGAGTCCTGTTGTTGGACATAAGCATGCATGGTACTCCAAATCTATTCACCACATGTTTTTGAAAGAATTTAGCAGCTATTTTTATTATGCAATCCTTGACTACAACTACTTTTGCCCACTTGGTGCAATAATCAACTGTTACTATAATGTAAGACTTTCCATTTGACATTGGTGTAATAAAACCCAAGAAGTCAATTCCCCAAATGTCAAAAGGTTTCAATGGTTATATCCATTGTTGTGATCCTTCATTTCTAGCTAGTAGCCTACCGCCTCTTTGACATCTTTCAAAAGACTATGCAAACTGATGTGCATCCCTAAATATGGTAGGCCAAAAGTAACCATCAATAATTTTAGTACCATCCTTCATCCTACGTAATGGCCAACACATGGTCATTTTTGTGCATCTTGTAGGACTATTTGTTGAATTTTTTCTAGAACACACCATCTTATTAACCCATTAGTGCATATCTTGTAAAAGTTTTCATTGAATTCCATATATCTTTTCAATTTGTGGAGGAACTATTCCTTATATTTCTTATTTCATTCAATAGGAAGTTCTTGTTTGGTAAGATAGCTTATGTAATCAGTAAACCATAACTTCCCTATTAAGTCTACAACCATTGCATTTTTGGTAAATAAGTTTTCATCAAGAAATTGATCTGATATTGGTTCATCATTCTCTTGGGATTACCATCTTAGTCTTGATAAATGATCTACTACCATATTTTTAGTTCCTTTTTTATCGATCATGGTAATGTCAAATTCTTGTAGGATAACTAGCCATCTTCTCACTCTAGGACTAACCACTGGTTTGTTCATTAGAAATTTGATGACATTATAATCTATGTGAACATAAACAGGGTACCCAACCACATAGTATCTAAATTTTTCAAGTGCATACACCATAGTCATTAGCTCCTTTTCCACTATGGTGTAGTTAAGTTATGCCCCAATGATGCTTTGACTAGTGTAGTGTATATAATAGGGTCTTTTTTGCTCATCCAATTGAGTTAGTACTACTCCCAATGCGTAGTTTGAAGCATCTATCATAATATGAAAAGGCTTTAACCAATCTAAAGCTCAAAGGATTAGTGTGTCAATTAATTTGTGTTTTAAGGGCCCAAATGCTTCGCACATTACTCAATCCATAGAAATGGTACATCTTTCTTAGTTAATTCTACAAATGGTTTTGCAATATTTGAAAAATTGTCAATGAATCTTTTGCAGTATCCTATATGGCCAAGAAATGATCTACCATCTTTGACAGTTTATGTCCTTTGAGTGATATTCTGGATGACTCTGATCTTCTTTGTATCTACCTCTATTCATTTGTGAGCTTTATATTCCAAAACTATATCATCTTGAATGATTAAATGGCTTTTCTGCCAATTGAGCTTTAGATTGATTTCTACACATCATTTCAATATTTGCTCCATATGATCCAAGGCCTGTTTAAAATCTAGCCCATATGTGAAGAAGTCATCCATAAGGACTTCAACTCCATTGCTAATTTTCTTTTGGAAGATGCAAAGTACCAGCCTCTAAAATGTAATGGGTTCATTACAAAAGCCAAAAGGCATCTACTTGTATGCAAACATTCCCCATGAATTAGTGAATGTAATTTTTTCTTGATTTCTTAGTACAATGTGAATTTGATTGTACCCACTATAGCCATCTAAAAATCTATAATATTGGTGTCCTACTATAGTAACCAAGACTTATTCAACAAATGGTAAATGAAAATGGTCCTTGAATATTATCATATTTAACAATCTAAAATCAATACAAACCCTCCACTTTTGCCACCTTTCTTTGGTACAATGACTAATGGGCTAATTCATTCATTGTCTACTATTGGGTAAGTGAACCATGCTTTCAATAGCTTTTCTAGCTCTTGCTTAACAACTTCCTTAAGCTTTGGGTTCAACCTTCTTGAGGTTAGTGGTGTGGTTTAATAGCTAGATTTGTATAGATGCAATGTTGGTAGATGCATGGATCAATTTTAGTGATTTCATCATAGGACCATGCAAATGTAGTTGGTCATTTATTTACTGCTTATAGTAATTTTCTCCTTTATTCTTTGTTAAGGTTAACCTTTATAATTATCGGTTTCTTATTATTTAGAAAGGCATATTCAAGCATATCCAGTAGGGCTTTTAGTTCTAATGGTTTTGGTTTGTGTGTCTCTTGTATCTCTAATCTTTCCCATTCAATATCTTCCTCTTAATGTGATTCGATGTGGGGAGGTTGTAATTTCAACCATTCTAACTTATCGATTTCTTCAACATATGCACTTGTAATTTTGTTTGTCAAATCTATGCACATATTAGATTTGGTTTCTTCTTCAGTTATCAACCACTGGGTACCTTCTTGTTAAGTAGCTGTTACATATAAACACTTTTATACACACATGTATTCTATACACATGTTGCATGTTGTGATGGCATTATCTTTTATGGCTTAAATTTTCTGGACAAAATTGCATCCATTACCACTATATGTGATACATAGAACTCTACAGCTTTGAATGATTCCAATTTCATCTTCCTTGGATATTTCCAAAGACAAGTCTATGACCCAAAGCTTAGCATTTATAGTGCAAAAGCCATGCTCTTCCCATAATTATGGGAAATTCCCCTTTGTTCTTTCCCACATGGATGACTAAGAAGTCAACAAGATAGGACTAGCCACTAATGGTGTTATAACATCATTCACTTGTCCAAGTGGAATAGTAATGAACTGGCCTACAAGCTCTAATCGGATGTTGCTCTTCTTAAGTGGGGGTCGGTTCCATGCCTTGTACATGTTTTATGAAATTAGGTTTACTTCTAGCCTAGAATCTAAGAAAGCTTTGCATGGTTTATGTCTTATTGTTTGAAAGTAAGCTAAGGAACTCCTAGGATCTATTCTCTTTTTGGGAAGTGCTCCTAATTTAATCCAATGTATAATTATTTGCATGAGCATGATAGTGGTGATTTTCTTGTCTGTAGGTATTGGAAGCATAGTGTTTCTTAGAGTGTGTGTGGATCGGGTAGGGTTAGGTGAAGTTCCTATCCTTTGAATCCTTTTTGGACTTGTTCTAAAAAAAAGACGTTTTCTAGCTCTTGGTTCACTTGCAATTACATCCTCTTGTGTAGTTACTGTACTAGTAGTGTTCTTTTTTTCTTTTTTTCTTTTTTTTTTTTATGACTGTGTTGGTAGCTCCCCTTACATAACTAGTGGTGGTATTAGTGATAAGGAGTTAGGAGTTTGTACTAAGGAACCATGTGCTAGTTGAGGTGTGTAAGAATTTGGATCCATCCATGAAGTAGTGGGTCAATGATACTTTGATGAATAACAATGAGAGGAAGCATGGACTGAAGTATTCCCTAGGGCGATTGATCATTGAACATAGTACCCATAGGGATCAAGCTTTCTATATGGATATTGTTACCTTGGTGATGGCATTCCCCACACTTATGGTTGTTGCCACTACTACTAGTACTATTCCTGTAGTTGATATGCCCCACTTTGATAGTATGTTTGTTGATAGGGCTGTTCGAAGTTACCTTGTAGATAAGGTAATCTTCTAGACATCTATTTCTTGATGAAATTTGGATTAAGTACATATGCCCAGACTCCTATAAGTGGGTCATAACAGTACAACATCCCTTAGGATGGTCATACTAGCATACTTTACATCCTTCATTGTCTTCTAAATTGGAGTCTATTACTTTCTCTAGTGCAAAAATCTTTCCTTTATTTTTGTATTATTCTTGTTCATTGTCTTTTCTTTTCTTCTTGTATTTGCTTCAATTTAGGACTTGTTCAATCTTTTCTTCTACTATCTTCAATGCTTTAGAAAGTTTTTCATCTACAAAATCCCACATTTTCTCTACCTTGATTGGAATATCATTAACTAATTTCTGAATAGGTAAAGTCTTCTGTTGGATTGTATCTTCTAGAGTTTTCTCTTCTTGCGATTCACATATTTTTACATCCCTTTCTCTAATGGTAGGATCTCTATTGTATTTTTCAATTGATTCTCTTTTTCTTAACTCTCCTTATTCTTTTGCCACTTGGTTAATGAGTCTCTAAATGTGATGAACTGCCATCTTAGATAACTTGCCTTAGACATATATCTCATCTCTTGTCTTGTTTCATAGCCCATTGACAATGTGTCATAGTTGCTCCCTTTGGGAAAATTCATGGCCCAAGCACGCATGCAATAATGAATAATATCTGCCCATTGTTGCATCAAGGAATTCATGTGTCCCTTGCTTCCATCCTTGAATCTATTTTCTCAAATTGGATACTTTGGAATAAGTTTGATATTTGTCATTGAAGAGCTCTAGCATGGTACTCTATGTTCAAATAGATTTTGGTTCCAAGGATTTGTAGCAACTCTCTAATTTCTTTAAGAGTGTTCTCGAAAACAAATTTAGTGTCTGCCACTCATTTTCAATGTTTTGCAAGGCACATGCATCATGGAAGGCTTAAAGATGATGTTGTGGATATGCATCGTATCCCCCCAAATTTGAGAATGTTATTCATATCTAGTCATTCAATGCAACTATCTCTTACATGCCTGGTAGGAATATACATTGCTTCTCTGATATTAATCATGTTACAAGTAGCTAGTAGGGATTCTTCATAATCTTCAAGTTCAAGAGCTCTATTGTAGTAGTAACCTCTTCAATGCTCATAACACTCTCTCTCTTCGTATCTATCCCTTTCTCCTCTTCTCTTGTAATTATCCTCTTCTTCATCAAGATGTCTTCTCTGATGCTCATGTCTCTCAGGATCCCTTCATCTTTCCCTATCATGATTCCCTATTCTTCTTTCTCTTTTGTTATACTCTCTAGAGGAGTGTGAGGAGGAAGAGGAAGAAATTGGAGAACAATGTTGCCTAGTTCTCCTTCTATTACTCCTTCATTCATCTCTTTTTGATTCAATGAAGGTTCTAGGCCTTGAGTTCCTCCTTAATGTGGAGTCTTCCTTATCTCCTATGGGTGTTTCAGCAAGAGCTGAATGCAATTGTATTTTCATAGGATCTTCAATACTAATGATTGGTGTTTGAGATTGAGATCCATGGGTTTGATAAAATTTCTCTATATGAAACATAGCATCATCTCTTTTCTCTAGGACAATCATTTGTGGGACTTTATTTCCTTTATCAAGCTCATGCCTTATCTCCATAGCAACATCCCTTCTTACTTGAGCTTCTGTTGATTGGTATGACCTGGTCCTATGCCTTGTAATGTGGTATCCTTCTTGTATGTGACCAAGGTTTGACCTTATGAGGGTTGCTTGCAACAAGGATGATGACGAATGTTATGGAGGCAAAACAATGTTGCCCTGTAAATCTCTCCACCTTAGTTATTCATCCTAGTGAAAGACAAATGTGAAATCAAGATAACATGAGTCAATGTAAGCATAGGAGATTCTAGTTTGCATGGGCACACTTGAATCTTCTTCATTATATTCCCTATCATGAATTTTATTAAATTCATTAACAAGTGATGATTTCTCCTTGTTTGTAGAAGCCATATTAGATGAAGTGTGTACTTTGGAAAAAATTGTTTAATTATAAAGGATTTGCTTAATGACTATTAACATAATGAACTTTGTAAAATCAACTACTTAGCGAACATTAACACATCCTTGGCAACGGTGCTAATGATGAGTGGTTGTGTATTCCAACACTCTACCATACAAGTCACAAGTATACACATGCAACATGATCATAATCCATGGATGGCCAATGTAAATTCACTAGCAGTTAAGATTTAGTTTGTGATAGTTGTCTAAACTCTTTGAGTTAGTGAAGTACAAGTTGTATAGTTTAACTCTCGATGAGGCATATGATATATTGATGTTGTTGGCTCAAATTAAGACTAAGTGTAAACATTGAGGAAAATAGGATAATGAAATCTAGGTTTAAGTGTAATGCAAGTAAAGAAACTATTCTAGCCTATAGGCAATAAGTATCCATTCCTAGTTTACCATTCACGTCAAGGACTCATGTAACTATCACTGGGATTACTAAGTGAATCCACTATTGAGCGAATCAAGTGAACTCACTACTAGGTTACCAAACAATTACACTACACACTTGAAATCAATTGTACTTGTATTGTTGTACTAAGGAACAATGGAAAAGTAAAGTATTTGGAAATTGTAAATGACTTAAGTAAGCATACTGAAAAGTAAAACTAAACTAAGTAAGAAAAAATGAACTAAGCAAAAGTACAGTAAACTAAGTAGAATGTTATAATGGTGGAAAACAATCTCGATCTTTATTTCCAGCCACGAATTGTGTCCAAGAACAATTCACTCAAACAAAGATTTTGTACAATTGCTTAACACCACCCTACGAGCATTCACTATATTGCTAAGTGTAAATCAAGAAAACAAACTACAAGAATTTGCGTAATTGTTGGACCAAAGTTGTTCGTTTGGTGCAACGATGGGTTGGTATTTATAACAAAGGCCATGACCTACTACATCGTATCTATGATGACGTAAGTAGAGCTATGATATTGTAGATATGATATTGCATTGTCAACATAAACTATTTTTATCACTATTGATCAGATCCCATACTACAATCTTCAGTATAATAGCCATCATGAGTTCTATGTAAAATGGTGTTGGATGTTCTCTTGATGTTTTCACCTAATTCATTCAAGTTTCAAGTGTTACATACTATTCTCAATACAAACAACTTTAGCACTATGAGAACATAAAATGACAAAATAAGAATAGGAATGGCTTCAAGTTTTGAGCTAGCATTGTCCTTACATGTTGCAACTTTCTTCACAACTTGTGTTTAGGGTTGTCATGTTTAGGTGGCAATCATGACAAAACTAGCAAGATGCGACAACTGCAAAAAGCCATTCGCATTGCCCCAACCATAGTTTAACAAGTGGGAAAATATGTTGAGTTGCAAGGTTCAAAGAATCAAAAAATATCAAAATATCAATGAGTTGGCTTTAGTGCTTGAATGTAATAAAGCTTCAATTTTATTTCATTTCATAAAAGCTGCAACCAACTCAACTTGACTCGACACAAAATCTAATGTAGCGACTAATTGTTTAATTGATGATTGATCACCAATTTGAAAAACATTGATCCCAACATGCTACAAAAAAAAAACAATTAAGATTTATGCTACACAAGAGTCAAATAAAAGAGAAGAGATGAAGAAGAAGGCAAGGAAAATTAAGCACAATTCATTTCAACAACAAATCATACCTTATAGAAGATTAACATTTAACTAAAAGTCCAAGTTTTTATTTGATACATTTTTATTCCAATGACTTATCTTGTATAAGGTTACATCTCTTTGATGTTCCAAATCCTCTTTTCCAAATTTGCATAGAAGTTGATTATGTTATGTATTACATGTTCTTCCCTTCCCATTTTCTTAGCATATTTTAAGTTGACCTCCTTAATTATTTAGTTGCAAGATTTTCTAAATTTAATCCTCCAATGGTTTTTATTTGTTTGGGAAAAATTCTAGAGACAACCTTGTAATCCTATGGAACTTAAGATTAGACACTTGATTTGTCACTTGGAAACATAAGAGAAATCTAAATTTGAGATAAAGCAAACCCTCTAGAGCTCACTTCAAATACATACTTAGAGCATACTAGAGGTTAAAGAACTTTCTTTCTACCATGTTTTAAAAAGGATCATCATTCAAAGGTTTAATGCTTATCCCACCCAAGCAAGGTCCTAAGAGGGTCAGTGGATGAACTAAAACCTAACCTCTTTTGAGTGGCTATGTTGAAGCTTGAACCAAAGTCTTTTGACTTTAGAAGTAAGCACCTTACCATCTTTCTCTAAAAAAAATAGAAATTTACCCCTACTATACATTGCTTTTTTAAAATATTTAATCCTTTTTATTATATTAATTAGTAAATTATATTTACCCCAAAAAGAAGTTTTATTGAAATTAAAGGTGCATCAATTACAACAACTTGAATAAGTCATAGGGTTAAGGGGAAGGGAAAGTTGAGAGCACTGTGAATGAAACTCAGGAAATGCCTTATATATAAACGAGTATTAGAGGAAATCCAAGTTGGGGCACAACCAAATGTCCACACATACTGGCTTGTTACAAAATAGAATGACAGAATTAGATGAGGCAAAGAGCTCTCAATTAAGGATAGAGAGAGTTCCAATGGTGACTCCACATAACAAAAAGGAAAAGCTTCCTTGCAGAGATTACTAATGATAAGTGTAACT